>OX359200.1:6002500-6602500 GCA_947172415.1 Chondrosia reniformis
ATGTTGGGAGGACTAACTCTGTAAACTTGCAGTGAATTAGGTGTCATCTTTCTGATAACACCATCACTATCTGAAGAAAAGTAGAAATAGCGAGTGGCAACACTTTGACCGGCAATGTCATGCAGAGAATATCGAACTCTGTTCTGGCAATGAGCATAACCAACAGCAAACACAGCCACTATTTCAGTATCTGTGGAGCAGAAATACATGAAATGGTAACACAGTGGTATTAAAGGGAATACATGCCTTGGACAGAAGGACACAAGTTAAAAGGATATTGGATAAGAAAATTATGCAAATGTCTTTAAATTATTACAAGCCTGCAAGGCCAACTTCCAGTTACTTAATGATTTTTCATCCTCAATTTTGTGTCAGAACTACTTTCATCACACATACCTAATATATAATTCCTCTATTGATGTATGTAAATCAGAATGTTTTCATGGAAGATTATCCATTTTCAAAAGATATTGTTATAGTTATATATATACGTATATAGCCACATAATTTGGTTAAAAAACATAGAGCACGTACTTGCTCCGTCATCTTCGTGTACCAAACCAGACACCGGAGAAGTTAGGTGTGCAAAAGTCGGTCTGTCAAGTGGACTGTCTGCAACAAGCAATACAAGCACAATGAAAATAGTTTTCCAACATTTGTAGAACTAACAAGAGCTTGCTGGTGGCTTTTCTTACTTAGAGTTGCTAATTCGTTGCATTCTTGTGACCAAACGATTGAAGTAACCACATAAATGGCCAACAACAGTAACTGAAGACGCATCTTCAGATATGCCTATAAATATTAAGAACAACCCATTGATAAAATTTCCTGTATACAATTGAGTATTTAACGAGTTTCTTTGAAATTAGTGCAATTTACTAATCGTTCGCACTTACCGTTCTAGCTTATACGTACTTTTACTAAGTCGCTTCTTGAAGTGCTTTCGAGCAAGGTGGTACGCCCAGTTTCGTGACGTCATAAAAACATCCGCCCCTTGTAAAGTTGTAAAGCTATGAATACACTTTATATATGTACATCATGGTAAAAGTGCTACATGTAATTATTCCTGTTTGGGTTCCTGCAAACTAGCAGAAATGGCAAGTGCCAGTTCGTAATCGTCTTCCTCCTGCTGAAGCTGATGACAACCTACATGAGGCACTTGACCCTTCTGGTCTTTCTCCAAGGGCTGGGAGGGGTTAGGTGGAGCTGGAGCATCTTCATGCCTCTTCTCAAAGAGTGCAGCCTCTTTAGGAGTCACAGGGTTCTTTGTAAGCAGCATGTCTGCTTCACATTGCTCTAACACACCATTGACCACAAATATAGAGTATCCTGCAACCAGAGACACAGTCGCAATACAGCCAGTGACGGGACTCCTTGGCAATTCTTATGACAAGATTACGTACATATATACAGGGGTTCTTTGGGGGTTCAGGGCTCATTTGCCTCCCCTTGAATAAAGTCAAATTGATATATTAGAATGGCAAACAACCAAATTGAACTAGGTTAACCCCTTATATTTTGCATTTTGCAACCCCTTGTGTTATTATTTAAAATTCTGTGAATATTTAATGAATACATATATCATTTGTCTTATAACTGACCCATATTAGCTTTTAGCTGGTTTAACTTTCAAAGGCACAAAGTAGAATTCACTAATTTTATAAAAAAAGTAAAGTAAACGGAAGATCCATATGCTAATGTCTTCACAACCCTATCTCAGAGTTTTATTCAAATGCAATGTCCATAAACAACATAATACATGCTATTTACTATGCATGTCCTGTGTCCAGTGTCACATCATATGTATAGCCTACCTTCCTGCCTGAGTTGCTCTAGTAACAAGCTAAGATAAGTGTCTGAAACTAGCCTTGGGCTGGCTAGAAGGGAGTCCAAATTAAACCACTACAAATGAATAAAAGAAATGTTTACTTCATTTCAGTCTCATGGATCTTTCTCAACAGAAGGGTTGGCTCCCCACCCAGGACAGGAGGGCCGCCTCCCACCCAGGACAGGAGGGCCGCCTCCCCACCCAGGACAGGAGGGCTGCCTCCCCACCCAGGACAGGAGGGCCGCCTCCCCACCCAGGACAGGAGGGCTGGCTCCCCACCCAGGACAGGAGGATATTCTACATAAATCTTAAGACCTCACTTGCAGGCCAATCTTTCTTAGGGATAACCAGTGTTGTTCATGGTTACAGATATAGGCGTTTGCCTCACTACAGACACAATCATAAGAGAAGGCAGAGAATGGCTAATATATACTGTATACAGGACTGAATTGAATAAATGGGAATAGTGAAAAATACATACAAATAATCAACACATTTGCATGTACCAAGAATCTGTAGAGGTGCCAGTGACTTAAGTGAACTTGTATCTCTTCGATAAAGCCATGATAAACACTTATAACCATGTGACCATTTATTGGGTTAATGTAAGAACTTAAAAAGCCAACAAACATTGAAATAAACGTATCTAAACTGTTGAGATTGCATGTAAAATAAGTCAAAAGGCAATAGTACAGGGCTGCATATATAGAGGGGGGTGGGGGCTATTCGTCCCCCTAGGATTGACTTTGCCCCTCCCTCCCCAGACCTTTGGGAAGTTAATATACAGCTTAATATCCATGCCCCTCCCCCCTCTGCCAGGCCTCAATGTAGCCCTGAATACCATCTTATTGCAAAAGTTTTGATGAAAATCTTTCATCATTTACTCAGAGTATTAATACTCCAGTTTACCATATGTAGGATATACAGTAGAGTAGGAATCACTCGGTCACATGCAAAACATACACTGGATTCTGCCTCACATTCTTACAAGCTTCAGAGTTGTACGGGACCAATTCCAAATTAAAGACCTTCAGAGCATTTGACAACACCTGAAGAATATAACAATACATTCCAATCCACTTACACTGCTCTATTGTGTAGCCACAAATATTAAGCTATGAGGAAACATGGGGGGAACCCCTAGCCACTGTCTTGTATACACAATTAAAAGTCCACATGGGAAAAACTTTAATTTCCTGGTTCGCTTCCAATTCAGCCTTTTTTCTTAGCCACTTTAGGGCCATATTCAAGGAGTCGGTATTGGAAACATCCTCGAAAACCTTCCTTAATAAGCTTAATATACCTGAACTGAGAAAAATCCATGATCATCAACATTTCCAGAAGGCAGCTGGGGAGATAAATTTAAACAATATACTTTTAGGTATACTTACAAATATTTACTGGTCACAAACCTCACCAAGATCTTCTTTCAGAAGATGGCCCCTCTCAGCAAAGTCTAGTTGCCTGCCCAAGTCTGCTAGATCAACAGCAGTAAAGTAATGCCCTTTCAGAAGATAATTAATCGATAAGAAAAAACATCGGAGGACAAGGAAAATGAATAGACTGATTACCATGACTAGAAATTGATCATGCGCTTACCTTGAAGAAGTGAATTCAAACAATGCTGAGCACACAAAGAACCCTCTTGCTAGGAGAGAGACGGATTGATTAATTGAGTTTAAGAAGATATAAATTATAATTAACAAGACCTTTTCGTGAAATATCTTCTCCATTTTGGATACTACGTTAATCTATTCCGTTTATTTGCGTCACTGATTCATCGCTGGGGAAGTCGTATATAGGAGTGTGATGACCTATTATATAAATTCATCCCACCCACTTGCACAAGAGCCATGACTCACTCATCCGGGAACATGGCTCTGAACTATCTACTCATCCCTTTTCTAGTTTTGTCTACCTTGCAAAGCTGTGTCAACAGCGAAACGGTTATAGCGGCGTACGACAGCACTCCATGGAGATTTCCAGACCAATGCGGTCCTCCTCCTTCGATGAGTAATGGAAGAGTCGTCGCTGGACATGTTTTCTTTTATTGGGATAGAGGCTCTGACCGAATTGAGTTGATTGGGCGTCAATATAGTACTGCTATGTATACGGCTTCGCTCCTCAATGGCACGTTCCAAGTGTCGATGGAACCTTTAAATACATCAACCGGTAAGTGGGATTGCTTGTGTGATGCCTTATAAATTTGAGCTGATAATTCAGTCTGAGCACCCGGCGGAATCATCTGTAGTAATTGGTGTAACATTTTCGTAATATTGTTGAACGATCACTTAACGATTTTCCTCCTCATCATCTATCCATCTGTCTCTCTGTCAATCTACCCAATGTTTCAAATTGCATTCACATGGCATGAATCTGTAATTACACTGCATGTATTTTCCTGTTTCCACCATAGGAGAGTTTCGAATCCATTTTAGCTCAGATAACCCCAACAGGGTTCTTCCTTCTGGTGTGTATCTGGTTGATATTGCATACATGTTTTCGGGTTCTGATCAAGACATTAATCCCACGGGAACAGTCAACCATACACTAGAAGTATTTGAGCAGTTTTTAATAATTGACAATGCTAACAGCACATTTGACTATATCATTCCAATTGAACCTGGGGGATCACTCAATGGCTTTACACCAGTAGCCACATTCCACGTCAAAACAGCCACCAACATCATTTCCTCCAACTTTACCTTAGTCAATGTATCAAACTCCGCAGGAACGTTTATTCTTACTTCTAATGGTTCTTTAAGTGTTAGTAGGAGCTCTCTATTTGGCTTCTACCAGATTAGTATTAGGGCAATTATCAGTACTGGCACTAGTGGCATGCGTTCTTGTGAAGGATCAGTAGAAGCAGTGCTTAATGTCAATGTAACTCAATCAAGTTAGTACACCAAAAGAACATTGTAATCACTGTGTTCATAAACTAACTTAATGATATAAGTAGAGTAGGCATGAATGGAGCATTAATTGCTGAGTATGCATTTTGTAGCTCAGTTGGCAGAGCACTGGTAGTCAAAACCAGCTGTCAGAGGTTCAATTCCCAGAAATTACATTTGTGTTTTTCTCATCATGTTCAACAATTGTGGCAAGATTGATTATACGTATATCACTTTCATAGAAAAAGATTTTACTTCTTTCTATACTTGTGCTATTATTATTAATACGTATGTAGCTATTTCTCAGTGTCCAAGTGTCTGAATAACTTTATCATTTTCTTTTGTCCTTTAAGATGTTACGGTAGCTGCTGACTTTGATATTCCCTCTCCCTTGGTACATCTTGATCAGTGCAGCCCTGGAAATCTTGGAACTGTGTATTTCTACATAGTTACTGTCCCAGGTGGATCACGTAGCCTGGTGACATCTCCTTATAGCATTATATATTCAGTTAGTGTCAACAGTTCAGATTTTGTCGTCAATTTGGAGCAATTTAATGAATCAGCTGGTAAGGTATTCCCACAATAATCATTATCACAACTATACTATGGTTATTGCGTATATAAAAATTTTAGAATGCCACTTTTTATGGTTATATAGATGATTGTGTTTTCATATTATTTACTTTTCCCAAATGTATAGTCACTTCAGCATGCCATTCCTACCTCAGTAATAACTTCATATTTTTTTTAATCCCTGTAATGTGAATGTTTTCTTCATTTCTCTCTTTACTTCTTCTGGTACATTGCATCTCTAATTTGTATTTTCAGCCAATATATTGATTCTCAACAATACTGTACCAACTGGTATATATGATATCCAAGTTGACTATGCCTTGGAGAATGGAGAGGTCAAACAAGTTACACATTTTACATTAGAAGTTCAAGATCAGTTCAAACTTGTTGATGCAGTGACTAGTGTGGAAATAAATGATATTACAGTGACTGTGAATAGGGGTGGTGATGGGAAAATTGATATAGTTAATCTTAACCTAGTTGCCAGCTTTCCCCTCTCTCAAGAAGATGTTCAATTTGATTTAATCTTAGAAGACGGAAATCCATCGGAAAACTTTGATTTACTAGCCTCTGGAGGGTTAACAGTAAGGAGGCGGGCACCATTTAGAACCTATGTACTATTCATTTCAGCTAACTTTACTAATATGAGCACACCACCCTGTTCAGCAGTTGTAAAGTGGAACATTACAGTGAAGATAGTACCAGGTAAGCCAAATGTAGCTATATAGTGAGGCCCTATACTAAGACTAGCAAGTATATATAGTGATTTTGTCTGAATGTTTGAGGAAATTAATCCCTAAAATTGTTACTCATTTAATTTTTGGTGATCTTCCTCTTAATTATTCTCTGCAAAGGAAATGTTAGTATAGAAGTGGTATTTGATGATATGGAGGGAGAATGGACAATTCCTAATCAATGTGATGGTACCCTAGGCTATGCATCCTTCTACACGCGCAGTGGAGGTAATGGAGTTAATACAGGGACTCTAGTTCCAGTTGAACCACCGTTTATGTTTTTCACCTCGGCAACAGTCAATTCAGCAGCCTTCTCAATTAATTTCCTAAAGCTAAACTCATCATTTGGTAAAGTATTTCACATATAATGTGCCAAGCTAACTGACTACTGCTATATCCTCTTGTCTATTTTAGGAGAATATTATGTGAACTATAGTTCTTCAATGCAAGATGCTACTTTACCAATTGATGTATTCTCAGTAGAAATACTATACAGTTTAAACATTAACTTAGTAAATAAAGTTGTAAATCGTAACCTGACAGTCTTTGAACCATTTAAAATTGCGGTTCAAAACAGGTCTGAAAATGTTATATTTGCAGCTGGAGATGCAGCTGAATCTGATAGCCTTAAACTAGTATTACAGAGAACAGATGGAAATTCAGTAGCAACTGGCAATGAAGTCTTTACACTTATTTCAGAAAATGGACTACCACCCTTAAATGTTGATCTTGATAGAGGCGGTTATCTCTCTATTACTGACACCCTTCCCCCTAGCTCAATAGACCTACTTGTGAGGGGAGAGGTCATTACCTTTATAGAGTCAAACCTGTGTTCAAACATAGTAGAAGGTATTATAGTCTTAAAGATAGTAGGTAAGTTGATAGTCATGTGATGGACAACACATTTTAATAATTATAACTGTTAATATATGTTTTTATTTGCAATTGCCTTAATCCTTTCTTGTAATTTTAGAAAGAGTTGAAATGGTCATAATCACCCTAATTAGCTGGACTCGTATGGAAATAAGTTGGACGCCCCCTCAAGATACTTCTGATATTATAATATATGAGGTACTTCTTATAACAGGCGCCAGCACTGTTACCAAACAAGCTGGCCGGAGCAAGAGGTTGACCAATTTAGCCATACCAGAGGGTGATACTGAAATATTAGTATGTGCTGTCTATCAAGGGAATTTCAAAATCTGCAATACTCCTGGACCAATACTTTTTATATATGGTATGGTGCGTATAGCTAGAATGCTTAATGTGTGAATAGTTTATGTGTTACAGGAATACTGTATACCCAGAAATGTTGGCAGGAAAAGTATTTGGCAGATTGTTTAATTATGGATATTTTAATTTGGCTCTTCAGCAGGCACTGATTTTATATTCTTTCTTTAAAGTAGTGAAGAATAATTGGTGAAATTTGCACCACAAAAATATTTATGTAATAATGATCATGTTGTGTATAAATATATTTTATTAATATTTTATTTTGACAGATAATTTATTGACAATTAGCCTTTCAAACTGCCAATCTGTCTAAATATATTCCCCGCCAATATTTCAAGCCATATGGTATAGTGTATATGCCTATATACGAATTAAGAGTAAAGTTGCTCTAAAATATTCCCTTTCTGTTGACCACTCATTTAGTGTCTCCTTGATGTTATAATTACACACTAAGTAAGTATGTACCCATACTGAAGGACTGGCTCCACTCTATAAACACCCACTACTTTGGTGTTGCATAATTGTATGTGATAAGTACCCGATGTATGTATGGTATATGAATGTGATAATTTTGAGATGGATTAATGGAATGAGATCACCAGCAAACCAAAACAATTCAATTATCACATGTCACACTATGTAAATTTGAGCTGTTCACTGTAACTCACTGGTTTAAATGTTTTATTTTCACCCCATTAGATAACCTCCGCCCTCCAGCACCTACTGACGTACAGGCCACAGAGGTAGCTAGTAACATGATTGAGGTTACTTGGAAAGCTTCATCTGTTGTTGGAGAGGCAAACTACTTTATTTATATTAGAAGTTCTCAATCGTTTACAAATGTTTCAGTTGGGAACAGTAGCTCATTTATAGTGTCCTTATCGCTGACTGGTAATGTTGATTTTACAGTTTCTGTGGTAGTTGTGACAGCAGTTGGTATCAGTTTGGAAAGTGAACCTGTCGGGATTACCAGTTAGTTACTGTCTATTTTAGAAAGAAAGGATTCATTGAAAGATGAACTCTAAAAATTTAACACAGTTAGAACAAACTTGTGTCGTATCAAAATTCTTTACTTAGTGAACAGAATTTAAGTGTTAAAGTTGGATCTGGCATTACCTTTTAAAATTGACAAAAATGTTTATTGTACGTATCTTCTCTTAACTGTAGCTCTTGCAAAATCATCCAACCTAAATATTATCATAGGAGCATCAGCTGGCGGAGGAGTAATAGTTTTAATTTCTTTAGTTTTGCTGATAATCTGTCTTATTTGCTGTTGCCTGAGGAAACACAGAAGAGCAGAAAAGTATAATGTGCAGAAACCGTAAGTTAAAGAAATAAACCAATATACAAGTTATATGAGTTTGATAGTAAGCTGGTATTAATTAAACTATTTGGTTGAGTAACCATGTACACACAACCATATAGTCATGGGAAGAAAGGAGAATGTTTAATACTGTATCCTAACCTCAAGCTCTATAAGTTTTCTGTTAGTCATAAGTCTTATTTAGTCCTATCCTCATGTTCATGTTACCAGTAATAGGTTGGTGTTTTAGAATATTAATGGTTGTTACTTTATAATGACTGTTTTGTTTGAACTTTATACTTCTTTTTATGTTTATTTAGATTTTGAAGGTAGTTAATATTATGTAGAATAAGGATTTCTTCTAACTGCGTGAAGCTTATCCTTTGGATGGTTCATCTTTCGATAATTTTGAGCATCTAAAGACACTGTTCTTTGTTCTGTCGGACATTTCGACCCTGGGGGTCTTCTGTCGTTGTAAGATGAACCATCCAAAAGTTAATATGTATACTCTTTAATTATTGCCTTATTTATTACTATTGACACACATATTAAATAATTGTAGATATCAGCGTTCAGAGTCGGGTTCTGCCTTTCTCTACAATAAGGAAAATGAAGTTGAGTAAGTTTTAATATCACTGCAGACACTGTAGCTATATACGTAATTGTTATATGTAAGTTGTATACATCTATTGTACTGTATAAAGGAGTACATATGGTCACTTGAAGGTAATATGCTGACCAGCCAAGTGACTGAAGTCTTGGTTATAGGACCAGATTTTCATTAAAAGTGGCAACCACTGATTGCCTCCCAGTCATCCAAGCGGAAAAATCATGAAAGAACTACAGACAGCTGCTTCTTCCTTCCCCAAGATAATAAGATTTCATTCATTTGGCTATTCATCATAATATCTGCCAGTGATTAATCACTTCTTTATCATAGCTATACACAGGCTATATTTAGCTCTGTTAGTTCACATCTGCTTAATTATTAATATATGTACTCATCATACAAGAATTAAAAATTTATGAACTCAACACTCAGTCTGTTACACTATTTAGCAATCACTTATAAATATTAACACATTGCATCATTACTACATACCTGTAGGATGTATGCAAATGTTACTCAAGGAGCTAGTTCTGTCCGTAAGTTAAGTTTGCAGTGTTTGTACTTGCGTCAAAGGGTGGAATGTTGAATCTGTTTTGCAAACTGTATAACAGTAAATTGTAATGTGGAGTTTTCTTTACAGGATATACTCCTAGTCCCAATAACAATAACGAGGAAGTGTATGCTAACTCAATGATGGAGTCGGAAAGAACTACCAGTATTCAGCCTCTCCTGAAGACATCAGAGGAGGTTGACATCTATGAGGAGGTTAGGGCTGTCATAAAGGACCCAAAGTTTGCCATTTCAGTGGTAGCAAAGATGGATGCCTGCAAAAGGTCTGGCCCTCTTTGGGATCCGCTGACAGGAAAGATGCAGAGTGGAGCACTAAGTCAAAACCTTCCTGATAGGGAAGCTACTCCTGAGGACTATGATAAAGAAGACATCTATGTTGACTTTGAAAAAATTTATCACAAGGTAACTAATTGGTGCTGCAGTCTATGTGTCCTTGTAATTATGTTATTGTTTACACTTAGGATGCTTCAGATGACATACTGGGAGGATTTGAGAAGGATCCTAATACATTTGTTATGCAGCAAAATCCTATTGGTGAAGGAGAATTTGGAAAGTTGGTTGTTAACCATTTATTGTGATGTATAACGTCAGCTTTCATTTCAGCTGCACGAGGTTTTCATTTTACTTATAACTTTCCACTACTGTATATACAGGGTGTATAAGGGAGTGGCCAAACATTTGGTTCCCGGAGAAACCTCTACCCCAGTTGCTATCAAAGTTCTAAAGGGTTAGTGCCACAACCACATAAAACCGCTTTTTTCCACCATGTGGTTTCAATTTATGGGGTGGGGATATGAATGAAGCTGTGACCACCATCTTGAGTAATATTTGATTCTTTATATGTAACCCAGACGATACTTCTGAAAAGGCAAGAAAGGATTTCCTTTCAGAAGCTCAGATCCTAGCCCACTTCTGCCATCCCAACATTTTATCTCTTCTTGGTGTGTGTACAAAAGGGAAAGAGGTTATGGTTATTACAGATCTTTTTCCGAAAGGGGATCTGAAAAACTACTTGAAGAGGTGAGCATAATTTCAGACACTCTGCTAGGTTTTATAATGCTTTCAGATAGTTTAATGACTTTCTATAAAGCTATACAATAAATTTAATATGTAAATAATCACAACTTTTGTATAAAATAGTACATTTATAGTTTTAATTACATATCTTCTGAGATGCTAGCAATTTCTTTTCTTCAGAAATAGAAACACTCTATCAACAATAAGATGGCAATCTA
Source organism: Chondrosia reniformis (assembly GCA_947172415.1). NCBI lineage: Eukaryota > Metazoa > Porifera > Demospongiae > Chondrillida > Chondrillidae > Chondrosia > Chondrosia reniformis. The sequence continues at coordinate 6,013,478 of OX359200.1, forward strand.
TTTTTGTTGTGCATGGTCTCTCTATATTACTGATAGTTTTCATGATTTTTGCATTTTTAAATTAACAAGAATTGCCAATTTCTTACAAATTAACTAATCACACATACATCACTCTAATTTTTATGCAATAGTTTCCAAAAGATTACCAAAGTGACATGTCATTACATATAATATGCAACTCTGTAGTGCTCAGAAAGCTAAAAAAGAAGGGAGAAGTAATTCTCAACTGCAAGTTGGAGATTTGATTCGTATTTCTGGACAAGTAAACAGTTTGATAAATAGTGGTCCATTAAAATTGTGATTAATCATTAAAATTATCAGCTACCATTTGATCCTATAGATTGCATTAGGAATGGAATATTTGGCATCAAAATATTTCATTCATCGAGATTTGGCTGCAAGGTATCTCATCATAATATTGTATCTAATTTGACTGAGACTGTGATATTATGCAATATGTTGTATAACAGGAATGTTCTAGTTGGAGATGGTCTTCATTGTGTCATTGCTGATTTTGGTATGTCCAGAGTGCTTGCTAAAGATGACTCATACTACGAGATGAGTTCTAACAGTAAGCTGCCATTTAAATGGATGGCTCCTGAGGCAATAGACTATAAGAAGTTCTCCACTTATAGTGATGGTTAGTAAATATATAGAAAGGTTTTCAACAGACAATTATTGTGTCCTTTATGTTAAACTTTAAAACAAACTACTTTGATATACATATCCTACGTAGATCTAGAGGCCCTTACCTCCTCAATTTTATTTTGGTCATTTTTTATCCAGCCTCAATTTGAGCCCAGTATCCCTTTCAGCAACCTGGCTTCTATAAAAATATTTATTTATTTTGGTGTCTTAGGAGGCACTTAATTAGTCTTTTCATGGCACCATTGAAGGAGGCATGTTGGGCTTTCACTCTGGCAGTACTACTGCACTGTAAACTGGTTTAGATATTACAATTGGTTCACATTTCAGCCCAATGTGTAATTGATTCAGGAACCCCTGCCTCTATTCAAGGTCCAGCTTCTATTTAAGAATACCAAACAACTAGTTTACTTTATCTACTGCAAGATTATCATCAAGCTCCTTTTATAGCTACAGTAAAACCTCCGATTAAAGGGAACCAGACCTACCTATATTGTTCTTTATAAAGAAGTTGTCCTTTCTCGGAGGTTGCCCATAGAATGTATACAAAACACCAAATACTTACATGCTGTATAGACATCCTTTTTTATTAACATCGATCAATAATAATAAACTTTTTGACCGTAATACGTACATGCACAACTGAAGGTTTATATATGTATTAGTTTATTACTTATAAGCTTTAAGAAAGAAATTATCAAATAATCGAAGCCACAGCATCTAAGGATACTACCTATTTGATTGGATTAATAATTGTTGTGGCTCTTTTGTATTACAGTGTGGAGTTTTGGGGTTGTGCTGTGGGAAGTAGCAAGTTTTGGTCAAACACCTTTAAAGGTAAATGTATACAATTATGTACATGTGTATTATAAAGGAGAGTATACGTAGGTACGCATGTTCAAGTTTATAGCTGATAAGTGAATATATAATCACTGGAGTTCAGCCCAATGATTGAAGTGTTGGAAAAAATAGGGGAACTTTAAGATCTAAAGCTGATCTTAAAGCATCGATGTCATCATCATTAAACTCTGGGTAGAGCTCATTGCGCTCCTCAGGGGACATGAGTGGGCAGGGGTAATACCCAGAGTTTATTGATGATGACAGATTGAAGTGTTAGTGAACAGAGTCATAGTACATAGCAACCAAGTATAACATGAAGTATAATATACTCCGTTGCCGGGGCAACCGCCTGTGTTTAAATTTCGTAACCGTGATATAACAGGAAGAAGCTAAATACTGCATCGGCTTCTTAAATCCTGTTATATCCCTGCCCAAATATGGTAAACTAAGACGTTTCTCCTTGGGGGGTAGACAATTCTCCTTGCATTTAGGACAGTTGGAGTAGTCAGGGCAAGAGCATTCTAGCGATGGACTATATATCACTCATACCATGGCGCTTCGGTGTATATGGATTTTATACGTAAACACCTCAGCATCGTGGTATAATTAATACATATAATAATGGAGTATATCATTATACCCTTACTGACTGTCTTCAGAAAGTGCCGCCATCTGATATCTCAAGTTATCTCAGAAGTGGTCGGAGAATGGCACAGCCAAGTCAATGCCCAGATGAACTGTAAGCTACATACTTAAGAATGATCTTAATATTCTTAATTGTAAATGAATGCTAAAACTCGTATGTTTATGTACATGCACACTTCACCAGCCGTTTCCTAATTGCATGTCAAACCTATCTTATAATGATACAATATTAATTAATCATACTTAATTGGTATGGTTTGATTTATATATGTATGTGTCATTTTATAAAATTGTAGATATCAAATGATGTTAAAGTGTTGGGAATTTGAAAAGGAAAGGAGACCTACTTTCTCTTTGCTAAAAACTCAATTAGTTACACTCCAAAATATATATAGCACAGAAAAGGAGGGCACCATATACATTTAAATATAAAAGTTTGTGACATATATGACCAGTACCAAAGAAAAGCTATAAGGTCCAAATACATTTAATATATTTTCTCTTGTTTATAGCTTTTAATTTGAGTTTTTTTGTATACATATTATTTATTTAAGTGCATTATATGTACACAGACTGACTAGGGTTATTAACCCAAAACAACACTATACAAAAGCAGTTGTTCTTGGAAGAAAACATTAAAACAATTATTCCATAATCTGCTCTTCTCAGCCATCATTCACTTCTGAGTCCATCTTGAATTAAATGTATTGTCCCGAATTCATTTCACTGCTCTAAACTTATATATTATATTTCTACGTATAACCTAAATATTGCAGATATAATGTGATTCCCTATATATAGCTAGGCGAATTTAACGAGCGAGTTATCCCATTCAGCTAGCGCTATATAGCACGCGCACTTCTGTGGACACAAGATGGCGTCGCTTTTTCGGGGGTGACATAGCTAGTTTCAGGCCACAGGTACACCAGACCATTCGACCGTGCTCGAGCTGAGGTCTAGCTGCATTCTCACCCTACGTATATACGTGTACACAAACTGCGATAGCTATACCTATCGCTACCTTTGTAAGTTTCGTGCGTTTTTGGAAGCGCCATATAGCATATGGCATAGGCGCCCCTATATTGTCAGAAATTATGTAACGTATGGCTTACTGTTCGTAACCTTGTATATACATGTATATGCTCCTATACTGTGTATGGGGAAAACGAAAAATCCGCCTAATCCCTATATACCTTACTCCCTGATATCTGTCACCAAAATGGCGGACGTTAGACTGGCTTTAGTTTTCTAGCTTAAAACTAGCTTTCTCTTCCTTAGCGTCGAATATTAAACAAACGAAAAGGATTTAGAAACCACATTTACTAATACTATGTAACGTAAAGCCTGCGTAAAAACGTTTTCTACGAGATATAACCTTGAAAAATTATCGGCAATCAAGCAACGACAGGGTTAGGGTCTAAGAACTACGTATAAGCCAGTTTGCTGGGGGCGCCCCACGAGTTTTGTTAAACTCGAACTACTTGTTTATGTAACTTTGCGGCTGTCAACGGGCTATAAACAATCTACACCTCACAACTTTCCAAATTGATATAGGCCGGCCGAATTTTAACACGTGCAACGTGGACATGTGTCACCATTAAAGGACAAGACAAGTTCGGTAAATTAGTTCGGTTTAGTTTGGTTTAGTTTGGTTTAGTTATCAGAAATCTCGAATGAAATGGGTTTTGGAAAAGAAATAGAAGGTACAGAGAGTGCATGTACTATATTTTCATGTAGTTTAACTAATTCGGACACTGTACGTAACCTTGCCTGAATATAGTTTACTATTTCTGTATCAAAGTCTTTCTTGTATAATATATAGTGAAAAGATTCAAGATGGATAATGGCGAGGTAAAATGTGACTTTAAAGGCCACTGCTCGTCTCTCCTTAACTCCTTCAAAAAGATGTCGGAGAACAGAGAACTGTGCGACGTGATACTGACCGTTGGAATTAAGCAGTTTCACGTTCACAAAGTCATACTAGCGGCGAGTAGCCCATATTTCCAAGCTATGTTTACTAGTGCACTTCAGGAGAGTGCTCAGAAAGAAATTAATTTGAAAGGAACCAATGCGGAGACTGTAGAGACCCTTATCAACTGTGTATATGAATCTACTCTAACTATCACTGTAGAGAATGCCACTTCAGTCCTCGCTTTAGCAGCTCAGTGGCAGATGGAGAAGGTTGTGGAAGTCTGCGGTAACTTTCTCCTCAAACATCTGGACATTGAAAATTGCCTTGAAATGCTTTTTTTTGCTGATGTACATGGCTGTGATGTCCTGAAAAAAGCGGCCACAGATGTTTCAATTATTGATTTCTCAGGTGTTTGTCAGACAGAAGCATTTGTCAATGCTCCCGTGGAAATCTTGTTGGAATTACTAAAATTCGACTTTTTGGTGGTTCAGTCGGAAGAGAAGCTATTTGAAGACCTTCTAAAGTGGTTTAATCACAGCCCTGAGCTCCGAAGAAGTGACATACTAAAGATGTTAGATCTTATCAAGTTTCCCTTAATACCCTGGGAGGTCATTGAAGAGAAACTGAAACAGAATAAATTGTATTTTGAACAAAAATGTAAGAGGATGCTTACAAATGCACGTAACTTTCAGATGCATCCTAAAAAGAGAGCAGACTACAACATGGAAGATCCCCTTTATGTTCCACGTAGTGGGAGTAAGCCAATTTATGTGATTGTATACGATTACGATGACTCTGATAACAGAAAACACTTTGTAGAACAGTATGATCCAACATTAAATCAGTGGAAAAGACTTACATCTCTTCCTACTAAAAGGATGTACTTTGAAGTGTGCACCCATCATGGGTTACTGTATGTCATTGGTGGTGGAGATACCTTTGATGGTAGTCCTCTAAACCTTGTGGAATGCTATGATCTAAAGAGTGGTCAGTGGAGCAGGTGTGCTGATATGCTGGAAAGGCGTAAATGGTTTGGGGTTGGAGTAGTTGGTGTATATTTGTATGTTGTGGGAGGGGATAAAGGGAAGTGCGTGTTTAAGCCGAATATTCTTCAATCTGTAGAAAGGTATGACCCAGAAAAGAATCAGTGGTCTTTTGTGGCTCCTTTGAATACCAAGCGTCGTATGTTGACCGTTGTTACAGATAACACTACTATGTATGCTGTTGGTGGGATAGATAAAGAGGGAGAACTGGCCACCTGCGAGGTGTACAATTCTCTCAAAAACAAATGGAGTGTCATTGCCACCATGAACGTTCCAAGATCTGGTGCTGGTGCTTGTATGGTAGATAGGTTGCTCTATGTTTTTTGTGGGACCAGACGTGAAGATGCAGAAGTGTTCAATCCAGCTACCAAAACTTGGAAAATGATCTCAGGAATGTCCGAACCTCAAATTATACCAAACTGGCATAATCTGTTAGCAACTCAGGGAAAGATTGTTGTCATTGGCAGGTCTATCAAGGAATGCAATGAACATTCTAAAGCTGTTCAATATTATGATTCTCAGACAATGAATTGGTATATTTTGTCAGAAATTAAATTTGAACATAGGTATTTTGATATAGGTGCCTGCTGTATTTAAACTTGGAACATTTTGTATTTTGTCAAAAAGTAATGTATCTATAGTAGTTTGCAATTTATATCATTTTGTAAAGTCTATACATGCATGCACACACATTGTATATTGGACTACATTTATCAAAGAGTACGGGAGTAGGATAGAATGGCCGAAAAAAAAGATGGCCGCCCTATCTCATGTATTACCAAATAACACTTCATAAATCGCCAACGAAGCGATTTTCGGTTATATTCGGTTAATTGCAGCCATTCATGAACTCTTTTCTAAATGTCAAAACGTCTTTCGACGCTCTACAGCGTTCAAAAAGCGGTTAACCAGGAATAGGCCCATTCCCGAAATTCATTTTTTCTTCTTCTTTCGTCAAATGCACTAGCGCTAATATGCGAACTTATGCGGGCACGTGCAAGTTATAAATCGTTATAAATGTTTCCTAACTAGGGAATAGATAGCCCTAAGTCCGAATGCGCTCTACAGGAAACAGGTTAATTTTGAAAAGCGAAAATTGTGGTCTTCTCGTTTTTGGCACATTTCTCTTGTCTGAGACGTTATTTCGAGATTTTCGCCAAAAAAATTTTCAAATCAATTTAAAACAAGTAATATTAAGAAGAAAAAAGGGGGAATACAAGTAAATAAAAAACATTTACAAAAATGATGTTAGAAGTAGGAATGGCAGTGTTCACTAATACATCTGCAAAAAGCATCGAAACAAGACACTGATTATATGATAAGGCTAATCATACAGAAGTTGCATGTATACTGAAATTTAAGTAACTTATATTAACCATACACTTCTGTGTTTTGGCGCACTATTCCTACTTCAGGTTAGTGCGCCCAAACACAGAAGTGTATGGTTAAGTTACTTAAATTTCAGTATATATGCAACTTCTGTATGATTAGCCTTATCATATAATCAGTGTCTTGTTTCGATACTTTTTGCAGATGTATTAATGAACACTGCCATTACTACTTCTAACATCATTTTTGTAAATGTTTTTTATTTACTTGTATATAAGATGTAAATGTTAATTGCACATGCAATTGTATACGTATAGCTATATATATATATATAGCAACGTATAAATACAAATGGTTCCAGTCACATGTACGTATACCAGTTGAGGAAGATTGAAAGATGCCCCAGTCTGGGCTAAAAAAAATGAAAGTAATTGTATACAGACTTCTATGTCTTATGTATATACCCTTCCTATATATGTCTTGTAATTGATTATTGAAGGCAAGAAGTTTCACTGCATTAATATAAATCACATGTACACATGAAATTCTTTCCAATATTATAGTCCACCTCTTTCTGAATGGGTGTTTATAATAATGATAGAGAGGTGTTTGTTGTGTAATTAACTTTAGTGAGTCTCAGCAACACAATTATTTTGGCAATTAGACATTTCAACTCGGAGTCTTCATTTCAGTATATAGTGCTGATAAAATAAAGATCTCTGGGTTAAAATGTTCATGATCAGGAACATATATTGTGAGCTATCTGCAGCTGTACATACAGGAAGAATCTCATGATCATATATACCATTAAATTTGAATAAATTCATACTATATGTATAAGCTGACAAATCTTAATCAGCTAGTGATCTCAAAGTATATATATAACATACAAAAAGCAAATATAGGTACATATATATTATATATCAGATCAACAGCACTTCTTCTTGGATGTTGTGTCCATGTCAACTCTAATTGCTGTCTTTGTCCCCTCTTTATTACTTGATTTACCAGATAGTGACTTCTGATGCATACTAACCACCAGTTTTTCAAGCCCCTTCTTTACATTTTGTCCCGTTTTAGCTGATGTCAAAAGGAAGTCAAAGCGATCAATTTTGTACTTGGATGATAGTGTCACCTTAGAAGACTCTAGATTGGATTGCACCATTCTTGGTTCTAAATCACATTTATTTCCGAAAACAGCAAAGGAACAGTCATCAAACTCTCGATCCATGTAATCCAGGGCCGAGTCCAACCACTCTCTTAAATCCCTACAGGAAACTGCACTATCCAAACTAAACATAAGCATCTGTTATAGTATGAAACCTTTCTGCCCCTCCTCCTGTGTCCCAGAGATTGACCTGTGCATGCGATATAATCTTTCATCATCTTAAATATATAATATAATATACTTAAGTATTAGCTTTATTGAGCCTCAGCAACATGTTATTGTATTCGCAAAATTGAATTATGTTTCGACGCGTTCACTAAACCTAATACTTATCAACAAACACCCTATATCAATTCATGTAATAGTTATAGCCCAGAGAAAATGTGCTATACTACACCTTTGTCATGGTATTAGGGTATATAACTCAGGATCGAAATTGCTTACAAAACAAAGAAATACGTGAATTTTACTTCTGGGACTAATGAAATTGCTGTTAAAAAAGAAAACAAATACATAATATTATGGTTCCTGTTTAAACAAGTTAACACTCTCTATCCAATTCATGCTATATATTGTAGATAATGCCCTGTAAATCAAGTTGATTATAATGTTATTGACCATTTATTGTGATGTATATATAACTTCAGCTTTCATTTCGGCTGCATGAGGTATTCATTTTAAATATAATTTTCCATGCACTACTGCATACAGGGTGTATAAAGGAGTGGTTAACATTTGCTTCCCGGAGAAACTTCCACCTCAGTTGCTATCAAAGTCCTAAAGGGTTAGTGCCACAACCACATAAAACCGTTTTTTTCCACCATGGTTTCAATTTAGGGGGTGGGGGATATGAATGAAGCTGTGACCACCATCTTGAGTAATATTTGATTCTTTATATGTAACCCAGACGATACTTCTGAAAAGGCAAGAAAGGATTTCCTATCAGAAGCTCAGATCCTAGCCCACTTCTGCCATCCCAACATTTTATCTCTTCTTGGTGTGTGTACAAAAGGGAAAGAGGTTATGGTTATTACAGATCTTTTTCCGAAAGGGGATCTGAAAAACTACTTGAAGAGGGGAGCATAATTTTAGACACTCTGCCAGGTTTTCATAATACTTTCAGGTAGTTTAATGACTTTCTATAAAGCTATACAATAAATTTAATATGTAAATAATCACAACTTTTGTATAAAATAGTACATTTATAGTTTTAATTACGTGTCTTCTGAGATGCTAGAGATTTCTTTTCTTCAGAAGTATATAGAAATGCCTTATCAACAATAAGATGGCAATCTCTTTTTGTTGTGCATGGTCTCTCTATATCACTAATATTTTTCATGATTTTTGCATTTTTAAATTAACAAAAATTGCCAATTTCTTACAAATTAACTAATCACACATACATCACTCTACTTTTTATGCAATAGTTTCCAAAGGGTTACATGTCATTACATATAATATGCAACTCTGTAGTGCTCAGAAAGCTAAAAAAGAAGGGAGAAGTAATTCTCAACTGCAAGTTGGAGATTTGATTCGTATTTCTGGACAAGTAAACAGTTTGATAAATAGTGGTCCATTAAAATTGTGATTAATCATTAAAATTATCAGCTATACCATTTGATCCTATAGATTGCATTAGGAATGGAATATTTGGCATCAAAATATTTCATTCATCGAGATTTGGCTGCAAGGTATCTCATCATATTGTATCTAATTTGACTGAGACTGTGATATTATGCAATATGTTGTATAATAGGAATGTTCTAGTTGGAGATGGTCTTCATTGTGTCATTGCTGATTTTGGTATGTCCAGAGTGCTTGCTAAAGATGACTCATACTACGAGATGAGTTCTAACAGTAAGCTGCCATTTAAATGGATGGCTCCTGAGGCAATAGACTATAAGAAGTTCTCCACTTATAGTGATGGTTAGTAAATATACAGGAAGGTTTTTGACAGACAATTATTGTGTCCTTTATGTTAAACTTTAAAACAAACTACTTTGATATACATATCCTACATAGATCTAGAGGCCCTTACCTCAATTTTATTTTGGTCATTTTTTTATCCAGCCTCAATTTGAGCCCAGTATCCCTTTCAGCAACCTGGCTTCTATAAAAAATATTTATTTACTTTGGTGTCTTAGGAGGCACTTAATTAGTCTTTTCACGGCACCATTGAAGGAGGCATGTTGGGCTTTCACTCTGGCAGTACTACTGCACTGTAAACTGGTTTAGATATTACAATTGGTTCACATTTCAGCCCAATGTGTAATTGATTCAGGAACCCCTGCCTCTATTCAAGATCCAGCTTCTATTTAAGAATACCAAACAACTAGTTTACTTTATCTACTGCAAGATTATCATCAATTAAGCTTGCCATAGAATGTATATACAAAACACCAAATACTTACATGCTGTATAGACATCCTTTTTTTTAACATTAATAATAAAAAACTTTTTGACCGTATTACGTACATGCACAACTGAAGGTTTATATATACGTATATTAGTTTATTACTTAAAAGCTTTAAGAAAGAAATTATCAAATAATCGAAGCCACAGCATCTAAGGATACTACCTATATATTTGATTGGATTAATAATTGTTGTGGCTCTTTTTTACAGTGTGGAGTTTTGGGGTTGTGCTGGGGGAAGTAGCAAGTTTTTGTCAAACACCTTTAAAGGTAAATGTATACAATTATGTACATGTGTATTATAAAGGAGAGTATACGTAGGTACGTATGTTCAAGTTTATAGCTGATAAGTGAATATATAATCACTGGAGTTTATTATACCAGACCAGCCCAATGATTTAAGTGTTAGTGAACAGAGTCATAGTACATAGCAACCAAGTATAACATGAAGTATAATATACTTTGTTGCTGGGGCAACCGCCTGTGTTTAAATTTCGTAACCGTGATATAACAGAAAGAAGCTAAATACTGCATCGGCTTCTTAAATCCTGTTATAAACTAAGACGTTTCTCCTTGGGGAGTAGACAATTCTCCTTGCAATTAGGACAGTTGGAGTAGTCAGGGCAAGAGCATTCTATGAAGTCGTCATAGTTTAAGCAAAAACAACCAGACACTAGCAGAGCCATTCTAAAAGTCCCGCTAAAATAATGATAAGAAACGATGGACTATATATCACTCATACCATGGCGCTTCAGTGTATATGGATTTTATACGTATACACCTCAGCATCGTGGTATAATTAATACATATAATAATGGAGTCTATCATTATACCCTTATACTGACTGTCTTCAGAAAGTGCCGCCATCTGATATCTCAAGTTATCTCAGAAGTGGTCGGAGAATGGCACAGCCAAGTCAATGCCCAGATGAACTGTAAGCTACATACTTAAGAATGATCTTAATATTCTTAATTGTAAATGAATGCTAAAACTCATATGTTTATATACATGCACATTTCCACCAGCCGTTTCCTAATTGCATGTCAAACCTATCTTATAATGATACAATATTAATTAATCATACTTAATTGGTATGGTTTGATTTATATATGTATGTGTCATTTTATAAAATTGTAGATATCAAATGATGTTAAAGTGTTGGGAATTTGAAAAGGAAAGGAGACCTACTTTCTCTTTGCTAAAAACTCAATTAGTTACACTCCAAAATATATATAGCACAGAAAAGGAGGGCACCATATACATTTAAATATAAAAGTTTGTGACATATATGACCAGTACCAAAGAAAAGCTATGAGGTCCAAATACATTTAATATATTTTCTCTTATTTATAGCTTTTAATTTGAGTTTTTTTGTATACATATTATTTATTTAAGTGCATTATATGTACACAGACTGACTAGGGTTATTAACCCAAAACAACACTATACAAAAGCAGTTGTTCTTGGAAGAAAACATTAAAACAATTATTCCATAATCTGCTCTTCTCAGCCATCATTCACTTCTCAGTCCATCTTGAATTAAATGTATTGTCCCGAATTCATTTCATTGCTCTAAACTTATATATTATATTTCTACGTATAACCTAAATATTGCAGATATAATGTGATTCCCTATATATAGCTAGGCGAATTTAACGAGCGAGTTATCCCATTCAGCTAGCGCTATATAGCACGCGCACTTCTGTGGACACAAGATGGCGTCGCTTTTTCGGGGGTGACATAGCTAGTTTCAGGCCACAGGTACACCAGACCATTCGACCGTGCTCGAGCTGAGGTCTAGCTGCATTCTCACCCTACGTATATACGTGTACACAAACTGCGATAGCTATACCTATCGCTACCTTTGTAAGTTTCGTGCGTTTTTGGAAGCGCCATATAGCATATGGCATAGGCGCCCCTATATTGTCAGAAATTATGTAACGTATGGCTTACTGTTCGTAACCTTGTATATACATGTATATGCTCCTATACTGTGTATGGGGAAAACGAAAAATCCGCCTAATCCCTATATACCTTACTCCCTGATATCTGTCACCAAAATGGCGGACGTTAGACTGGCTTTAGTTTTCTAGCTTAAAACTAGCTTTCTCTTCCTTAGCGTCGAATATTAAACAAACGAAAAGGATTTAGAAACCACATTTACTAATACTATGTAACGTAAAGCCTGCGTAAAAACGTTTTCTACGAGATATAACCTTGAAAAATTATCGGCAATCAAGCAACGACAGGGTTAGGGTCTAAGAACTACGTATAAGCCAGTTTGCTGGGGGCGCCCCACGAGTTTTGTTAAACTCGAACTACTTGTTTATGTAACTTTGCGGCTGTCAACGGGCTATAAACAATCTACACCTCACAACTTTCCAAATTGATATAGGCCGGCCGAATTTTAACACGTGCAACGTGGACATGTGTCACCATTAAAGGACAAGACAAGTTCGGTAAATTAGTTCGGTTTAGTTTGGTTTAGTTTGGTTTAGTTATCAGAAATCTCGAATGTAATGGGTTTTGGAAAAGAAATAGAAGGTACAGAGAGTGCATGTACTGTATTTTCATGTAGTTTAACTAATTCGGACACTGTACGTAACCTTGCCTGAATATAGTTTACTATTTCTGTATCAAAGTCTTTCTTGTATAATATATAGTGAAAAGATTCAAGATGGATAATGGCGAGGTAAAATGTGACTTTAAAGGCCACTGCTCGTCTCTCCTTAACTCCTTCAAAAAGATGTCGGAGAACAGAGAACTGTGCGATGTGATACTGACCGTTGGAATTAAGCAGTTTCACGTTCACAAAGTCATACTAGCGGCCAGTAGCCCATATTTCCAAGCTATGTTTACTAGTGCACTTCAGGAGAGTGCTCAGAAAGAAATTAATTTGAAAGGAACCAATGCGGAGACTGTTGAGACCCTTATCAACTGTGTGTATGAATCTACTCTAACTATCACTGTAGAGAATGCCACTTCAGTCCTCGCTTTAGCAGCTCAGTGGCAGATGGAGAAGGTTGTGGAAGTCTGCGGTAACTTTCTCCTCAAACATCTGGACATTGAAAATTGCCTTGAAATGCTTTTTTTTGCTGATGTACATGGCTGTGATGTCCTGAAGAAAGCGGCCACAGATGTTTCAATTATTGATTTCTCAGGTGTTTGTCAGACAGAAGCATTTGTCAATGCTCCCGTGGAAATCTTGTTGGAATTACTGAAATTCGACTTTTTGGTGGTTCAGTCGGAAGAGAAGCTATTTGAAGACCTTCTAAAGTGGTTTAATCACAGCCCTGAGCTCCGAAGAAGTGACATACTAAAGATGTTAGATCTTATCAAGTTTCCCTTAATACCCTGGGAGGTCATTGAAGAGAAACTGAAACAGAATAAAATGTATTTTGAACAAAAATGTAAGAGGATGCTTACAAATGCACGTAACTTTCAAATGCATCCTAAAAAGGGAGCAGACTACGACATGGAAGATCCCCTTTATGTTCCACGTAGTGGGAGTAAGCCAATTTATGTGATTGTATTTGATGACTATAAATCCGGAAAATACTTTGTAGAAATGTATGATCCAACATTAAATCAGTGGAAAAGACTTACATCTCTTCCTACTGAAAGGTTGTACTTTGAAGTGTGCACCCATCAGGGGTTACTGTATGTCATTGGTGGTGGAGATACCTTTGATGGTAGTCCTCTAAACCTTGTGGAATGCTATGATCTAAAGACTGGTCAGTGGAGCAGGTGTGCTGATATGCTGGAAAGGCGTAAATCGTTTGGGGTTGGAGTAGTTGGTGGATATTTGTATGTTGTGGGAGGGAATAAAGGGAAGTGCGTGTTTAAGCCGAATATTCTTCAATCTGTAGAAAGGTATGATCCAGAAAAGAATCAGTGGTCTTTTGTGGCTCCTTTGAATAGCAAGCGTTTTTGGTTGACCGTTGTTACAGATAACACTACTATGTATGCTGTTGGTGGGAAAGATAAAGAGGGAGAACTGGCCACCTGCGAGGTGTACAATTCTCTCAAAAACAAATGGAGTGTCATTGCCACCATGAACATTCCAAGATCTGGTGCTGGTGCTTGTATGGTAGATAGGTTGCTCTATGTTTTTTGTGGGATGGGACGTGAAGATGCAGAAGTGTTCAATCCAGCTACTAAAACTTGGAAAATGATCTCAGGAATGTCCAAACCTCAAATTATACCAAACTGGCATAATCTGTTAGCAACTCAGGGAAAGATTGTTGTCATTGGCAGGTCTATCAAGGAATGCAATGAACATTCTAAAGCTGTTCAATATTATAATTCTCAGACAATGAATTGGTATATTTTGTCAGAAATTAAATTTGAACATAGGCATTTTGATATAGGTGCCTGCTGTATTTAAACTTGGAACATTTTGTATTTTGTCAAAAAGTAATGTATCTATAGTAGTTTGCAATTTATATCATTTTGTAAAGTCTATACATGCATGCACACACATTGTATATTGTCCAACCACTCTGTTAAGTCCCTACAGGAAACTGCACTATCCAAACTAAACACTAAAATGGCCCCCACTGACTCCCTGTAGTAAGCATCTGTTATAGTATGAAACCTTTCTGCCCCTCCTGTGTCCCAGAGATTGACCTGTGCATGCGATATAATCTTTCATCATCTTAAATATATAATATAATATACTTAAGTATTAGCTTTATTGAGCCTCAGCAACAATTATTGTATTCGCAAAATTGAATTATGTTTCGACGCGTTCACTAAACCTAATACTTATCAACAAACACCCTATATCAATTCATGTAATAGTTATAGCCCAGAGAAAATGTGCTATACTACGCCTTTGTCATGGTCTTAAGGTATATAACTCAGGATCGAAATTGCTTACAAAACAAAGAAATACGTGAATTTTACTTCTGGGACTAATGAAATTGCTGTTAAAAAAGAAAATGAATATATAATATGATCATGATTTATTTCACTTCCTGTTTAAACAAGTTAACACTCTCTATCCACTTCATGCTATATTGTAGATAATGCCCCTGTATATCAAGTTGATTATAATATTGTTGACCATTTTTTGTGATGTATATATAACTTCAGCTTTCATTTCGGCTGCATGAGGTTTTCATTTTACTTATAACTTTCCACTACTGTATATACAGGGTGTATAAAGGAGTGATTAACATTTGCTTCCCGGAGAAACCTCTACCCCAGTTGCTATCAAAGTCCTAAAGGGTTAGTGCCACAACCCTATACAGCCGTATTTTACCACCATGGCTACAATTTAGGGGGTGGGGGATATGAATGAAGCTGTGACCACCATCTTGAGTAATATTTGATTCTTTATATGTAACCCAGACGATACTTCTGAAAAGGCAAGAAAGGATTTCCTTTCAGAAGCTCAGATCCTAGCCCACTTCTGCCATCCCAACATTTTATCTCTTCTTGGTGTGTGTACAAAAGGGAAAGAGGTTATGGTTATTACAGATCTTTTTCCAAAAGGGGATCTGAAAAACTACTTGAAGAGGTGAGCATAATTTTAGACACTCTGCCAGGTTTTCATAATACTTTCAGGTAGTTTAATGACTTTCTATAAAGCTATATATACAATAAATTTAATATGTAAATAATCACAACTTTTGTATAAAATAGTACATTTATAGTTTTAATTACGTATCTTCTGAGATGCTAGAGATTTCTTTTCTTCAGAAGTATATAGAAATGCCTTATCAACAATAAGATGGCAATCTCTTTTTGTTGTGCATGGTCTCTCTATATCACTGATAGTTTTCATGATTTTTGCATTTTTAAATTAACAAAAATTGCCAATTTCTTACAAATTAACTAATCACACATACATCACTCTACTTTTTATGCAATAGTTTCCAAAGGGTTACCAAAGTGACATGTCATTGCATATAATATGCAACTCTGTAGTGCTCAGAAAGCTAAAAAAGAAGGGAGAAGAAATTCTCAACTGCAAGTTGGAGATTTGATTCGTATTTCTGGACAAGTAAACAGTTTGATAAATAGTGGTCCATTAAAATTGTGATTAATCATTAAAATTATCAGCTACCATTTGATCCTATAGATTGCATTAGGAATGGAATATTTGGCATCAAAATATTTCATTCATCGAGATTTGGCTACAAGGTATCTCATCATATTGTATCTAATTTGACTGAGACTGTGATATTATGTAATATGTTGTATATATTATAGGAATGTTCTAGTTGGAGATGGTCTTCATTGTGTCATTGCTGATTTTGGTATGTCCAGAGTGCTTGCTAAAGATGACTCATACTACGAGATGAGTTCTAACAGTAAGCTGCCATTTAAATGGATGGCTCCTGAGGCAATAGACTATAAGAAGTTCTCCACTTATATATAGTGATGGTTAGTAAATATACAGGAAGGTTTTTGACAGACAATTATTGTGTCCTTTATGTTAAACTTTAAAACAAACTACTTTGATATACATATCCTACATAGATCTAGAGGCCCTTACCTCAATTTTATTTTGGTCATTTTTTTATCCAGCCTCAATTTGAGCCCAGTATCCCTTTCAGCAACCTGGCTTCTATAAAAATATTTATTTATTTTGGTGTCTTAGGAGGCACTTAATTAGTCTTTTCATGGCACCATTGAAGGAGGCATGTTGGGCTTTCACTCTGGCAGTAGTATACTGCACTGTAAACTGGTTTAGATATTACAATTGGTTCACATTTCAGCCCAATGTGTAATTGATTCAGGAACCCCTGCCTCTATTCAAGATCCAGCTTCTATTTAAGAATACCAAACAACTAGTTTACTTTATCTACTGCAAGATTATCATCAAGCTCCTTTTACAGCTACAGTAAAACCTCCGAATAAAGGGAACCAGACCTACCTATATTGCAATTGTTCTTTATAAAGGACACATTGGTAGCAGACCTATATATTGTTTTTTATAGGGAGGTTGTCCTTTCTCGGAGGTTGCCCATAGAATGTATACAAAACACCAAATACTTACATGCTGTATAGACATCCTTTTTTATTAACATCGATCAATAATAATAAACTTTTTGACCGTAATACGTACATGCACAACTGAAGCTTTAAGAAAGAAATTATCAAATAACCGAAGCCACAGCATCTAAGGATACTACCTATTTGATTGGATTAATAATTGTTGTGGCTCTTTTGTATTACAGTGGAGTTTTGGGGTTGTGCTGTGGGAAGTAGCAAGTTTTGGTCAAACACCTTTAAAGGTAAATGTATACAATTATGTACATGTGTATTATAAAGGAGAGTATATATACGTAGGTACGCATGTTCAAGTTTATAGCTGATAAGTGAATATATAATCACTGGAGTTCAGCCCAATGATTGAAGTGTTGGAAAAAATAGGGGAACTTTAAGATCTAAAGCTGATCTTAAAGCATCGATGTCATCATCATTAAACTCTGGGTAGAGCTCATTGCGCTCCTCAGGGGACATGAGTGGGCAGGGGTAATACCCAGAGTTTATTGATGATGACAGATTGAAGTGTTAGTGAACAGAGTCATAGTACATAGCAACCAAGTATAATATGAAGTATAATATACTCCGTTGCCGGGGCAACCGCCTGTGTTTAAATTTCGTAACCGTGATATAACAGGAAGAAGCTAAATACTGCATCGGCTTCTTAAATCCTGTTATATCCCTGCCCAAATATGGTAAACTAAGACGTTTCTCCTTGGGGGATAGACAATTCTCCTTGCATTTAGGACAGTTGGAGTAGTCAGGGCAAGAGCATTCTAGCGATGGACTATATATCACTCATACCATGGCGCTTCGGTGTATATGGATTTTATACATATACACCTCAGCATCGTGGTATAACTAATACATATAATAATGGAGTATATCATTATACCCTTACTGACTGTCTTCAGAAAGTGCCGCCATCTGATATCTCAAGTTATCTCAGAAGTGGTCGGAGAATGGCACAGCCAAGTCAATGCCCAGATGAACTGTAAGCTACATACTTAAGAATGATCTTAATATTCTTAATTGTAAATGAATGCTAAAACTCGTATGTTTATGTACATGCACTTTTCCGTTTCCTAATTGCATGTCAAACCTATCTTATAATGATACAATATTAATTAATCATACTTAATTGGTATGGTTTGATTTATATATGTATGTGTCATTTTATAAAATTGTAGATATCAAATGATGTTAAAGTGTTGGGAATTTGAAAAGGAAAGGAGACCTACTTTCTCTTTGCTAAAAACTCAATTAGTTACACTCCAAAATATATATAGCACAGAAAAGGAGGGCACCATATACATTTAAATATAAAAGTTTGTGACATATATGACCAGTACCAAAGAAAAGCTATGAGGTCCAAATACATTTAATATATTTTCTCTTGTTTATAGCTTTTAATTTGAGTTTTTTTGTATACATATTATTTATTTAAGTGCATTATATGTACACAGACTGACTAGGGTTATTAACCCAAAACAACACTATACAAAAGCAGTTGTTCTTGGAAGAAAAAATTAAAACAATTATTCCGTAATCTGCTCTTCTCAGCCATCATTCACTTCTGAGTCCATCTTGAATTAAATGTATTGTCCCAAATTCATTTCATTGCTCTAAACTTATATATTATATTTCTACGTATAACCTATATATTGCAGATATAATGTGATTCCCTATATATAACTAGGCGAATTTAACGAGCGAGTTATTCCATTCAGCTAGCGCTATATAGCACGCGCACTTCTGTGGACACAAGATGGCGTCGCTTTTTCGGGGGTGACATTACTAGTTTCAGGCCACAGGTACACCAGACCATTCTACCGTGCTCGAGCCGTCTAGCTACATTAATATTCTCACCCTACGTATATACGTGTACACAAACTGCGATAGCTATAACTATCGCTACCTTTGTAAGTTTCGTGCGTTTTTGGAAGCGCCATATAGCATATGGCATAGGCGCCCCTATATTGTCAGAAATTATGTAACGTATGGCTTACTGTTCGTAACCTTGTATATACATGTATACTGTGTATGGGGAAAACGAAAAATCCGCCTAATCCCTATATACCTTACTCCCTGATATCTGTCACCAAAATGGCGGACGTTAGACTGGCTTTAGTTTTCTAGCTTAAAACTAGCTTTCTCTTCCTTAGCGTCGAATATTAAACAAACGAAAAGGATTTAGAAACCACATTTACTAATACTATGTAACGTAAAGCCTGCGTAAAAACGTTTTCTACGAGATATAACCTTGAAAAATTATCGGCAATCAAGCAACGACAGGATGCGGTGAACCGCACATCTAAGAATTACGTATAAACCAGTTTGCTGGGGGCGCCCCACGAGTTTTTTTTAAACTCGAACTACTTGTTTATGTAACTTTGCGGCTGTCAACGGGCTATAAACAATCTATATACACCTCACAAGTTTCCAAATTGGTATAGGCCGGCCGAATTTTAACACGTGCAACGTGGACCTGTGTCACCATGAAAGGACAAGACAAGTTCGGTAAATTTGTTTGGTTTAGTTTTCAGAAATCTCGAATGAAATGGGTTTTGGAAAAGAAATAGAAGGTACAGAGAGTGCATGAACTGTATTTTCATGTAGTTTACGGACACTGTACGTAACCTTGCCTGAATATAGTTTAGTATTTCTGTATCAAAGTCTTTCTTGTATAATATATAGTGAAAAGATTCAAGATGGATAATGGCGAGATAAAATGTGACTTTAAAGGCCACTGCTCGTCTCTCCTGAACTCTTTCAAAAAGATGTCGGAGAACAGAGAA
Organism: Chondrosia reniformis; assembly: GCA_947172415.1. NCBI lineage: Eukaryota > Metazoa > Porifera > Demospongiae > Chondrillida > Chondrillidae > Chondrosia > Chondrosia reniformis. Next base: position 6,033,270 of record OX359200.1, read on the forward strand.
CTGTGCGATGTGATACTGACCGTTGGAATGAAGCAGTTTCACGTTCACAAAGTCATACTAGCGGCCAGTAGCCCATATTTCCAAGCTATGTTTACTAGTGCACTTCAGGAGAGTGCTCAGAAAGAAATTAATTTGAAAGGAAGCAATGCGGAGACTGTAGAGACCCTTATCAACTGTGTATATGAATCTACTCTAACTATCACTGTAGAGAATGCCACTTCAGTCCTCGCTTTAGCAGCTCAGTGGCAGATGGAGAAGGTTGTGGAAGTCTGCGGTCAATTTCTCGTCAAACATCTGGACATTGAAAATTGCCTTGAAATGCTTTTTTTTGCTGATGTACATGGCTGTGATGTCCTGAAAAAAGCGGCCACAGATGTTTCAATTATTGATTTCTCAGGTGTTTGTCAGACAGAAGCATTTGTCAATGCTCCCGTTGAAATCTTGTTGGAATTACTGAAATTCGACTTTTTGGTGGTTCAGTCGGAAGAGAAGCTATTTGAAGACCTTCTAAAGTGGTTTAAACACAGCCCTGAGCTCCGAAGAGGTGACATACTAAAGATGTTAGATCTTATCAAGTTCCCTTTAATACCCTGGGAGGTCATTGAAGAGAAACTGAAACAGAATAGATTATATTCTGAACAAAAATGTAAGAGGATGCTTACAACCGCACATAACTTTCAAATGCATCCTAAAAAGGGAGCAGACTACAACATGGAAGATCCCCTATATGTTCCACGTAGTGGGAGTAAGCCAATTTATGTGATTGTATACGATCGCGATGACTCTAATAACGGAAAATACTTTGTAGAACAGTATGATCCAACATTAAATCAGTGGAAAAGACTTACATCTCTAAAGCTGTTCAATATTATAATTCTCAGACAATGAATTGGTATATTTTGTCAGAAATTAAATTTGAACATAGGTATTTTGGTATACAGAAGTTGCATATATACTGAAATTTAAGTAACTTAACCATACACCTCTGTGTTTTGGCGCACTATTCCTACTTCAGGTTAGTGCACCCAAACACAGAAGTGTATGGTTAAGTTACTTAAATTTCAGTATATATGCAACTTCTGTATGATTAGCCTTATCATATAATCAGTGTCTTGTTTCGATGCTTTAATTTTGCAGATGTATTAGTGAACACTGCCATTCCTACTTCTAACATCATTTTTGTAAATGTTTTTTTTTTATTTACTTGTATATATATACAAGATGTATATATAGAGAAAATGTTAATTGCACGTGCAATTGTATACGTATAGCTATATATATATATATATATAGCAACGTATAGATACGAATGGTTCCAGTCACATGTACCAGTTGAGGAAGATTGAAAGATGCCCCAGTCTGGGCTACAAAAAATGAAAGTAATTGTATACAGACTTCTATATGTCTTATGTATATACCCTTCCTATATATGTCTTGTAATTGATTATTGAAGGCAAGAAGTTTCACTGCATTAATATAAATCACATGTACACATGAAATTCTTTCCAATATTATAGTCCACCTCTTTCTGAATGGGTGTTTACAATAATGATAGAGAGGTGTTTGTTGTGTAATTAACTTTAGTGAGTCTCAGCAACACAATTATTTTGGCAATTAGACATTTCAACTCGGAGTCTTCATTTCAGTATATAGTGCTGATAAAATAAAGATCTCTGGGTTAAAATGTTCATGATCAAGAACATATATTGTGAGCTATCTGCAGCTGTACATCCAGGAAGAATCTCATGATCATATACACCATTAAATTTGAATAAATTCATACTACATGTATAAGCTGACAAATCTTAATCAGCTAGTGATCTCAAAGTATATATATATATAACATACAAAAATCAAATATAGGTACGTATATATTATATATATATCAGATCAACAGCACTTCTTCTTGTCCATGTCAACTCTAATTGTTGTCTTTGTCCCCTCTTTATTACTTGATTTACCAGATAGTGACTTCTGATGCATACTAATATAACCACCAGTTTTTCAAGCCCCTTCTTTACATTTTGTCCCGTTTTAGCAGATGTCAATAGGAATTTAAGTCAAAGCGATCAATTTTGTACTTGGATGATAGTGTCACCTTAGAAGACTCTAGATTGGCTTGCACCATTCTTGGTTCTAAATTACATTTATTTCTGAAAACAGCAAAGGAACAGTCATCAAACTCTCGATCCATGTAATCCAGGGCCGAGTCCAACCACTCTGTTAAGTCCCTACAGGAAACTGCACTATCCAAACTAAACACTAAAATGCCCCCCACTGACTCCCTGTAGTAAGCATCTGTTATAGTATGAAACCTTTCTGCCCCTCCTGTGTCCCAGAGATTGACCTGTGCATGCGATATAATCTTTCATCATCTTAAATATATAATATAATATACTTAAGTATTAGCTTTATTGAGCCTCAGCAGCAATTATTGTATTCGCAAAATTGAATTATTTTTCGACATGTTCACTAAACCTAATACTTATCAACAAACACCCTATATCAATTCATGTAATAGTTATAGCCCAGAGAAAATGGGCTGTACAACACCTTTGTCATGGTATTAGGGTATATAACTCAGGATCGAAATTGCAAAGAAATACATGAATTTTACTTCTGGGACTAATGAAATTGCTGTTAAAAAAGAAAATGAATATATAATATGATCATGATTTATTTCACTTCCTGTTTAAACAAGTTAACACTGTCTATCCACTTCATGCTATATTGTAGATAATGCCCCTGTATATCAAGTTGATTATAATATTGTTGACCATTTTTTGTGATGTATATATAACTTCAGCTTTCATTTCGGCTGCATGAGGTTTTCATTTTACTTATAACTTTCCACTACTGTATATACAGGGTGTATAAAGGAGTGGTTAACATTTGGTTCCCGGAGAAACCTCTACCCCAGTTGCTATCAAAGTCCTAAAGGGTTAGTGCCACAACCCTATACAGCCGTATTTTACCACCATGGCTACAATTTAGGGGGTGGGGGATATGAATGAAGCTGTGACCACCATCTTGAGTAATATTTGATTCTTTATATGTAACCCAGACGATACTTATGAAAAGGCAAGAAAGGATTTCCTTTCAGAAGCTCAGATCCTAGCCCACTTTTCTGCCATCCCAACATTTTATCTCTTCTTGGTGTGTGTGTACAAAAGGGAAAGAGGTTATGGTTATTACAGATCTTTTTCCGAAAGGGGATCTGAAAAACTACTTGAAGAGGTGAGCATATTTTCAGACACTCTGCCAGGTTTTATAATACTTTCAGGTAGTTCAATGACTTTCTATAAAGCTACAATAAATTTAATGCTTATATACGTAAATAATTACAACTTTTGTATATAAATAGTACATTTATATATAGTTTTAATTATCTTCTGAGATGCTAGAGATTTAATTCTTTTCTTCAGAAGTATATAGAAATGCTCTATCAACAATAAGATGGCAATCTATTTTTGTTGTGCATGGTCTCTCTATATCACTGATAGTTTTCATGATTTTACATTTTTAATTGCTAACGTCTTACAAATTAACTAATCACACATACATCACTCTAATTTTTATGCAATAGTTTCCAAAAGGTTAAGTGACATATTGTATCTATATAATTTGACTGAGACTGTGATATTGTGCAATATGTTGTATATATTATATATAGGAATGGTCTAGTTGGAGATGGTCTTCATGTGTCATTGCTGATTTTGGTATGTTCAGAGTGCTTGCTAAAGATGACTCATATTACGAGATGAGTTCTAACAGTAAGCTGCCATTTAAATGGATGGCTCCTGAGGCAATAAACTATAAGAAGTTCTCCACTTATAGTGATGGTAAGTAAATATAAAGGAAGGTTTTCAACAGACAATTATTGTGTCTTTTATGTTGAACTTTAAAACAAACTACCTTGATATACCTATCCTACGTAGATCTAGAGGCCCTAACCTCAATTTTATTTTGGTCATTTTTTATCTAGCCCCATGATCAATTTGAGCCCAGTATCCCTTTCAGCAACCTGGCTTCTATAAAAATATATATTTATTTTGGTGTCAGTGCCCTTTGCCTTAGGAACCACTTAATTAGTCTTTTCACAGCACCATTCACAGCCTTTTACTTGAAGGAGACATTTTGGGCTTTTACTCTGGCAATGCTTCTGCAATGTAAACTGGTTTAGATATTACAATTGGTTCACATTTCAACCCAATTGATTTGGGAAACCCCTGCCTCTACTTGAGATCCAGCTTCTATAATTTAAGAATACCAAACAACTAGTTTACTTTATCTACTTATCATCAAACTCCTTTTACAGCTACAGTAAAACCTCCGAATAAAGGACACATTGGTTCCAGACCTATTATATTGTTCTTTATAGAGAGGTTGTCCTTTCTTGGAGGTTGCCCATAGAATGTATACAAAACACCAAATACTCACATGCTGTATAGACATCCTTTTTTATTAACATCAATAATAATAAACTTTTTAACCGTAATACGTACATGCACAACTGAAGGTTTATATATATATTAGTTTCTTTTATAAGAAAGAAATTATCAAATAATCGAAGCCACAGCATCTAAGGATACTACCTATTTGATTGGATTAATAATTGTTGTGGCTCTTTTTTACAGTGTGGAGTTTTGGGGTTGTGCTGTGGGAAGTATATAGCAAGTTTTGGTCAAACACCTTTAAAGGTAAATGTATACAATTATGTACATGTATTATATATATAGGGGAGTATATATAGGTACACATGTATATATATAATCACTGGAGCTTATTATATCAGACCAGCCCAATGATTGAAGTGTTAGTGACCTGCAGAGTCATAGTATACATAGCTACCAGCGATCATAAAGTATAACATGAAGTGTAATATACAATATACTCCTTTACCGGGGCAACCACCTGTGTTTAAATTTCGTAACCGTGATATAACAGGATTTAAGAAGCTATATATACTGCATCGGCTTCTTAAATCCTGTTATATCCCTGCCCTAATATGGTAAACTAAGACATTTCTTCTTGGGGGGTGTACAATTCTCCTTGCATTTAGGACAGTTGGAGTAGTCAGGGCAAGAGCATTCTGTGAAGTCGTCAGCGTTTAAGCAAAAACAATCAGACGCTAGCGCTAGCAGAGCCATCACGAAAGTCCCGTCAAAATAGCGATAAGAAGTGACAGAGTATATATCACTCATACCACGGCACTTCGGTGTATATGGAATTTATACGTATACACCTCAGCATCGTGGTATAACTAATATATACATATAATAATAGAGTATATCATTATACCCTCACTGACTGTCTTCAGAAAGTGCATCCATCTGATATCTCAAGTTATCTCAGAAGTGGTCGGAGAATGGCACAGCCAAGTCAATGCCCAGATGAACTGTAAGCTACATACTTAAGAATGATCTTAATATTCTTAATTGTAAATGAATGCTAAAACTCATATGTTTATGTACATGCACATTTCCACCAGCCGTTTCCTATTTGCATGTCAAACCTATCTTATAATGATACAATATTAATTAATCATACTTAATTGGTATGGTTTGATTTATATATGTATGTGTCATTTTATAAAATTGTAGATATCAAATGATGTTAAAGTGTTGGGAATTTGAAAAGGAAAGGAGACCTACTTTCTCTTTGCTAAAAACTCAATTAGTTACACTCCAAAATATATATAGCACAGAAAAGGAGGGCACCATATACATTTAAATATAAAAGTTTGTGACTTATATGACCAGTACCAAAGAAAAGCTATGAGGTCCAAATACATTTAATATATTTTCTCTTGTTTATAGCTTTTAATTTGAGTTTTTTTGTATACATATTATTTAAGTGCATTATATGTACACAGACTGACTAGGGTTATTAACCCAAAACAACACTATACAAAAGCAGTTGTTCTTGGAAGAAAAAATTAAAACAATTATTCCATAATCTGCTCTTCTCAGCCATCATTCACTTCTCAGTCCATCTTGAATTAAATGTATTGTCCCGAATTCATTTCACTGCTCTAAACTTATATATTATATTTCTACGTATAACCTAAATATTGCAGATATAATGTGATTCCCTATATATAGCTAGGCGAATTTAACGAGCGAGTTATCCCATTCAGCTAGCGCTATATAGCACGCGCACTTCTGTGGACACAAGATGGCGTCGCTTTTTCGGGGGTGACATAGCTAGTTTCAGGCCACAGGTACACCAGACCATTCGACCGTGCTCGAGCTGAGGTCTAGCTGCATTCTCACCCTACATGTACACAAACTGCGATATACCTATCGCTACCTTTGTAAGTTTCGTGCGTTTTTGGAAGCGCCATATAGCATATGGCATAGGCGCCCCTATATTGTCAGAAATTATGTAACGTATGGCTTACTGTTCGTAACCTTGTATATACATGTATATGCTCCTATACTGTGTATGGGGAAAACGAAAAATCCGCCTCATCCCTATATACCTTACTCCCTGATATCTGTCACCAAAATGGCGGACGTTAGACTGGCTTTAGTTTTCTAGCTTAAAACTAGCTTTCTCTTCCTTAGCGTCGAATATTAAACAAACGAAAAGGATTTAGAAACCACATTTACTAATACTATGTAACGTAAAGCCTGCGTAAAAACGTTTTCTACGAGATATAACCTTGAAAAATTATCGGCAATCAAGCAACGACAGGGTTAGGGTCTAAGAACTACGTATAAGCCAGTTTGCTGGGGGCGCAAGGCGTCCCACGAGTTTTGTTAAACTCGAACTACTTGTTTATGTAACTTTGCGGCTGTCAACGGGCTATAAACAATCTACACCTCACAAGTTTCCAAATTGATATAGGCCGGCCGAGTTTTAGCACGTGCAACGTGGACATGTGTCACCATTAAAGGACAAGACAAGTTCGGTAAATTAGTTCGGTTTAGTTTGGTTTAGTTATCAGAAATCTCGAATGAAATGGGTTTTGGAAAAGAAATAGAAGGTACAGAGAGTGCATGTACTATATTTTCATGTAGTTTAACTAATTCGGACACTGTACGTAACCTTGCCTGAATATAGTTTAGTATTTCTGTATCAAAGTCTTTCTTGTATAATATATAGTGATAAGATTCAAGATGGATAATGGCGAGGTAAAATGTGACTTTAAAGGCCACTGCTCGTCTCTCCTTAACTCCTTCAAAAAGATGTCGGAGAACAGAGAACTGTGCGATGTGATACTCACCGTTGGAATTAAGCAGTTTCACGTTCACAAAGTCATACTAGCGGCGAGTAGCCCATATTTCCAAGCCATGTTTACTAGTGCACTTCAGGAGAGTGCTCAGAAAGAAATTAATTTGAAAGGAACCAATGCGGAGACTGTAGAGACCCTTATCAACTGTGTGTATGAATCTACTCTAACTATTACTGTAGAGAATGCCACTTCAGTCCTCGCTTTAGCAGCTCAGTGGCAGATGGAGAAGGTTGTGGAAGTCTGCGGTAACTTTCTCCTCAAACATCTGGACATTGAAAATTGCCTTGAAATGCTTTTTTTTGCTGATGTACATGGCTGTGATGTCCTGAAAAAAGCGGCCACAGATGTTTCAATTATTGATTTCTCAGGTGTTTGTCAGACAGAGGCATTTGTCAATGCTCCCGTGGAAATCTTGTTGGAATTACTGAAATTTGACTTTTTGGTGGTTCAGTCGGAAGAGAAGCTATTTGAAGACCTTCTAAAGTGGTTTAATCACAGCCCTGAGCTCCGAAGAAGTGACATACTAAAGATGTTAGATCTTATCAAGTTCCCCTTAATACCCTGGGAGGTCATTGAAGAGAAACTGAAACAGAATAAATTGTATTTTGAACAAAAATGTAAGAGGATGCTTACAAATGCACGTAACTTTCAGATGCATCCTAAAAAGGGAGCAGACTATGACATGGAAGATCCCCTTTATGTTCCACGTAGTGGGAGTAAGCCAATTTATGTGATTGTATGCGATTACTCTAATAACAGAAAATACTTTGTAGAACAGTATGATCCAACATTAAATCAGTGGAAAAGACTTACATCTCTTCCTACTAACAGGTTGTACTTTGAAGTGTGCACCCATCAGGGGTTACTGTATGTCATTGGTGGTGGAGATAACTTTGATGGTAGTCCTCTAAACCTTGTGGAATGCTATGATCTAAAGACTGGTCAGTGGAGCAGGTGTGCTGATATGCTGGAAAGGCGTAAATCGTTTGGGGTTGGAGTAATTGGTGGATATTTGTATGTTGTGGGAGGGGATAAAGGGAAGTGCGTGTTTAAGCCGAATAGTCTGCAATCTGTAGAAAGGTATGACCCAGAAAAGAATCAGTGGTCTTTTGTGGCTCCTTTGATAACCAAGCGTCATATGTTGACTGTTGTTACAGATAACACTACTATGTATGCTGTTGGTGGGCATGATGTAGAGGGAAGAGATCTAGCCACCTGTGAGGTGTACAATTCTCTCAAAAACAAATGGAGTGTCATTGCCACCATGAATGTTCCAAGATCTGGTGCTGGTGCTTGTATGGTAGATAGGTTGCTCTATGTTTTTTGTGGGACCGGACGTGAAGATGCAGAAGTGTTCAATCCAGCTACTAAAACTTGGAAAATGATCTCAGGAATGTCCAAACCTCAAATTAAACCAAACTGGCATAATCTGTTGGCTTCTCAGGGAAAGATTGTTGTCATTGGCAGGTCTATCAAGGAATGCAATGAACGTTCTAAAGCTGTTCAATATTATAATTCTCAGACAATGAATTGGTATATATTGTCAGAAATTAGATTTGAACATAGGTATTTTGATATAGATGGCTGCTGTATTTAAACTTGGAACATTTTGTGTTTTGTCAAAAAGTAATGCATCTATAGTAGTTTGCAACTTATATCATTTTGTAAAGTCTATACATGCATGTACACACATTGTATATTCTACATTTATATATGCATTGTATATTGGACTACATTTATCAGAGAACGTATACGGGAGTACTCTCTATAAGTAGGAATGGCCGGAAAAAAAGATGGCCGCCCTATCTCATGTATTACCAAATAACACTTCATAAATCGCCAACGAAGCGATTTTTGGTTATATTCGGTTAATTGCAGCCATTCATGCACTCTTTTCTAAATGTCAAAACATCTTTCGACGCTCTACAGCGTTCAAAAAGCGGTTAACCAGGAATAGGCCCATTCCCGAAATTCATTTTTTCTTCTTTTGTCAAATGGACTAGCGCTAATATGCAAACTTATGCGGGCACGTGCAAGTTATAAATCGTTATAAATGTTTCCAAACTAGCTATAGGGAATAGACAGTCCTAAGTCCGAATGCGCTCTACAGGAAACAGGTTAATTTTGAAAAGCAAAAATTGTGGTCTCCTCGTTTTTGGCACATTTCTCTTGTCTGAGATGTTATTTCGAGATTTTCGCCAAGAAAATTTTAAAATCAATTTAAAACAAGTAATATTAAGAAGAAAAAATGGGGAATACAAGTAAATAAAAAACATTTACAAAAATGATGTTAGAAGTAGGAATGGCAGTGTTCACTAATACATATGCAAAAAGCATCGAAACAAGACACTGATTATATGATAAGGCTAATCGTACAGAAGTTGCATATATACTGAAATTTAAGTAACTTAACCATACACTTCTGTATTTTGGCGCACTATAATATTCCTACTTCAGGTTAGTGCACCCAAACACAGAAGTGTATGGTTAAGTTACTTAAATTTCAGTATATATGCAACTTCTGTATGATTAGCCTTATCATACAATCAGTGTCTTGTTTCGATGCTTTTTGCAGATATATTAGTGAACACTGCCATTCCTACTTCTAACATCATTTTTGTCTATAGAGAAAATGTTAATTGCACGTGCAATTGTATACGTATAGCTATATATATATATATATAGCAACGTATAGATACAAATGGTTCCAGTCACATGCATGTACCAGTTGAGGAAGATTGAAAGATGCCCCAATCTGGGCTACAAAAAATGAAAGTAATTGTATACAGACTTCTATGTCTTATGTATATACCCTTCCTATATATATATGTTTTGTAATTGATTATTGAAGGCAAGAAGTTTCACTGCATTAATATAAATCACATGTACACATGAAATTCTTTCCAATATTATAGTCCACCTCTTTCTGAAATGCATGGGTGTTTATAATAATGATAGAGAGGTGTTTGTTGTGTAATTAACTTTAGTGAGTCTCAGCAACACATTTCAACTCGGAATCTTCATTTCAGTATATAGTGCTGATAAAATAAAGATCTCTGGGTTAAAATGTTCATGATCAGGAACATATATTGTGAGCTATCTGCAGCTGTACATCCAGGAAGAATCTCATGATCATATATACCATTAAATTTGAATAAATTCATACTACATGTATAATATAAGTTATATAATTAATCAGCTAGTGATCTCAAAGTATATATATAACATACAAAAAGCAAATATAGGTACATATATATTATATATCAGATCAACAGCACTTCTTCTTGGTTGTTGTGTCCATGTCAACTCTAATTGCTGTCTTGGTCCCCTCTTTATTACTTGATTTACCATATAGTGACTTCTGATGCATACTAACCACCAGTTTTTCAAGCCCCTTCTTTACATTTTGTCCCGTTTTAGCAGATGTCAAAAGGAAGTCAAAGCGATCAATTTTGTACTTGGATGATAGTGTCACCTTAGAAGACTCTAGATTGGCTTGCACCATTCTTGGCTCTAAATTACATTTATTTCGAAAACAGCAAAGGAACAGTCATCAAACTCTTGATCCATGTAATCCAGGGCCGAATCCAACCACTCTGTTAAGTCCCTACAGGAAACTGCACTATCCAAACTAAACATAAGCATCTGTTATAGTACAAAACCTTTCTGCCCCTCCTCATGTGTCCCTTTATATATGCACCCTGTATGCACTACTGCATATACACAGGGTGTATAAAGGAGTGGTTAACATTTGCTTCCCGGAGAAACTTCCACCTCAGTTGCTATCAAAGTCCTAAAGGGTTAGTGCCACAACCACATAAAACCGTTTTTTTCCACCATGTGGTTTCAATTTAGGGGGGGGGGGATATGAATGAAGCTGTGACCACCATCTTGAGTAATATTTGATTCTTTATATGTAACCCTGACGATACTTCTGAAAAGGCAAGAAAGGATTTCCTTTCAGAAGCTCAGATCCTAGCCCACTTCTGCCATCCCAACATTTTATCTCTTCTTGGTGTGTGTACAAAAGGGAAAGAGGTTATGGTTATTACAGATCTTTTTCCGAAAGGGGATCTGAAAAACTACTTGAAGAGGTGAGCATAATTTCAGACACTCTGCCAGGTTTTCATAATACTTTCAGATAGTTTAATGACTTTCTATAAAGCTATACAATAAATTTAATATGTAAATAATCACAACTTTTGTATAAAATAGTACATTTATAGTTTTAATTACGTGTCTTCTGAGATGCTAGCAATTTCTTTTCTTCAGAACTATCAACAATAAGATGGCAATCTCTTTTTGTTGTGCATGGTCTCTCTATATCACTGATAGTTTTCATGATTTTTGCATTTTTAAATTAACAAGAATTGCCAATTTCTTACAAATTAACTAATCACACATACATCACTCTAATTTTTATGCAATAGTTTCCAAAGGGTTACCAAAGTGACATGTCATTACTGTAATATGCAACTCTGTAGTGCTCAGAAAGCTAAAAAAGAAGGGAGAAGTAATTCTCAACTGCAAGTTGGAGATTTGATTCGTATTTCTGGACAAGTAAACAGTTTGATAAATAGTGGTCCATTAAAATTGTGATTAATCATTAAAATTATCAGCTACCATTTGATCCTATAGATTGCATTAGGAATGGAATATTTGGCATCAAAATATTTCATTCATCGAGATTTGGCTGCAAGGTATCTCATCATATTGTATCTAATTTGACTGAGACTGTGATATTATGCAATATGTTGTATAATAGGAATGTTCTAGTTGGAGATGGTCTTCATTGTGTCATTGCTGATTTTGGTATGTCCAGAGTGCTTGCTTAAGATGACTCATACTACGAGATGAGTTCTAACAGTAAGCTGCCATTTAAATGGATGGCTCCTGAGGCAATAGACTATAAGAAGTTCTCCACTTATAGTGATGGTTAGTAAATATACAGGAAGGTTTTTGACAGACAATTATTGTGTCCTTTATGTTAAACTTTAAAACAAACTACTTTGATATACATATCCTACGTAGATATAGAGGCCCTTACCTCAATTTTATTTTGGTCATTTTTTATCCAGCCTCAATTTGAGCCCAGTATCCCTTTCAGCAACCTGGCTTCTATAAAAATATTTATTTATTTTGGTGTCTTAGGAGGCACTTAATTAGTCTTTTCATGGCACCATTGAAGGAGGCATGTTGGGCTTTCACTCTGGCAGTACTACTGCACTGTAAACTGGTTTAGATATTACAATTGGTTCACATTTCAGCCCAATGTGTAATTGATTCAGGAACCCCTGCCTCTATTCAAGATCCAGCTTCTATTTAAGAATACCAAACAACTAGTTTACTTTATCTACTGCAAGATTATCATCAAGCTCCTTTTACAGCTACAGTAAAACCTCCGAATAAAGGGAACCAGACCTACCTATATTGTTCTTTATAAAGAAGTTGTCCTTTCTCGGAGGTTGCCCATAGAATGTATACAAAACACCAAATACTTACATGCTGTATAGACATCCTTTTTTATTAACATCGATCAATAATAATAAACTTTTTGACCGTAATACGTACATGCACAACTGAAGGTTTATATATGTATTAGTTTATTACTTATAAGCTTTAAGAAAGAAATTATCAAATAATCGAAGCCACAGCATCTAAGGATACTACCTATTTGATTGGATTAATAATTGTTGTGGCTCTTTTGTATTACAGTGTGGAGTTTTGGGGTTGTGCTGTGGGAAGTAGCAAGTTTTGGTCAAACACCTTTAAAGGTAAATGTATACAATACATGTGTATTATAAAGGAGAGTATACGTAGGTACGCATGTTCAAGTTTATAGCTGATAAGTGAATATATAATCACTGGAGTTCAGCCCAATGATTGAAGTGTTGGAAAAAATAGGGGAACTTTAAGATCTAAAGCTGATCTTAAAGCATCGATGTCATCATCATTAAACTCTGGGTAGAGCTCATTGCGCTCCTCAGGGGACATGAGTGGGCAGGGGTAATACCCAGAGTTTATTGATGATGACAGATTGAAGTGTTAGTGAACAGAGTCATAGTACATAGCAACCAAGTATAACATGAAGTATAATATACTCCGTTGCCGGGGCAACCGCCTGTGTTTAAATTTCGTAACCGTGATATAACAGGAAGAAGCTAAATACTGCATCGGCTTCTTAAATCCTGTTATATCCCTGCCCAAATATGGTAAACTAAGACGTTTCTCCTTGGGGGGTAGACAATTCTCCTTGCATTTAGGACAGTTGGAGTAGTCAGGGCAAGAGCATTCTAGCGATGGACTATATATCACTCATACCATGGCGCTTCGGTGTATATGGATTTTATACGTAAACACCTCAGCATCGTGGTATAATTAATACATATAATAATGGAGTATATCATTATACCCTTACTGACTGTCTTCAGAAAGTGCCGCCATCTGATATCTCAAGTTATCTCAGAAGTGGTCGGAGAATGGCACAGCCAAGTCAATGCCCAGATGAACTGTAAGCTACATACTTAAGAATGATCTTAATATTCTTAATTGTAAATGAATGCTAAAACTCATATGTTTATGTACATGCACATTTCCACCAGCCGTTTCCTAATTGCATGTCAAACCTATCTTATAATGATACAATATTAATTAATCATACTTAATTGGTATGGTTTGATTTATATATGTATGTGTCATTTTATAAAATTGTAGATATCAAATGATGTTAAAGTGTTGGGAATTTGAAAAGGAAAGGAGACCTACTTTCTCTTTGCTAAAAACTCAATTAGTTACACTCCAAAATATATATAGCACAGAAAAGGAGGGCACCATATACATTTAAATATAAAAGTTTGTGACATATATGACCAGTACCAAAGAAAAGCTATGAGGTCCAAATACATTTAATATATTTTCTCTTGTTTATAGCTTTTAATTTGAGTTTTTTTGTATACATATTATTTATTTAAGTGCATTATATGTACACAGACTGACTAGGGTTATTAACCCAAAACAACACTATACAAAAGCAGTTGTTCTTGGAAGAAAAAATTAAAACAATTATTCCGTAATCTGCTCTTCTCAGCCATCATTCACTTCTGAGTCCATCTTGAATTAAATGTATTGTCCCGAATTCATTTCACTGCTCTAAACTTATATATTATATTTCTACGTATAACCTAAATATTGCAGATATAATGTGATTCCCTATATATAGCTAGGCGAATTTAACGAGCGAGTTATCCCATTCAGCTAGCGCTATATAGCACGCGCACTTCTGTGGACACAAGATGGCGTCGCTTTTTCTGGGGTGACATTACTAGTTTCAGGCCACAGGAACACCAGACCATCCGACCGTGCTCGAGCTGAGGTCTAGCTGCATTCTCACCCTACATGTACACAAACTGCGATAGCTATACCTATCGCTACCTTTGTAAGTTTCGTGCGTTTTTGGAAGCGCCATATAGCATATGGCATAGGCGCCCCTATATTGTCAGAAATTATGTAACGTATGGCTTACTGTTCGTAACCTTGTATATACATGTATACTGTGTATGGGGAAAACGAAAAATCCGCCTAATCCCTATATACCTTATATAATTACTCCCTGATATCTGTCACCAAAATGGCGGACGTTAGACTGGCTTTAGTTTTCTAGCTTAAAACTAGCTTTCTCTTCCTTAGCGTCGAATATTAAACAAACGAAAAGGATTTAGAAACCACATTTACTAATACTATGTAACGTAAAGCCTGCGTAAAAACGTTTTCTACGAGATATAACCTTGAAAAATTATCGGCAATCAAGCAACGACAGGGTTAGGGTCTAAGAACTACGTATAAGCCAGTTTGCTGGGGGCGCAAGGCGCCCCACGAGTTTTGTTAAACTCGAACTACTTGTTTATGTAACTTTGCGGCTGTCAACGGGCTATAAACAATCTACACCTCACAAGTTTCCAAATTGATATAGGCCGGCCGAGTTTTAACACGTGCAACGTGGACATGTGTCACCATTAAAGGACAAGACAAGTTCAGTAAATTAGTTCGGTTTAGTTTGGTTTAGTTATCAGAAATCTCGAATGAAATGGGTTTTGGAAAAGAAATAGAAGGTACAGAGAGTGCATGTACTATATTTTCATGTAGTTTAACTAATTCGGACACTGTACGTAACCTTGCCTGAATATAGTTTAGTATTTCTGTATCAAAGTCTTTCTTGTATAATATATAGTGAAAAGATTCAAGATGGATAATGGCGAGGTAAAATGTGACTTTAAAGGCCACTGCTCGTCTCTCCTTAACTCCTTCAAAAAGATGTCGGAGAACAGAGAACTGTGCGATGTGATACTGACCGTTGGAATTAAGCAGTTTCACGTTCACAAAGTCATACTAGCGGCCAGTAGCCCATATTTCCAAGCTATGTTTACTAGTGCACTTCAGGAGAGTGCTCAGAAAGAAATTAATTTGAAAGGAAGCAATGCGGAGACTGTTGAGACCCTTATCAACTGTGTGTATGAATCTACTCTAACTATTACTGTAGAGAATGCCACTTCAGTCCTCGCTTTAGCAGCTCAGTGGCAGATGGAGAAGGTTGTGGAAGTCTGCGGTAACTTTCTCCTCAAACATCTGGACATTGAAAATTGCCTTGAAATGCTTTTTTTTGCTGATGTACATGGCTGTGATGTCCTGAAGAAAGCGGCCACAGATGTTTCAATTATTGATTTCTCAGGTGTTTGTCAGACAGAAGCATTTGTCAATGCTCCCGTGGAAATCTTGTTGGAATTACTGAAATTCGACTTTTTGGTGGTTCAGTCGGAAGAGAAGCTATTTGAAGACCTTCTAAAGTGGTTTAATCACAGCCCTGAGCTCCGAAGAAGTGACATACTAAAGATGTTAGATCTTATCAAGTTTCCCTTAATACCCTGGGAGGTCATTGAAGAGAAACTGAAACAGAATAAATTGTATTTTGAACAAAAATGTAAGAGGATGCTTACAAATGCACGTAACTTTCAGATGCATCCTAAAAAGGGAGCAGACTACAACATGGAAGATCCCCTTTATGTTCCACGTAGTGGGAGTAAGCCAATTTATGTGATTGTATGCGATTACTCTAATAACGGAAAATACTTTGTAGAACAGTATGATCCAACATTAAATCAGTGGAAAAGACTTACATCTCTTCCTACTGAAAGGATGTACTTTGAAGTGTGCACCCATCATGGGTTACTGTATGTCATTGGTGGTGGAGATACCTTTGATGGTAGTCCTCTAAACCTTGTGGAATGCTATGATCTAAAGACTGGTCAGTGGAGCAGGTGTGCTGATATGCTGGAAAGGCGTAAATCGTTTGGGGTTGGAGTAGTTGGTGGATATTTGTATGTTGTGGGAGGGGATAAAGGGAAGTGCGTGTTTAAGCCGAATATTCTTCAATCTGTAGAAAGGTATGACCCAGAAAAGAATCAGTGGTCTTTTGTGGTTCCTTTGAATACCAAGCGTTTTTGGTTGACTGTTGTTACAGATAACACTACTATGTATGCTGTTGGTGGGAGTAATGAAGAGAGAAGAGCTCTGGCCACCTGCGAGGTGTACAATTCTCTCAAAAACAAATGGAGTGTCATTGCCACCATGAACGTTCCAAGATCTGGTGCTGGTGCTTGTATGGTAGATAGGTTGCTCTATGTTTTTTGTGGGACCGGACGTGAAGATGCAGAAGTGTTCAATCCAGCTACTAAAACTTGGAAAATGATCTCAGGAATGTCCAAACCTCAAATTAAACCAAACTGGCATAATCTGTTAGCAACTCAGGGAAAGATTGTTGTCATTGACTGGTCTATCAAGGAATGCAATGAACGTTCTAAAGCTGTTCAATATTATAATTCTCAGACAATGAATTGGTATATTTTGTCAGAAATTAAATTTGAACATAGGTATTTTGATATAGGTGCCTGCTGTATTTAAACTTGGAACATTTTGTATTTTGTCAAAAAATAATGTATCTATAGTAGTTTGCAATTTATATCATTTTGTAAAGTCTATACATGCATGCACACACATTGTATATTGGACTACATTTATCAAAGAGTACGGGAGTAGGATAGAATGGCCAAAAAAAAAGATGGCCGCCCTATCTCATGTATTACCAAATAACACTTCATAAATCGCCAACGAAGCGATTTTCGGTTATATTCGGTTAATTGCAGCCATTCATGAACTCTTTTCTAAATGTCAAAACGTCTTTCGACGCTCTACAGCGTTCAAAAAGCGGTTAACCAGGAATAGGCCCATTCCCAAAATTCATTTTTTCTTCTTCTTTCGTCAAATGCACTAGCGCTAATATGCGAACTTATGCGGGCACGTGCAAGTTATAAATCGTTATAAATGTTTCCTAACTAGGGAATAGATAGCCCTAAGTCCGAATGCGCTCTACAGGAAACAGGTTAATTTTGAAAAGCGAAAATTGTGGTCTTCTCGTTTTTGGTACATTTCTCTTGTCTGAGACGTTATTTCGAGATTTTCGCCAAGAAAATTTTCAAATCAATTTAAAACAAGTAATATTAAGAAGAAAAAGGGGGAATACAAGTAAATAAAAAACATTTACAAAAATGATGTTAAAAGTACGTAGGAATGGCAGTGTTCACTAATACATCTGCAAAAAGCATCGAAACAAGACACTGATTATATGATAAGGCTAATCATACAGAAGTTGCATGTATACTGAAATTTAAGTAACTTATATTAACCATACACTTCTGTGTTTTGGCGCACTATATATTCCTACTTCAGGTTAGTGCGCCCAAACACAGAAGTGTATGGTTAAGTTACTTAAATTTCAGTATACATGCAACTTCTGTATGATTAGCCTTATCATATAATCAGTGTCTTGTTTCGATACTTTTTGCAGATGTATTAGTGAACACTGCCATTACTACTTCTAACATCATTTTTGTAAATGTTTTTTATTTACTTGTATATAAGATGTATAGAGAAAATGTTAATTGCACATGCAATTGTATACGTATAGCTATATATATATATACTAACTTGCACTGTATATAGCAACGTATAAATACAAATGGTTCCAGTCACATGTACCAGTTGAGGAAGATTGAAAGATGCCCCAGTCTGGGCTACAAAAAATGAAAGTAATTGTATACAGACTTCTATGTCTTATGTATATACCCTTCCTATATATGTCTTGTAATTGATTATTGAAGGCAAGAAGTTTCACTGCATTAATATAAATCACATGTACACATGAAATTCTTTCCAATATTATAGTCCACCTCTTTCTGAAATGCATGGGTGTTTATAATAATGATAGAGAGGTGTTTGTTGTGTAATTAACTTTAGTGAGTCTCAGCAACACAATTATTTTGGCAATTAGACATTTCAACTCGGAGTCTTCATTTCAGTATATAGTGCTGATAAAATAAAGATCTCTGGGTTAAAATGTTCATGATCAGGAACATATATTGTGAGCTATCTGCAGCTGTACATCCAGGAAGAATCTCATGATCATATATACCATTAAATTTGAATAAATGCATACTACATGTATAAGCTGACAAATCTTAATCAGCTAGTGATCTCAAAGTATATATATAACATACAAAAAGCAAATATAGGTACATATATATTATATATCAGATCAACAGCACTTCTTCTTGGATGTTGTATCCATGTCAACTCTAATTGCTGTCTTGGTCCCCTCTTTATTACTTGATTTACCAGATAGTGACTTCTGATGCATACTAACCACCAGTTTTTCAAGCCCCTTCTTTACATTTTGTCCCGTTTTAGCAGATGTCAATAGGAAGTCAAAGCGATCAATTTTGTACTTGGATGATAGTGTCACCTTAGAAGACTCTAGATTGGATTGCACCATTCTTGGTTCTAAATCACATTTATTTCCGAAAACAGCAAAGGAACAGTCATCAAACTCTCGATCCATGTAATCCAGGGCCGAGTCCAACCACTCTCTTAAATCCCTACAGGAAACTTCACTATCCAAACTAAACACTAAAATGGCCCCCACTGACTCCCTGTAGTAAGCATCTGTTATAGTACGAAACCTTTCTGCCCCTCCTGTGTCCCAGAGATTGACCTGTACATGTGATATAATCTTTCGTCATCTCAAGAAACGTATATATATACAGTACAAGTTACAATATACTAAGGTAATCTAAATAAATAATATAAATAATTCATATGGCTCCAGGAAAGGACCTAGCAACAGAATGGGTGTATTATCATAAAGTTTAGGGTATAAAACTCATTTTAAATTAAGGGATTTTTTATTTAGGCCTCTATTTGTTAATCCTAACGATTGAGGACGCTTAAGTGTCCTGAACATTATAAATAGCGACAGAAAAGCTTTGTTAACTAAAGCTTCCTGAATGCCGCCATTTGCAAAACGATGCATTGACGTATAAATTAAGTATTATAAAGTATTATAATAGTTGCGTATATATGAACCTGTATTAAATTTATATTGACGTATAAATAAAGTGTTATAATAGTTGCGTATCAACCCGTATTATATATATAGATATATACAGTACAAGTTACAATATACTAAGGTAATCTAATATAATATAATATAATATAAATAAATAAATAATATAATATAAATAATTCATATGGCTCCAGGAAAGGACCTAGCAACAGAATGGGCATAGTATCATAAAGTTTAGGGTATAAAACTCAGTTTTAATTAAGGGATTTTTTATTTAGGTCTCCGTTTGGTAGAAAATGGAGGACAAAGTCTGCATATAAAAGGCCATAGGAATATAGAAAACCAATAGAAAATTTATATTGAAACCAAGTGTTATATTGATAAAAATTATCAATTGGTCAGATCACTGTGAAACCGACATATATCATGGTACATGTGTATGACAAACATCTGGCGAAATATTGCTTAATAAAAGTTGCATAATAATCAAGATATAATGAAGAATGCAAGCTTACGATTGTGCAATCTGGTGATGTATTGTCACCAACACTCTCATATGTCGCTCCATACATATTTAATGGATTATCATGTGACGTTGCGAAAATGTCACCGCCTCGTTGCTAAAGAAGATCATCCCTTTTGTGAACCGACGCTCTCCTACAAGAAGGAGTTACCGAATAAGCGAGTTGTAGCGAAGATTAGATAAAGTGCATTTGTATACGTTCTCGTTAAGTTTGAGGCGGAGTTGTCCTTATATTGATGCAAAAGAAATTCATTAAGTCGACCGTATTAAAACTTTGGCAATTTAAGCTCTGTCTTCTCTTCTTATGTTTTTTGTTCATATTTTTACTTGTCTGTGCGTAGGAATAAGGAGTGTTTGTTGCGATCATTATGAGAATAAAGCCTTGCTGAGCGTCAGCAACATGAATTTAATAATTTCCTACTTGATATTCCCATTCCTGTATTACTGATGAAGACCTCCGGGTTGAAACGTCCAGAATTAGTAAATTTGTGTTACTGATGTTCAACAAGGCTTTATTCTTATCCATGTGTGTACGTTTTCCATGTGTACATACAGTAGAATCTCATGACAAAATTGCTCATAGTGAATGTCTAAGTATAGTGAAGTACTTTGCTGGCTAATTACACTCAAGTACACTACATATATAAAATATTAAAATTACAATCAAGTACTACACAGTACAAGTTATAAATTTAAGAGGTCCATGTGACTATACAATATTAAAATTACAATCAAGTACTACCTACACATGCAGTGCAAGGTACAAATTTAAAGCGATCCAAGTGATCCCTAAGATAATTAGTATTTTAATCAGTACAAGACTTTAGTCACACTGTTTGCAGGCTTTGAAATCCTCAACTACTGCATAGAGAGTAGTAGTTGATGTAGATCATTCAATTGCAAGGTAGAACACATGGCCTACCAATTACCTTTTCACACCTTAGTATAGACTGAAGATGATGCATCTGCATGCCATATATCAACAAAGGTTCCAGTCTTAAAGGGGTCTCAGCTAATAACCACAGCAGATTTGATTTGCCTTGTGAGGGAGCTAAGAATACCGACGGTTGGTTGCATGCATTCGCATAATCAACAGGGTTAGAGACCATTTTGTAACTTGTACACAAGGACATAAAAGGCCAAGGCCTTTATATATGTATGTCATATGATGTCCCTTGTCCCTTACAATAATATTTTCTTTAAAATTAGGAAATGGTATTTGCCAAACGGAATTGTAACAGCAAATCTGAAGCTAGCACCATGGATATATCGGAGGTGAATGGTACAGCATGGTTCGAACTTGCACTGTATAGTACACTGGCAGTTGTACACTGAGATAAGGATGTAGCAGATAATGGATAAAATAGTAGGAAAACTATATCACCAAGATACACGCACATGAAAAGATTTTTCAATGAAATTGGAAATTTCTTTCATATCTTATATCGAGTAATTTTTCGAGGGTGCAAATTTCACAGAAACACCACCAGACATTCCAGAAAAATTTTCACGGGTTTTGACACACCATAGGCGCCCCTATATTGTTTTCAGAAATTATGTTAACGTATGGCTTCCTGTTCAAACAACAGTTTTGGGGGCGTCAGGTGCCCCAAGGGTTTTAAAACTCGAAATACTTGTTATTTTCAAAACGACATAACCAACAAAAAAGTTATGGCTGTTGAATAATCTGCCTTAAAGTTTTCTGTTATTTTTTATGATTTTCGTGGTACTCAGCCTATCTACAAACTCCACAAAACCTGTGGAACTTTGCATCATATGAAAATTTCCCACTTTACGGTATCAAAAATATTGAAACAATAAAACCTCATTAAAACTTTCATTCATTTAAACAAAATATCTATAGACACATACATTAAAAGTGAATCAATTTCAGACAATACTTGTCCTAGTCTAAGTAGTCAGAAGAAATCAGACACTCTTATTGTGCAATCACCAAGCAGTTGATAGGTCTGATTTTATCAGACTAGTGCTAAGTGATTCAAGATATGATACAATGGCATTTAATGTCTGATCACTTACTATGATCTTATCATTCCCAACTTGTGTCTCATATTTGCATGTGTCAATACCCGCCGCTGTAGCCTGTACTGTCTCAGGGTCAAACACATCTTCCTTTATTCTTCTGAACAGCGAGGTTTTACCCACTCCATGGTTACCTAGGAACACCACTTTGTAGGTATAGACACTCATTGTCTAGGAAGTACCAGGAGAAGGGAAGAAAAGAAACTTATAGCGAAAATACTTGGAGAGCAGCATCAGCTTTACAATAATATTTTCAGGAAAAAAACAAAAACCTGTTAAATTGCATAACTAAGAAATAGATGAACTCTGAAGACAAAATGTGCTACATCCGCACCCACGCATTCCAATATTTCTAAAAAATCTGTAACTTGTCCTTGCGCTGCCTAACAGTAACTAGTGTACTTAATACAGAATACAAAGCTCATAAATGTTGTTGGGTAGTGGAACAATGGTACCGAGTGAAAGCATGACTAGAACATCTACTTGAAACGAACATTTCGAATCTACAGGTTTGACTTTTAAGGAAGTGGAATCGCTTGGTCTTTTAGATATTTACCTCTCAGCTGGTTCAGCTACGTCCCGACCGGATGCTCCTATCGAAAATTTGGTATATCTTCTATATTTAGTAGCTTTGTTTAAAAGAACCTTGGATTATTACTTATATAGCTATCGTGATTTATGTATAATATAACGTAGATCATCTATGAATTTGATTATACCGAGAGTGTGCCGTCACGCAAACATTCACATAAAGTCGTATATAAACGCAAAATCATATGACAGTAATTCCCCTAACTGAATCTTTTGCATCTTCCTTCGGCAAACTTGAGGAGCAGATATGGCAGAGGGCAGAGGAGTAACATACAGAGTAGTACTTCTTGGAGAGTTGGGTGTGGGCAAAACTTCCTTGTTCAAGAGGATTAAGGACAACACTTTCAATGAATTTCAGCCTTCTACTACGGGTGGTATTGACTCGTGTACCAAATCTGTTACCGTTGATAAACAAGAAGTGATTGTAAGATATTCGTCATTGCAATAAAATGACTCGTGATGCTTTTATAGTGATTTCCGTTGTCTCTGTTTAGCTTGCCGTCTGGGATACTGCAGGGGTGGAGAGATTCAGAACGATGACGCGAAACTACTACAGAAATGCAGATGTAGCAGTACTTCTGTACAGCGTTACCGACACGGCAACTCTTCATTATCTGTATCAATGGCTTAAAGACACGGAGCTCCACGCTCCAAAAGCACTGAAAGTGATTATTGGCAATAAGATTGACAGGGAAGATGTTGAAGTAGAAGAAGGAGTGGTTAGAGCATTTGCTGAAAGCAATAAAATTAAGTTGGTATACCGGATCTCTTGCAAGACAAATGAAGGCATTAGCAACATGATTTCCGAACTAGCTGAAGAGACTCACAGACATGTGAGCCATGGCCTAAATGATAGTGACGATATTGTCAATCTCAGTCAGTCTTCAAATAAGGAGGATGGTGGAGGTGGCGGATGTTCCTGCTGATAGAGTGTCTAATATTATCTTGTGTTTTTTGATACATGGACTGGCCATTATTGTTTTGTACAGTGTCCATTCTTTATTAATTTGTAAGGATGTACATAAATTAGATTTTGAGATGTGACTTGTGGTAATGAGTTACATGAGTCACTATAAAGGAGATCTTGATTTGCTCGACAGAATGCTCTGGTGATTCGTGATATAATAATTAGATAAGGATTCAAAAGAGATCGATTTGCACATTCACGATTGTTTAATTTTGACACGCTTGTTTGAACTTTAACAAAATTCTTTGATATAACGTGTATATACACGCCTTGATGGCACACGCCCCGAATAAGTCGAATTATAATGACCACATTTCAACCCAAAATGTCAGCCAGCATGAGATAAGTGGTTTATGAAGTGCTATGGGAGAGCTCGAAGCGATTGAGTAAGTCGTCCCACTATAAATATCCGCTTCCAAAGGACACTGTATGTCTCCTTTCACATCTTACGTTTAACTTGAATGTCGTCCGCATTTTATCCCTCTCTTTAGTTGGTACCACGGCGACATTTCCCGACACGTAGCAGAAAGTTTATTACTACAGTCCGGACGGGACGGGAGCTACCTCCTTCGCGACAGTAACGTAAACAAAGGATGTTACACGCTGTCAGTTAGGTTAGTCGGATTCCTAACTACTCAACACCAGCTATATAGGCCTACTGTAAAACTTTGTATGAGATTGGGTGCTTTGTTGCGAATATATTTGTTCTAGGGAGGCGTTCAAGTTTGGTAGTGTAAATGTCTAGTGCATATGTCGTAAAAACTTTTCAAAGTTCTCTGATATTGTTTTGATTAGTGGGTTAAGAATATAGGTTATTTATACAGCTCAGCACTGTTTATCGGAATGCATCCATATTTGTCTTTTTTAGACAATTAACATATCATTGACTTACTTTCATGTTAATTCATATATTGAAGTTTCTATCTAATGACATTTGTTGAGCTGTGACTAAATTGACTGATTTTCCATTTCTTTGAAGATCTGTAGATTAATGATGTAGACACAGTTATAAACATTACCATAGTAACATGAAAGAGTTTATATCATTAATTCAAGTTATATAAAGGTTTTGTCACCCTCCTGTAAGTGATATGGGAATACATTTTTATGTTGATTATATAGAAACTGTTTGGGAACCTTTTAGCTAGAACAAATTGTTGTCTTTAGATAGATGCTCCCAGGAATCATAGGAGGAATGTTTGCCACAGAAGAAATGTTCATGTTTTAACCTGCAAAATAGTTGGGGATCCTTTTTAGGTGTATGTATTCAAACTAATATTTGTGGTATTTTAATTTAATTGATCAAGATGATTAAAGAATTCTTTTACAGATATGTTGTTCTTAGAGAAGCCTTGCAGTTCACTGTTTAATTGACCACAATTCAAAAGCCATCTTAGCCGCACATGTAGGGTGGATAGAACATTAACCAGTCTCCCTGAAAGGGGGCAAACACACACACACACACACACACACACACACACACACACACACACACACACACACACACACACACACACACACACACACACACACACACACACACACACACACACACACACACACACACACACACACACACTCACACAGCCCACACACACACTCACAGCCCATAGCTCACCAACCTCTGTTTCTCTCAATGCATATTTTTCACTGTAACACAACCATATGGCAGGATGCGACAGGAAACTAGTCTGTGATGGGCCTGAAGAATGTGTTCATTATTAGTTGTGTCTACATCACGTGTTCCTTGTCTGATTAACCACATTCTTCATGTTATGAGAGTGAGGAAGATTCCTGAATCAACCTTATCATTCATTCAGTACTTCATAATTAGTCCACTTGGTGACTTCATAGTATAGACCATGTCCTAGTACATGAAATCATATTCAAATCATGCTATGAAGTGGAATATGATCCTGTAATATATTAATATAGGGCTGATCCTCTAATATATTAATATAGGGCACCGAACATTGGAAAGCAACATAATGTTAATATACGTAGGGCTGATCCTCTGTGTGGGCCGTGGGCTGTGTGTGAGGGCCGTGGGCTGTGTGTGTGGGCTGTGGGCCATGGGCTGTGGGCCGTGGGCTGTGTGTGTGGGCTGTGGGCCGTGGGCTGTGTGTGTGGGCCCTGGGCTGTGTGTGGGCCGTGGGCTGTGTGTGGGCCCTGGGCTGTGTGTGGGCCCTGGGCTGTGTGTGTGGGCTGTGGGCCGTGGGCTGTGTGTGTGGGCCGTGGGCTGTGTGTGTGGGCCGTGGGCCGTGGGCTGTGTGTGAGGGCCGTGGGCTGTGTGTGAGGGCCGTGGGCTGTGTGTGTGGGCCGTGGGCTGTGTGTGTGGGCCGTGGGCTGTGTGTGTGGGCCGTGGGCCGTGGGCTGTGTGTGAGGGCCGTGGGCTGTGTGTGTGGGCCCTGGGCTGTGTGTGTGGGCCGTGGGCTGTGTGTGTGGGCCGTGGGCTGTGTGTGTGGGCCGTGGGCTGTGTGTGTGGGCCGTGGGCCGTGGGCTGTGTGTGAGGGCCGTGGGCTGTGTGTGAGGGCCGTGGGCTGTGTGTGTGGGCCGTGGGCTGTGTGTGTGGGCCGTGGGTCGTGGGCTGTGTGTGTGGGCCGTGGGCTGTGTGTGTGGGCCGTGGGCTGTGTGTGTGGGTCGTGGGCTGTGTGTGTGGGCCGTGGGCTGTGTGTGTGGGCCGTGGGCTGTGTGTGTGGGCCGTGGGCTGTGTGTGTGGGTCGTGGGCTGTGTGTGTGGGCCGTGGGCTGTGTGTGTGGGCTGTGGTCTGTGTGTGTGGGCCGTGGTCTGTGTGTGTGGGTCGTGGTCTGTGTGTGTGGGCCGTGGTCTGTGTGTGTGGGTCGTGGTCTGTGCTGTGGTCTGTGGGTAGTGGGTAGTGTGGGTGTGTTCTTTGAATGTATTAGGGCAGAAGCCAGGGATATCTGCTATCAGACACTGCGGAAATGTGTACAGTTATAAATGTGAAGCAGCAGTTTCTACAGACACCCCCCTTACTCTATACCCAGGGATATGAAGCAGCAGTTTCTACAGACACCCCCCTTACTCTATACCCAGGGATATGAAGCAGCAGTTTCTACAGACACCCCCCTTACTCTATACCCAGGGATATGAAGCAGCAGTTTCTACAGACACCCCCCTTACTCTATACCCAGGGATATGAAGCAGCAGTTTCTACAGACACCCCCCTTACTCTATACCCAGGGATATGAAGCAGCAGTTTCTACAGACACCCCCCTTACTCTATACCCAGGGATATGAAGCAGCAGTTTCTACAGACACCCCCCTTACTCTATACCCAGGGATATGAAGCAGCAGTTTCTACAGACACCCCCCTTACTCTATACCCAGGGATATGAAGCAGCAGTTTCTACAGACACCCCCCTTACTCTATACCCAGGGATATGAACCAGCCAATATAACCTTGATATATACGTATATAGAGCCGGAATGGGACTGGTTTGTACTACTTATATTTGATGTCATTCCCATATTTGATGTTGCTAGGAGACCACTAATCCCCAAAGAACGTACACATGTGACCATGCACTTGACAATACACTTTATGTATTTATATGATTTCAATTTCTCTTTCATATTTTATTGCAATTGATTTATATAAACAATGTCGCCCTACTTCTTTTAGTTTTGCATCTACTTATGTTATTAGACTCCAAAATATATTATTAATGAGATTCTGTGATTTAATTAACTTTTGTTTTAAGACATAATGCTGATGTTTTTGCCTATATGCATAATTCAATGTTTTATACATATGTACTAATATTCTTGCTTTTTTCGTATTTATCATCCATTTTCTGTAGATGTCAAAATGCAGTAAAGCACTTTCCTGTAATGAGGAATGAAGTTGCATTTAAGTTTGGATTTTGTACCTTTTACACATTGGAAGAATTTACTGAACATTTCAAACAAAATCCTGTTATTGGTGGGGATTCAGGTATGTGACCAGGAATATGGTGGGTGACCTTGGTATCCATGGCAACCTGGCCCTTGCAGTGCAAACACTCTGATATGTGATGGAATAGTTGCCATGTGATTAGCAATGTAATGGGACCACCACGATAGATCACTGTATAGGTCAATTTTATTTATTTATACATGTATTTACCTTCTGACGGATGGATGCTGACAGATTAAAAATTAATTAATTAAAAATTTCTTCAAACTCTCACAGTCTGTAAAGAATAAAGACATCAGCCAACCAGTATCATTTGCTGAAGAAGACCTGCTTGGTTTAATGTGTCGTTCAAAAAATTATGCCAATTGCATCTTTAGATGCTTTCTGTAGAAAACTTCACTTTTATTCTCATTTCAATTTTGTGAAAAATTAGTTGTGGTTTGATTATCATATCACTTTTACCGGCTATAGTAGAAGAATATTACTGGGTATATACAAATAAATATAGTATAAATAATTAGTGTTTTCTTTTTCTTCATACATTCATTGCAGAAGCACTAACTACCCTGCGATATCCGTATCCCAGAAATGTTAGCGAACCTGCACAGTATGATATTGTTGGGGTCCATTCCATTCAGCAGTCTTCAGCTCACAACCCCATCTCTCCAGAGGACAAGGAACCACAGCAAGATTTAGCTGTGAGTAATGTTTATTTTATCATTCAATTGTCTTCCAAATGACATGTTTATTTATCTTTTATGCTCTGATTTAAGAGGAATTCACTACCCTAGCAACCCAGCATAGCAACATACCCTAGCAACCCAGCATAGCAACATACCCTAGCAACCCAGCATAACAACATACCCTAGCAACCCAGCATAGCAACATACCCTAGCAACCCAGCATAACAACATACCCTAGCAACCCAGCATAGCAACATACCCTAGCAACACTGCTTAACAACATACCCTAGCAACCCAGCATAGCAACATACCCTAGCAACACTGCTTAGCAACAACCTTAGTGACATGTATACCTTAGCAACCTGTTGTATCAGTTTACCTTAGCCAATCCCCTCTAGGGATTCTTTGTATTTATTTAGCTCTCTCTCTCCTGTACATAGCTTGGAACTAAAGAAGGATTCCTTACAAAGCTTGGAAAAATACACAAGGTATATAATTAGGTTCATGTAATTATATTCATTACTTTACATATAATAGTATTGCTATTTGTATTTTTCATGAATCTAATTATGTGATCTGCATGTTGTAGCTACGTACATGGTGTGTTGTATATAGCTGCAATAATATTATGTACAGGTCTATGTAAGTGTGTTCATTGTATATGGCGATTGACATGTACCTGACTTTGCAGATGAAACGTTTACTGGCTTACTGAGATACTTTTGTATAGAAATACTTTTTAACCTTTGCAGAGATATTGGCATATAATGCCTTCTTTTCATACTTTTATTTATAATCAACAAAATGCTCTAGAATAGCTATAGATCCTGTTTCTATGGCAACACTAAAATGATTTCATTGGATGATTACTGATCCATCCACTAGGTCTGGAAGTCACGATGGTTTGTGTTATACAGAAATGAATTGAAATATTATACGACAAGATTGGTGAGTTATCAGTTTGGCAGACTGTATAGCAGACTATATACATACCAGACTGTATAGCAGACTGTATAGCAGATTATGTAACAGACTATTAATTGTCTGCAGGTATTGAAATAAGGCTGCATTAAACTTAAATGTGTGTGAAATGTCAATTTTCAGACATTTATACATAGTATGTTATGTAGGATGCAAAGCCAATTAGAACATTAGATATGACTACCGCTATTGAGGCCTGTAGGGATGGGTTACAGGGAAAGTCCCATGGATTCAGGTGAGTATATAGTTAGATCATTTGCTAAGCACCCTTGATATATGCATTGTGCAACATTGTGCAATATTGTGCAACACCATTTCCTACATGCTAGACATGTGTATAAATCTATGCACTGGTACGTATGTATCAAGATGTATATATTCCTTAGCTCGATATACAGTGCAAGTATGGTTCCAAGAATGGCCCTAGAAACAGAATGGGCATATCATAAAGTTTATGGTATAAAAACTCATTTTAAATTAAGGGATTTTTTATTTAGGCCTCTGTTTGTTAGAAAACGGAGGACAAAGTCTGCATATAAAAGGCCATAGGACTATAGAAAACCTATAGGAAACTTATATTGAAACCATGTTTTATATTGATAAAAAATTTCAATTTGTCAGATAACTGTGAAACCAACATATGTCATGGTACATGTGTATAACAAACGTCTGGTGGCGTAGTTACTATATATATATGTATATATACATACATCAGCCTAAATGTGGAGGTGTATCTTTGCCTTCTATCTGTCCCATGTGACCATTATCTTATCAAAGTCACTTGTCACTTGAATTCTCTGATTTTCACTTTCAAAACTCTTTACGTAAAGCTTTAGATCTTAAAGACCCTATTCCATTATGCAACTTATCAGTTATCTAGTTCAGATAACACTGCCATTTATAGTTAGAAGTTGCCTTGTGTAATTTGTGCTGGTACGGACCTCTCTTTAGTCATCTTCCTTGTGTAAGTCCAGCCTTTGGTCTGTAGCTTGTTTGTTCAGGAATAGTAACGCCCAGTAATTATTTCTACCACTTCCTCATGTTATTTGTACAGTATAATCATTGTTAGAAGGAAGTGTACATACATACCTTATATGGTGTGAAGCTCATACGTACATACGTATGAAAAATCTAATATACCATTTTCCTACATGCTATGCCTATTCTGTAAAAAAGCCTATAGTGGAATTAAACCTTAAGAGAGAGCTTTGGATGAAGATACAGGAGTCTTTTCTTTCTTCTTTTCCTTTCTCCACTGGGTCAGACAGCTGTTTCTGGGAATTCCACCCTTCATCAGTGATCCTGGGAGTCTTTATCTTTTCTTTATCTTGATCTTCTGTGAATCCTTGGTTGTAGGAGTAGACATATTTATAATAACTTCTGTTATCCTCCCAGTGATATGGTAATGTGTCCCGTTAGTATAATATGCATAATTGATTTGTACTTTGCCCTCTACTACAAGCCACATAGATTGATATCTCCTCTGAAATGTGTCTGTACGATAATTTCTCTTCCACAGAATTGTTTTCCCTTCAAGAACTTTCTACATTTGTGCAAGCTCAGAGCAAGAGGCCAATGATTGGGTAGCTATTTTACAATGGAAAATTGTTAGTCACATGATGATCATGTGACTATAAATTTATATTATCCAGTCTTATTATGATCCCATAGGACAATGCAAAGAAGATATGTAGCTGATTAAGACAGTCAAGGACCAACCACCTGCAAATCAGCACAAGTTTTTATGACACCCTATTATGAAGCTAATATGTATACAAAGTTTTCATGTACATTTTCATTTCTAAAGAAACCTGATAGTAATTGTAAATTTCTCTCTTCTTTTATACATGACATAATCAGGATATGTCTTTCAAATTGGTAATCTGCTCGTTCTAATAAGTACCACTAAGTGTGAATAGGGTATAGAGAAAAGCCATGAATGGAGAATTGCTGTGGCAAATGTAGTTCAGTGACAGAGCACTGGTGGTCATAACCAGTTTCCCTGCATGATTCCCAATAATTGCATCTTTCAATAGAAAGATTTCATACCAAAAATTCCATGTTTAGACGCTCAAAGAATCAAGAATCTATCTAAAGATAATTGCATCTTTCCTGTTTTCCCCCTTTATGCTCCAATAGAAAGGTAGGGTGGAAGTCTCCACTAAAGATGGTAGATTTCTTATGAAAAGTACAGGCCAATTTTGTTGGCTATTGCATGCCACCCATAATATTGTAGTGGTTTTACACATCGATCATTATATACCACCTTAAGCTTAAGCTTGCATCCCAATCAAGTCATAATCCATGTACATGTTTATTATATGGTATGATGATTGTTTACAGTCTCCTCTATATTAGAAAACATGTTGCAGAAAAATTATATGCATGCTTCGATTAGTACATTTGTATGTACATGTGTCACCCTCTTACGTATAAAATATATAACAATTACATACATGTATAAATTATCTACATGTATATATGCATCACCATGTGAATTTTTATGGTTTAATGATAAGATAACCAAAAATTTACAAAAAGAATGCATGCATGTTCTCAATCATAATTGGTCATGCATGCATATATGAATGGATACATGCATGTGTAATGAATGTAGACACCTACACTGTGTGAACACAGTCTAACCTGTAATATATTCGCGGTATGCGTATTAATTTTTTTCTTTTTTTTTCTTTTTTTCTTTTTCTTTTTACGTTTTTCTTTTTCTGTTTTCTTTTTTTCTCTTTTGTCGTTAATGTAATTTACACACAATAAATAACCTTTGGATTTTGTACGATCGATGCTTTAAACAGGGAAATAGTCATATACAGTTGTTGTTCCTGTGATTCGTGCAAGGTGTATTTCTATATGATATCAATTAGCCCTTGTGCACCCACATATATATACTCGATCTCCCTAATTACACAATTTTGGTCGCTATAGAAGATAAAATACCACTTGCTGCAGGTATTTGGTTGACTGCATAACTGTATATCAATATGCAATAGTTTACAAGAGTATACTGTATGCTTATAGATCTATGAATTCATCATTAATTATCACGAATTAGGATAGTGTAAATAACCATTGTACAATGATCATATTTGTTTGATATACTAATTCTGTAAATATACACACTGAAAAGGAAAAATGTTCAAAAAAAACGTAAATCATAGTTCTTCACATTTGTGTGTTTTTAGCATCAATGTTTCTTCTCCTTTTGAGTGGGTACTGGATTGTTGCTGCTGTACTTCACTTTGCATCACTTTACTGAGTGTAGTAAAGATGATCCCAGGGCACACCACGTGGAGGTAGAAGTACATCGTACCCCAAAAGGCCTCCGGTTTCTCAACTCTGTTTGACACTTCCACTACTTGCGTCGTAAGAGAAGTTGCTCGGGAACGGTCCGGCGTACCTGACCGACCTGTGACCAGTTACTAGTCTTGTACTGCCTCACGCTACGGACAGAACAAGCCCGACCCTGGCGGACCACAAACTCCCACCAATGAGAATCATCATGTGCACACAACGCAGCTTGAGAGCACTGTACACAGACTTTAGCTCATTGGGATCGGCCAGGTCGCTTTAGAGTAGGGACCCATCGATGAACTACAAGAAAAGAATTAGAGAACACAATAAATTACCAGCATAGGACATAAACATTAATTGAGTACACATGCGCATGTAAAATTCCAAATGCAAATGCAAATGTCTTCCAAATTAAACCAACCTGATGTGGCAGCCTACAATAGCTTCCTGACCGACTACGTAGTGGCACTGGACCACACCAACCTCCAGGTACGGGTCGTATAGCAAGAATCCCGCAAGTGCCAATTTAACACACAAGCAGGATTAATAGTGAGATACATCTCCAGGCACTAACCCATAGGTAGAGAGACCACCCCACTATACGAACACCGATGACCCTTCGGAAAGGCATGTACCATTGCTCGTACTCCAAGAATGGTTTTCGCATCGATCCACACCAAAGTAGACCTCCAGAGTTGATAGCCCGGAGGCCAAAGACTGAAAATTTCCTCGACTATTTATTAGAACTTGTCGGCGGGAAACATCGTGAACTTGGCGGAAAATCGTGGAAGCTAAATTCTGTTTATTGTTTTCGATGTCATGTTCGAGAACAATAGACAACATGCAGAACATGACCCGGCCTATTCAGCAAGTTGTTATTGTTATTGAATTTCGACTAGAAATCATTCATGACTATTCAGCAAAGTAAATCAATAAAATGAACAGTGACCCCATGAATAGAAGTTCTTAATAATTAATAAACAACCTCTGATTATTGCAGCAGTGATCTTTTATTTAACAAGCTCTTGCATGCAAGCGCATGAATTGACATATCAACCGGCATGTTTCATGCACAACACAGAACAATGTCAGGATATTTATTTAACAAGAATCGCTTTCTTTAGTGAGCATACGTAGCTATATATCTTTGGCGTAAGTACCAAATTGCTATTGCTCAATCAATTTGTGAATCCAAAATGGCCGTTGCTCAAACTGCAATTGTCTAGTTTGAGGAACTTTGGCGTTGTCCATGCCTAAACTACCCTCATTGGTAGGTCATCTTGTTTAGATAATTAGACAAACTATATAGTTCCTTTAAATAAAGTCTATAATGTTCAGTTATATATATGTTATGATTAGCGTACATATTTTAGCATCTTTATCTCATGTACAATACTTTCTACTTGTGAGACTGAAAGCAATATTATTATTGGAAAATTTGGTGGGTTATTAGGACCTCAGTATGACATTGACATTTGGTAAGATATCTGTTTTTGATATTAGCCTCCTGAGGTATCAAGCTCAGAACAATTGTCAACTTAGTACACATGTATTAAACGTTTAGTTGTACAATTATATGTAAGCACGATCTTAGGACTCTGTTAACCTTTTAACAACATCCAAACATTCTACATCCGAACTACTGATTAGTAGTCAATTAATCTAATAACTGAGGAATATACATCTGCCGACCAAATGCTCAAAGAATACTTGCATGGCAGAGGCATACATGTACATTTTAGCAAAGTCTACATGTACAAACTATTAAATCTAAATCT
This sequence comes from Chondrosia reniformis, assembly GCA_947172415.1. Classification (NCBI taxonomy): domain Eukaryota; kingdom Metazoa; phylum Porifera; class Demospongiae; order Chondrillida; family Chondrillidae; genus Chondrosia; species Chondrosia reniformis. Next base: position 6,067,752 of record OX359200.1, read on the forward strand.
ACGACATTAATCATAAAGCACACATGCAGTTTCAATTCTTATGCAACATAATTATTATTCATTGGGCATTACAAGCTAAAATGATCTAGTGTAAATTAACACCACAATCTAAGCAGAAGAATGGACTACAGGATCAGATGTGAATATGCAATTTGATTTTTAAAATGGCAGTCAAGTGTAGTTTGCTATCAAAGACGCAACTTTATTAAACTTCTTTGAAAATTAAAGTCATTTGGTTCCCTTCTTGTTCACTTTAAGGTATTAACCACATTCTAGCAGCTTTGTAAGCACTTGTTTGTCTTGTCTGGTTATTTACAATTTTGTTGTTACTCCTTTATCAACTCATAAAACTTATCAGACACCTAAACACTTAATCACTTTGCTTCCTAATTTGGTAAGTGCGTAGAAGATACATATGTAGCCAAATATAGCTATGTATATAGGGATGATGTACCAAAACTTATATAGAAGTGATGTATATGGCTAAGTCACTTAAATAATTTTAGTATGCCAGTTCTGTATGATTATAGCCACATCACATTCATGTACGTATGTACATGTTAACCATATATAGCAACTGACATTAGGAGGATATTAGCTGTTCATATTATACAAGTATGATGTTATTGTTATTGCTGAGCTTACGTTCTTTATAATGTATAGTACAAGGGTTCATGTAGTCTATTGTCTAATTCCTCTCAATGACTGTCAACTTACAATTGTAGAATAATGGATTGTTTTAAGATCACTTGCAAAACAATTTAGTCCATTATTGCCATGGTAACAGTCTATTAAGAAATTACTAAAATCAATTTAAGCTATAGCAATAGAGTGTTCAAAGGACTATCTAAATTTTAAGTTTATTTATTCATCCCAAATTCAATAATGTTAATTTTGAGCTATAATGATAATGCATTACCGTACTGTACAAAATATGTTCACTTAAAAGCATGAAGAATTACTAATCAGTTAAGTTTAATGTGTTGTTTCCACGGTGATAGTCTTCTTCCTTGGGTCATCAAAGCGATCCATGCTTTCAGTTTGAAACAGGAAAATTAAGGAACAGTATAGAACAAGGAGGATTGGTGTCAAAGTGAACACGCCCATCCAAAATGGCATGGAAAAGTACGGTGTACAGTCGTAGGCAATTGAAAACTGCAGGTTACTCTGTGATGTTTGGAGGCTGTAAGGCTGCACCTGTTGGCATGACAACCAATAATTTAAACATACGTAGTATTAAGATTTTAGACTAAAGATTACTGACTCACCTGAAAGTTGTCAATCAAGATGGAATATTTCATAGTACTATTTTTATCTGCTGTAGTAAAATTTACATTTCTTGTACAGTGGAAGGAGACTTTGTTTGATATAGATAACTTGGACTCTTTGGGTGTGACCATTTCCATAACTTCCATATCCTTGTCATGGGTAAAGTTCATGTGGATGGACCATTCCTGACGACCATTGCAGGGAAACTTGAAACTACAGAGGAGCATACATATTCTAATTATTCAAAGTAGCAATAAAGGTGTGTCTAGAGATGTGTCTAGAGGTGTGTCTAGAGGTGTAGTCAGGAGGTGTGTCTAGAGGTGTGGTCAGAAGGTGTGTCTAGATGTGTAGTCAGGAGGTGTGTCTAGAGGTGTGGTCAGGAGGTGTGTCTAGAGGTGTAGTCAGGAGGTGTGTCTAGAGGTGTGGTCAATGTATATAACTCACCTAAATTTGTAAGTTTGACTATTGTTAGTCATAACATTGAAGCTTATCCAAGTTGAAGTATCATTTGTGGAATTAGTAGAGGGCAAACAGGTCCCACTAGAAGTACAAGATTAAAAAGACAACATAATAAACCCTTGGCATTATAGTACTTACAGTACTTTGTGTGTGTGTCTGTTAGACACTTTGTAGGTCAAAAAACAGTACCAGTAGGTAAGAAAGACAGTACAAAAGATTTGAATATCGGAAAATACTTCTTTTGGAAGATATCATGTTATTGATATGACTTATAAGTGGCCACTTTATTACTTCATGATACTCAGCAACCGATGAACTGCCTTTATAAGGAGACATATGGTGCTGAGTAGGGTAATGTAACACCACTACATATCATAAATATTATTCTAAATAAAAATATCATAAATCAGGGCTGTATGCAGAACTTGGGGCCAGAGGGGGCAAAATGAAAATTTTAAAAAATTTAGGGGGGCAATGGTATGAGGGCGTCAAAACAGTTTAGGGAGTTCCCAAAGTCTCGGGAGGGGGAGGGTCTAAATGATAAATTAAAATCCTTTTCTTAGCTTCCTAATAACTGGATCATGTGCATATTTTGAGACTATGGCCTGTAATCTATAAAGTACACACTATACCTATTAGAAACATTTGCTCACCAAAAGCCGTTAACACTCGATGCCTTTTCAACAAACTCTTCTCCTGCAGTACCATTGGATGAGATTGTTATAGTTCCCAATAACATGGCACATATTGTATTGTTGCTCTTCTGATCTGCTAACCCGACCAGGATACTGGAAGCAGTTGTGTTACCATCCTCACTTGCACCAGCTACTTCCCTCCTCCTAATAACATGCTACAACACAGGATCCAATAATTGGTGATATGGATGGATGGATGGACGGAATTGATTGATGGATGGACGGAATTGATTGATGGATGGACGGAATTGATTGATGGATGGACGGAATTGATTGATGGATGGACGGAATTGATTGATGGATGGAATTGATTGATGGATGGACAGAATTGATTGATGGATGGACAGAATTGATTGATGGATGAATGGATGGATGGGTGGGTGAGTGGATGGGATGGATGGGTGAGGTAAATGAAAAAAGGCAGGATTTGGTTAGAAGTCATTATAATCAGGGGAGTTCCTACTTCGGGTGGTGGACTTGAAGTTGTAAAGATTAGAACAAAGGAAAGTCCACAATTCTTCCAAAACTTAAACTGCTTTCCAATACTCTCATCTAGAAGGAAGTGATTAATCACAGATTTACACACGGATATAATACCCTCACAAAGTATACCTACCAGAGAATTGAAGTGTCTTTAATACACTTTCTCCTTCAGGGATATTAGTAATAAATGCAGATTTCTCTTCCACACATCTGCCATTCTCATCTACATATACATATATAAACATACATGTGAGCATCACCAGTAGAAATCACAGAAAATGGCCTCTGGTATTTATGGAAAAATGACTGTCATATATCTTGATACGGTAAAAATGTATATAGTACGATAATCATATCTCCTTCGTAAAAAAGGACGAAACTTGGTACAAACGTTCTCTAAGGGCCATAAAGACATTTGCTAGGAAAAAGTCGATTTCTGTTGGGGGCCATTTTCTGTGATTTCTACTGGCATCGTTCGCACATATTTATGATGAACACACATCTCCTTGTGATAGTACACACAGAATGACTTACCCCACTTTTTGTGTATATTAAATCCGTCTTTCCACATGCCATTCTCTAGTATACCATCTAAATGCATTCCAGCAGCAAACGATGCATAGTGTTCTGTTTCGGATAGGCCCTGCATTAGGATACAAACAACTAAGGGTCTAGAATTGTGACTATAGGAGGTTTAAGTTAAGTACAAAAGCAGTAGCCACACAAGTGTTTAACATTCTTGTTATAATAATGGAATCAAATCTTATTTATATTAGCATATATATTATACTGCCATTTGCAAATTATATGTAAAGTGTTAAAATAATAACATAGTGAATCCCATGTATATTTATATATATACCAAACAGAGGCCTAAATAAATAAACCCTTTAAGTTTATACCCTGAACATTATGATAATATGCCCATTCTGTTTCTAGGTCCTATCTTGCAGCCATATGAATTATTTATATTATATTATATTACATTACTATGGCATATTGTAATTTGCAGTGTATATATAGAATGAGTGTGACAAGTAATGAACACAATCTAGCAGCCTAACCCACTTACAGCATCACTTCAACTAAACATACCTTCATTTTAGGGAGAAGGCTTTCTTCTTCATATACACCACCATATAAGGAGATGTCATTGAAAGTTAACTGAAAGCATTGGAAGTATGGTTTACGAACAAATTTTATAGGGATGTCACGTGATATACACGCAAGTATTTATGATGCAATGCCTATTCTACTTACGCTATCCTGGGTAACTAGCACGACTATATCTTTGTCTTTTATTAAAAGATTAATATTTTTCAAAATGCGTTCTACGTCAGGCTGAGATAAGTCAATATCTGGTATTTCTCTAGAGGTAATTGAATCATCATTACAAAAACGTAAAAAACAAAGAACTTTTAGAATAAGGGCATCTTACTCCGAACTCCATACAAGAAATGGTAGTTGGCTGCATAGTCCCGTAGACACGAGTATCGAGAGCCACAGAATCAATAACCTTGCTATATCCGCCATTTTATTGGTCACGTGGAAGCATAGGGGAAAGTAAACAGTAAGTTCACATGACTATCAGCTGATCATGTGGAGGAGTGTCCGTGGCTTCGATTATAGGCTGGATACCTCAAGTCGAATCCCCAGTGTTATTATAGTCACTTAAGCATGAGATATTGTGAATATTCCAATCTGTTAAACGAACTTTTCAGTAGTTTCAGTTTTGTTTACTAGTAATTGATCCTATTTTCCTTTGAGTATTAAATTTACTACAGCACCCAATCTCTACAGTACCCATGGCTAATCGTAAGGAAGTTTTAAGTTCGTTTGAGAAGGCCTCTTTCTCCGCTAAAGACTCCTTCGGACAACTCACCAAGAGCTTCAAGTCCAGCAAAGACTGTTTAGTTAATATTCCCCGTCGGAATGTCCGTCGAGATCCTTACGTATTGAATCTAAGCGTGTTAGAAAAAGGGTTTTCCGACTTGTTACAGAATTCCGAGGAGTTAGCGGAGCATTTGGATAACAGCTTAAAAAGTTTATGTGAATCTTTGAAACAAAAATTAAACGACTCTGACGAAAAAGACATAAATGCCATCGCTTCTAAAGTAAGCGTCATTAATGTATGACTTCAAATTTCATTTTCATCCATCCATCCATCCATCCATCCATCCATCCATCCATCCATCCATCCATCCATTCATCAATTCATCCATCCACTTGTCTATCCATATATAGTAACTATATTTTACAAGTGTAGTTAAATCATTAGAAGAATGTAGGTGATAATATTAATTCACTTATTCCCACCCCACATACCTGTTAATTGATCAGCCAAGTTATTGAGTGTACATTTGTACATATATGTGTAAATTGTTATAATTCATTACTAAAACGAGTCTTGTCGTCACTGCCTCACTGTGACCTGATTGGATTGTATAGTACAGTAGAATCTCATTATAACGAAATTGCTTGAATCTCTCAGTATAGGTTAGTACTTTGCTAGCCCCCCAGCCTTGAGCTTCAGTATATTGTTTATCCTGTCAGCCATTTTGTTGTAATGGCTAGCTGCTGTTGTTTTTTCTTGGATACGCTATACCCTACCATGTTTTTCTTCCCATGCCTCAATGTGTATACCCACTGTATTGGTTATTTTAGATAAATAACCTTTTGACCTTAAAGTTGTACCATTGTGGGGCTCTGGGTGGGTGTGCCAAGGTGGGTGTACTTGTGTTGAATCAGTCCAATCCAGTCTGTATTGAGTTCATATGCAAGCCCACATAAAGATAACAGAAGAACTGCTGATTTAGTCTTTTGCCAGTTGATGAATGAGTGACTAAATTGGACAAATCATCAGTACACTCATTATGTAAGGGAGTGTCTATGAGTCAGGTAGTGTTGCTTGATGGCCTGTACACTCTGAGCCCCACCCCCACAGGGTAGTGTTGCTTGATGGCCTGTACACTCTGAGCCCCACCCCCACAGGGTAGTGTTGCTTGATGGCCTGTACACTCTGAGCCCCACCCCCACAGGGTAGTGTTGCTTGATGGCCTGTACACTCTGAGCCCCACCCCCACAGGGTAGTGTTGCTTGATGGCCTGTACACTCTGAGTCCCACCCCCACAGGGTAGTGTTTGTTTTGTCCTTTGTGAGCTCATATCAGTTCTACTGAGTCATAGACACAGAGTTCAACTGGCATGGCAACTCCCTCTGTCCCAAAGTTGCTTCTGGAATACTTCCTTCTTAGTATTATAGTATGTGGACAATGATTTAATTTGTTAGTCTGTTATCAAGTTGTATAGTAACTGCAAATTAGCTACCCAACCATCCATCTGTCCATCCATCATCCATCCACCCACTCATCCATCCATCCATCCATCCATCCATCCATCCATCCATCCATCCATCCATCCATCCATCCATCCATCCAACCATCCAACCATTCATCCATCCATCTGTCCATTCATCCATCCATCCATCCATCCATCCATCCATCCATCCATCTGTCCATCCATCATCCATCCACTCATCTATCCATCCATCCACCCACCCATCCATCCATCCATCCATCCATCCACCCACCCATCCTCGCTACTTTCCCTCTGTATGCAGTACACTGGTATGATGCTGTTGTCATACTTTGAAGCGCTGAACAACATTTACACACCAGCCTCTGAGAAACTCCTTTCACTAGGAGAGCAAAGTGAGGTAAACCCTTTAATTGAAGATGGCGAGCAAGACCTGGTAGCACATTGGTTTATAGCTGCAAAGGTACGTATGTACTCGTATACATGCCACACGTTATTTATACATCATACAAGGGGTACCTTGTAGTACAAATCTCTGCGTCAAGTACATATATTTGAATGAAGTGGCTAGCTGCTCTGTAGGAGGTCCTATGTAGCCCCTCCCCCTATATATGTACGTATATACCTTACATCATCACCTCAACTGGATAGGCTTATACAAGGACATAGCGGGACCTTAGAGCACCTTTAGTGACACCTGTGAGGTGGACATTACCTACATAAACATTGTAATAGGTAGGGGGTTAACTATTAAGGTTGAACCGGGGGAGTAATTTGTAACTTCTATTTTATATACAATAGTGGTTCTACAGTGTCTCTATAGTCTACATTATTACATATTCCTCACCATGGCAACCATAGCTGACATATGACCTTCACAAAAGTTGTTTATTTATGTAGTTGATCAATTACTCTTCTGTACTGATTATGTAATTAGTGTTAATCTGTGTATACCTATGCTTGATTTAATGCCCATATTTGGAAGCTTATTATGCTGTTTATTTATTTATTTATTTATTTATTTATTTATTTATTTATTTATTTATTTTCAGACCAACAGTAGCTTGAAACAAGTTGGCCATCTCTCGAGAAGTGACCTTCAGCACCTTGTGAGGGCCAGTGCTAATGATGGCCTCTCAGTTGGTGTACAAGATGCCATCAGTAGCAAAGTGTCTCAGTGCCTAAATGTGAGGTCTAGATAGTGGTAGTGGGAAACGTGTAGTGTTGAGCATATTGAAGAGTTATGACCTGGCTGGTCTGATTACTAAGTTTAGAAGTCTTCTCTTATCTACATCCAATCTACATTCTCCGTAGGTGTATATGTAAGTAGATCTTAAAGAGCTCAAAGATCTTAAAGAGCTCCTGACATGAAGTTTTAGCTTAAATTGTTGTATGTATATCAGTAACAAATCCTGGTACCTTTAAAAGTTGTCACAATTGTAACTCAAAATGGCTATTTCTGATCCTCTAGCTGTGCAAAGTTAGCTATTCCTTATGTACGTACGTATGTAGGTACATACATATGTACGTACTGTACATTGGTTAGTGTTAAGATGGGGTAGTGGTTATGCGGGGGAGAAAAGTTATCTTTTGTAGTCCTTTGTTGACGAATCATACCCATAAAATGGGCTCATTAGGTTGATAAACTATCTTATTACAGCTTAATGATTCCAATCCACTCCTGTGCATCATCCCAAGTAGGAGAATTCTTAACTGCCTTTGTGAAGAAGCAGTTTATTTCATAGTTACTTGCTTAAAGTGACAGATGTTGAACGTTGTTTGGTACTCTACATTGTTAGATTCCAAAACTCTGTTAACTGTGGAATTTTTCACTTCTTTGTTGATTTTCTTCTTTCAGGATTACATCTTGGAGCTGAGGATGTTGTCCTTGTCCCTTGAGGTGTTGGGTGGGTTTTACTTGCACCCTCACCGTATCGAGCAGATCCTTTCAAAGTGCTGCAGTGACTGGGAGGCCAGGAGTGCTGGAGCTGCCCCAGTTGCCTCGCGACAGGAGCAACAGGCACAAATCTTTAGGGACATCCCCCACAGCTCACTGAGGATTGACAAGATGTCTTTCCAACCGCTTGTAGAGAATGAGAACAGAGACAACCACATCAAGGCAAAGAAGGTGGGTGGAATAATGAGACAACTTGTAATGTCTGCTCCTTTGCAGCAGTGCAGTTACAAGAAACATGCAGTCTATTTCTGAATTGCAACTTTTCATTTTCCAAGGAGTTACAAAATTAGTATCAATATATCAATCTTCTAAAACACCATTTTCTGATTACATATGCCCGAGTTAGTAAAAGGACATTCGGATAAATTTACTTTTTCTTTTTATCTTTCTCCATTGAGACAGACAGCTGTTTCTTGTTAGAACAAATATTTATTATGTGTCACTGATGAAGGGTGGAATTCCCAGAAAAAGCTGTCTGGCCAAGTGGAGATGAGAAGGAGAAGGAGAAAACTCTTGTATCCTCATCCATAGCTCTCACTAGGTTTAGTTCCCTATAGGCCTTTACTCTAAAGTAGATGTAGCATGTTGAAAACTGGTGTGCTACTCTTGTATGCAGGCTGCACTTCATAACCTTGTGTTAAAAGTGACCAAGGATAAGTGTGAGGATAAACAGACCCTTGAAGACTTTACCACTCTTCTCCTTCACCACTGCTGCTTCTCTGTGTCTCAGCCGCCTTCTAAGGTAGCCGTGCAACTCTTCTTTGGAATAGCAGACCTTGTGAGTAAAGTAGCTAAGTCTACGTACAGCCATCATCATCCTCTAGGGTGGAATATTTAAGTAGAGAAGATTATTTAAACAACTTTTTTTGAATTTAAAAAGACTAACAATCTTGATTGAGATTGGATAGCTCACATTAGTAAATGTAAATTGTTGTGTAATCTATTGACTAATGGATTTAGTACATAATTAGATTTCAAACAAAGAGGAATGGAATGCCATTGATCATTTTACATTCCAGTCATAAGCTGCAACTGAACAATACTGTTTCACAAGTTCCTTACACCTCACACTACTTCTGCTAATATTTGAAAAGAGACAATTTGTTGCATCCTGTAGATCCACGTGATGCTGTGTCAAGATGGTAACCTAGACAACTTTACTGAAGTGCAGTTGCTTTCTGGGGGCATTGTTGAGATCACCTCATCTTCCAGTTGGTCACTGTGTGTCGACCAACGACTTGAATCTCTGTCCCCCTCCTTGTCCGATAAAGTAGAACTCGGAACTGTGGATGTGCAGTACATTGAGCAATTGGAGTTTTCTAAATTTTTAGACAAATTGTGAGTACAGTATCTGTTATATGAATGATAGTAGTAAAGTGTAGTTGGCTGGTTGGTTGGCTGGCTACTGAATTATAAATGTATAACTTTTATTTTTTGTCCGTGTTGTTTGTTATATTCACTTCCATTTGTTCTATCCCATAGGCCACAAATTCCTCCTCGCATCAAAGTATCATTGAGACCATCCTCTGTGCCAGACAGCTTGTCCACTGGTCACTATGGTTACGGCGGCAATATGCTATCTGGCTTGCACCACCCCCAGCACTCTAGGGAGTGGGAGGGTGACGCTGCAGAGGAACTCTCAGAGGAATACAATGACGATGTTGGATCATTTCACAGGTCAAAGGCTTTGAGAAGGAGAGGAGTAACCCCAAAGTCAGGAGGGAAACCTAGTGTTACTGGAAGCGACAACACCCTACAGTCATCAAAGGAGAGTGACAAATCAAGTAGCAGTGAGAGTCTCCACAGCAAAGACACGGACACAACTGCTACCACAGTTCTCATTCAGCCTGGAGCAGACGATGGCCATAATCCTCCTGACCTGTGCAATGTTTTGATACCAGGGGGACTTACAACCCGAGCACTGCGGGATCACACCAACAAGAAGCCCTCGAGGAAGATGAACACGGAAGAGACAGGCACCATGAGAACAGCCATCAGAAGACACAAGAAGGACGACCAGAGATCAGGTACACTGTCAATCACCAATCAATTTTATATTCTGTTCAATTCTCCTTGAGCTGTTTATTCAATTCATACACCATTGCCATAGTTACCAAGTTTGGACACACAAAGATTGTGTGTTGTCCAATACCATGTTAATGCGATTGTCAATTGAATCTGCAATCACTCACTGTCTGCCAAGTGATGTGCTATACCAATACCTATAAGCCCCATTTAGGCTACTTTTCGATTTCGTTTTCTCTTTTGAAAGTATTGAAATGCATTAGAGTACGTACGTAGCTTGAATTTGAAATTAGATGCCTCAAGTGTCCTGAAGTATCTGATTCCAGTTGTCATACGTACGTATGTCATCCATTGTTCATCAATGATAACATGTATTTTGTGGGCAGGCTCATTGTTCATTCTAAATAAAGTCGTGTTTGCATTGTAACATGGGCAGGTAGAATAATAATCTATGGTACGCACTCAAGTAGGAATGGCTTGGGACACTTGAAGAATAGCATACCTCCTCTCTTCAAGTGCGTCAACAGTATCCAATTCTCAGACAAGCTACAACCTCCTCCGGTCTCACCCACTTTGCCTCCAAAAACTGTAATGTGCATTTGTGGACTGTTTTGCATGCGAGTTTGGCTGTGTTGTGTAAACTGTGTATTACATAACTCTGTGTCCTTCACACTGTTATTGAAATGCTGCTAAATTCCCATTGTGGTGATGGTTTGTTATGCAACAGCTAGACACTTCACTACTTCTGTATGTTACTGTGCATTCTTTATGATGATCAGTTACTAGGTGAGGTATCAATTACATACGTTCTCACTCAGATGAGCTCAAATATCAAAGTTTAGTAATCCAAGAAAGGCCTATAGGGAACTAAACCTAGTGAGAACTTTGGATGAGGATACAAGAGTCTTCTCTTTATTCTTCTGCTCCAATATGATGCACATCACAGTGAAGCATAAAAATAAAGAGAAGCAGGCTAATACGTAGCTCCATAGCATTTGTGTCAATTGTTGTTTGTATACTTTCTGTATATAGTCCCATTTGAAATTTAAAAAGTACCTTGCTGTTTTAGCAGGGTCTTCAACTATCCCCCTTTCTTTATTACTGGTAACTGTAACATACGTACGTATTCTCCTACCATTGTGAACCTACGTATGTACGCAGGTGTTGGTGATGCTACCGAGAATGCTATTGACCTCCTTTCCAACTACCCCAACCTGGGGGATGGAGGGAGTCAGAGCAGTGGATACTACTCTCAGAACAGTTCCTTTCGTAGCGAATCTGGCAGCTTTTGGGGAAGACCCTATAATCAGTCTCCTGGTTAGTACATTACGTATAGCACCTCATGCTATAACACCGTGTCAATGTAGTTTCATTAAACTTCTTTGAAACATTTCTGTATTGTATTGCTGTCATAGAATAGGGTATACAGAGACAATACCAGTTTTTAATGATAGGAAATTTCTTTTAACTGTGCCAAACTTATCTTTGAGATGGTTCATCATTAGTCCTTTGAGCATCTAGAGATGCAGCTTGTTTCTTGATAATCGGATGTTTAAATCCTGAGGTATTCTTCAGTGTCTTCAAAAGACTTAAGAAGAACCGTAAGATAATACCAGCCTTGTATTCCAGTGTTTCTCCTTCCTATAATACTTTTAGTTACTTCTGCCATAAACAGAGGTAGTAGAGACAGACAGAGTGGATCACAGTCTCCTAGGGGAACCCCCATCAGCTCAGCTGGACCTGTTGGGCCATACTCATATAACTGGCCTTACCAGCCAACAAAAGCAAGCAGCTCTGCCTCCCTGGTACTGCACGCAGGGGGAGGTGGGCAGGACAGTGACACTGGAAGTTATTACAGTCCCAGTCCGTGGTCTATGATTGATGAGAATGATAGTATGGACGAGCAGCCAATGGCTGGCAGTGTTACAAGCCTGGCAGCAGAGAGATTTAAAGAAAACATGGCAACCAGAAAAGCAATCAACCACCCTCCTCCAATAGGAATGAATCGGTCAAGAAGCTTAGATGACATCAGAAAACAGGTACCTTATATATATACACATACATGTACGTATGTACAATACCGTTTATTTGCTGGATCAGACGCCGAATGCGGTAGATAAAGCAATTCTCACCGACTATAACGTCACTTAATTTATGCCTAATTTTCGAACGGTGGTAGTTATAAGAGTGTCAAAATTGTCTTTGGGACCTAGAAAAGTGGTTGTTATGTAGAGGTGGTCGTTATATACGAATTCTATTCATATTCTTTTATACGGTGAAATTCGGGACCGAGAAAAGTGGCCATAATGGAGCGGTAGGTCATTAGCACAGGTTCCATTGTATATATAATGTGTGTTTACAGCCAGTACATTAGCTACGTTCGCTACTCTCTCATTTCCTGTGCTGTAAGATGTACCATGCATATACATATAAAACAAGGTTTGACTATTCCAAGGTGACATATATATATATATATCTTCCTCCTCAGACAATGTCCCCAGCTATCAACAATACTTGGGATTCAAATACTAGCCTGGCAGCCATTGGGGAAAAGAATTTTCGAGCATTCCCAGATCCTAGTGATCCACGTTCCAGAGGCCAAGCTCACGGCAAGGACTACAGAAGATCTTCATCAAGAGACAGTTCCATCGACAGACCAAAAGGCCCACCTCACCCGGAAGGCCAGACTATGCATCCTCATGGTCCTCCCAAGTACATGCACCCAAGAGAATATCCATATGATCGCCCGACTCATCAATACTCTGATTATCCTCCCTCCGGGCCCATCGGACCAATTGGTCCACATGGACCTGGTCCTATGGGACCAATGTATGGCCCCAGGGGTCCTCATCCAATGGCCCCAGGCCCCCAAACTGGGCCCGGTCCACAAGGTGGTAGTGGCCCTATGTATTATGGTCCCCCACCACCAATGCAAGACACACGATGGGAGCAACACCAGTTTAGACCAGTACATGGACGTTACAACCAGGGCTCTCCCTATTCCATGACTCCAAGCCCTCGGCCACATGCCACTCCTCCCACCACACCTCCCCCACCCCATAAGGACATGTACCCCCACCCCCTACCCCACAGGCCACCAATGCCGTATCATCAGAGGGGGCCACCAATGCCCTACCACCAGAGAGGTCCTCCCATGAGAGAAGGTGCTGGAATGGGGCCAATGTTCCATCATGAAGGACAACACTATGTTGGACCCATGCCCCCACGGGCCAGCCCCGGACCCCCTCCCCCACCTAGTGTCCACCACCCTCACCCTGGGCCTTACAGGGAGCTATAAACTTACCAAAGCATTCTCTTTCTTTAAAACTTTAAGATTAAGTAAATTTTAAGCAAATTAGCGATAAATTACCAGATAAAGCATGACAATTGGAGTGTAAACTGAATAAGATAATCATTATGTAATTTTTAGCCCTCAATCATCTGCTCACATCTAAAAGAATTACTTTACAACAACATTATGTATGAAATGATTAAATTAAGGTAGCTAGCATAATATATTACTCTTATTTTTGTAATAATTCTGCTGAAGTTAAATCACTAAATGTTGAGTTATTTAAAATATGGCAATACTAGTGTATACACTAACAAGCTAAGCACTAAGACTATTGCTACTTTCAGGATGGTGCCAAAGGCTGATCCATTATCTTGCTTAGATGAAATCTTTGGAGCAGAAGGTCTGGGAGCATGAGACTAGGAGAAAAAAATGGAAAACTTTATAAAGACAGCACTTCATTAAAATATTTATTTACAGCTCTTACGTATACTACATACAGCGAGACCCACATGACAACTTAAAATCCCATAATTATTTACACAAAATTGTTTAGATAAACAGGTAGTCTGGTTACTGAAAATTAACAACAAAGTCATCCCCTATATAGTGCCCGTCTTATTAAAAGTACACACATAACATGCAGAGTTCAATATCTTAAAACCCCTACTGAAGATGATAAAATATTGCTAAAATCAATTAGAGAATGAGAAAAGTAGATATGAGGAGAACCTGCATACTGTAAATCCCTTTATTTAAGCAGAACCAAAAGTTAGCGAAACTGGATTTTACCCCTACATAGCAGAATTTAATATTAATGACTTACAAAATGCATGGAAGTTTTGTTAGTTAATTACAGTAATAAATAATTACAGTAGCACTCTATTTAGTAGTAATACTATATTTAGCGAACTCTAATTTTAGCGGTAATTGTCAAATCGCTAATATAGCTAAATTTAAAAGCATGCTAATAATAAGGGATTTACAGTATATTATAGGTTCAAGTCTTCAACATTATAGGAAATGTGACTAGAATGACATTAAAAATCATGTGTATTTCAGAAAAAGTTGAATATCAGAAGCCATGTACATATGTATGTATGTGACACTGAAGTAAGTGTATATTGCATCACTGTAGAGTGTGGTCATACATCATCTCATATTCCGAGCCACATCTTGCGCAATTCTAAAGTTTGGTCACATAAGTGCACACTTGCGTACCGCTCACTAGCTATCTGTACTGGTAATGTTAAATTCACCTATCTTTTTACCTGGGGATTAGCTATACGACCAATTCGGTAGTCTTTCTGCAATGTTCTCGCGTCTGGGCTATGCCCGACATCTTCAAACGATTCGGTAGCGTCGCCACCTGTAAAGAGGTACAGTGTAGATACCATTAAATAAAATGGCCGCCATTCCCCTCCACTGTGATTACATGTACAATTTAACGCACCGGCCTGTTCCAGCAGCACTTCCTCGCCTCCTGGATGCTGTAGACACAATAACACACACAAAGAATTTGCTTAAAGTCTACAAGCACCAAAAAAGAAACAATATTCAATTCCCACAAGGGACTCACTTCATCCAGAAACTTGGTGACGTCATATACCTCATTGTTAATGACTACCCAGCAGGAGTCCTTTGTCTTGTGTTTCTTAACTTCGTCCCAAGTAATGATTTTGTCCATACTTGACCAGATAGAAACCGTCTCCTATGCACAAGGCTTTTAAGGATTGCGTCAGGCCGTGGGTGGGAACCAGTCGCGTGCTGGGGCGTGACGGACATGGGGTCAAAAGGTCTTAATAAAATGGCCGTCAATTGCGGTCTATGAATCCATATAACTGATTGGTGTAAACCTCTGATCATAATGCTAGATGAAAGAGGTAATTTGCATTCATTTGTAGCACGTTTTAATGAACTAGTAGATCTCAGCTGAGTGTTCTTGATGTTGCAAATCTATATCTTTTTATACATCGATTAATGTTGCAGTTATATTGATCATGTATTAAAGAATTCATTAAATTTTTTTGCTTTGATAATGAATGTCCATATATGGTAGTGCTCCTTTACTAAGTGAATCACCCATCGATACTTTGGGCTTCCTTGTGAAATGGATGAGAACACTAAGAATACAAACTAATAACCATGCAGTGAATGATTTCTTTTGAGAATTATAAATACTTCAAGGAAGTATCGATTTTGTATTCTTAGTGATCTCATCCATTTATCACAATTTGACTTTTTAGAGCTACTAAAGCAAATGTTTTCTTTTGAAATTACATAGTGGCACTTACTTGATAACTCGGTGATACACGGAAATTAGACGAATTGACTCCCGAAGGAATTTGGAAAAGGCGTTTTGATAGCTATATAGGGAGCTCAAGGGCGGTTCATGGGTGTGTGACTGATTAGGACAATGGCCTCGCACTTGACTGATGACCACCTTAATGGAGCTAACGGAGTCGCTAATGGTTCAGAACCAGTTAATGTAGCCAAAAAGAGAAGGATATGGGACATACGCGCCTCAAAAATGGGATACGAAACACACAACCCTATTCGTGCTGTCGTGGAACGACTTAACGTTCAGCCCAACCCTAACCTGAAGCGTATCCAGTTGTCTATCGGTGACCCGACCGTGTTTGGCCATCTGCCTCCGCCAGCCAATATCGTCAAGGCCAGTTTAGAGGGACTGGAGGACCCAACTCTAGAAGGAGAGGGCCATCCTCACGGTTGGTTTGATAAGTAGTGACGTGCGTGCATATGCATTAGAATGGTTAGAATATTTATGTTTCTTTAAGTGGCCGTATACGTTTGTGGCTTACGGTATGCTAACCAAGTTATCTTATCAAATTATTTTGCCTCCTCAGGTTTACTTCACGCGCGTGAGGCCGTTGCTAAGTACTACTCAAAGGTGGCAGAGAAAGTTACCGCTGATGTTAGTAAACTCACTGTCTGCATTCATTTTCGAGTTACTTAATGTAAGAGTATACATTTAATTAGTTGCTATAGTACGTATATTCCAAGGACTTGACGATATGGCTCTAAAGTTGAGCATTTGTGACATTTTGTTGTTGCTTCACAAAGCAACTAATCCATAGCCATTATTAATTCTGGAGAAGTTTCAGTTTCAATTCAGTATGTGCCATTCTAAGATTATTAAACTTCTGGTTATTGTGAAAGATTCAATAATGCTCTTCAACTTTAAGAAGAGATGTCTCTGAAGGGAATATTATCAGATGTACACACATACATGACCACACTATGACCACACCCCTTTATCTATATCAATATCAATATCAATATCATGATTAGAGTGCACCACACCAACAGGTGCTAGGACATTACAAAAGTCCAATGTAGCACTAAAAAATGACAATAAATATAAATAATATATATAATATAGTTTGTTCACATCACAGGCCATATATATGCAGACAAAGCTTAAAATTATTGTTCAATTGTGGGAGTTGTTGTGAGATCCTTTAGTACATCCACTTGGTTATCCAAACTAGACATGAATATATAAGTGAATTATGGTTGCTGAGTCATAGCTGTGTCTGCCTGCTGTCTAGGATGTCTTCATCACCTGTGGCTGCTCTGGTGCTATTGAGTTGGCAGTCCAGGCCCTCACTCAACCCGGAGACAACATTCTCATTCCTACTCCGGGATTTGGCCTTTACAAGACTATTGCAGAACCTCTCGGAGTAGAGTGCATTGACTATCAGTTGAAAGTAAGGAAGATTTCACTTGGATTACCAGATCCTGAGATCTTTTATAGGTGTGAAATGTAATACTTGAATAATGTAGGTAAACTGTAGCATTTGGTTGGTGCTAGGGAAACGATTGAATTTTTTATATTTGGTTTTCCTAAAAGATATTGACTTTAGGAATTGTACTTAAATGAGCTATGCTATGAATGTAAGAAATTAGATTTTTTGACATTTGACACAATTCCAATTTGGTTCCTAATATCCTTTGTTTTACAGCCTGATTGTAGATGGGAGGCAGATTTGGAGGACTTGGAGTCCAAGATCAATTCCAGAACCAGATTCCTGGTGATCATTAACCCCTCAAACCCTTGTGGTTCTGTGTACTCTGATAAGCACATGAAGGAACTGACCAACATGGCCGCCAAGCACCGCCTCCTTATCCTGGCTGATGAAATCTACTATGACATGGCCTTTGAAGAATACCTGTGTCATATGGCTGTTAAAATGAATGAGGAAGTCCCTGTCTTAATGATTGGGGGCATGGCCAAGAGGTTTATGGTCCCTGGATGGAGAGTTGGTTGGATGGTGGTGTTTGATAGAAATAACATTTTGAAATCGGCAGTAAGGGAGATGCAATCAGTTGTAGACACATTCTAAATAATATTTCTTGTTAACATACGTACTATATATTAGTATAGTAGTCTCATTATTGTAGTTATGGCATACATATAGTACATAATGGCCATCCCATAATATATTGTATGGGATTCACCAAGGCCAAGGATTCACAGAAGATCAAGATAAAGAAAAAGACAAAGACTCCCAGGATCACTGATGAAGGGTGGAATTCCCAGAAACAGCTGTCTGACCCAGTGGAGAAGAAGATGGAAAGAAAGAAGAAAAGACTCCTGTATCTTCATCCAAAGCTCTCTTCAGGTTTAGTTCCCCTATAGGCTCTTTTACAGAATAGGCATAGCATGTAGGAAAACGGTATCTTATGGGTAATGTGATACTGTTATTCTATGTAACTCAATAGGGTCTTCTGGATATCCTAGGCATGCTCACGTTGTCAATAGGCTCCGCCTGCACAGTCTTGCAGCATGCTCTGGTAAGTGGACTAGAGGAGACGCCACAACAGTATCACAAGTACAACATTGATACTCTACACGTAAGTCAGTGTATATAATCTGACACACCATGTTTCTTACACATGCTACATCTACTTTAGAGTAAAGGCCTATAGGGAACTAAACCTAGTGAGAGCTTTGGATGAGGATACAAGAGTTTCCTACTTCTCCTTCTCTTCTTCTCCACCCCGGGCCAAACAGCTATTTCTGGGAATTTCACCCTTCATCAGTGACCCTGAGAATCTTTGTCTTCTTCTTGATCTTTTGTGAGTCCTTGTTATGGATATCACACAAGCTAGTGCTCTTTGTCAGTCATACCTCCTCCGTCAGCTCAATCTTTCATAGTTACTGTTAAACTTTATTTAGAGAATTATATCTTTGATACCTCAGGGGGTGTTACTTTGTAATGCTTTCCCATTCTTGTATAATTAGACCAGTGCCAAGTTGCTATATGACAAGCTGTCACAAGTGGAAGGTCTTTGTCCTGTGGTACCTCAGGGTGCCATGTACATTATGGTTGGTATTGAGATATCTAAATTTAAGGACATAACTGACGACCAGGACTTTACAAAGAAGCTCTTAGCGGAACAAGCTGTTGGCATATTACCTGGACAGGCAAGTGCTAGTGGATGTATAGAGATGTGTATTAGTTATATAGAACAGTGATAGAGTAGTCAGAAGCAGAGGACTTGTACGTACGTAGCTATGTAATCTATATGCACTGAAGTACCATTGTAAAGATAGTATAGCATGCCAGGTTGTCATCCCTAGCTGCATAAGCAATGTAATTGTACACAAACAGCACAAAAAATAAGGAGAATTACTCCTCACTCCATGCAGAATATGTCTTAGTCTGGAGGAATAGGCCTGCTTTACTAGGAGCAATGATCCCCACATCATTTGTACACTAAAGATAATGATCTGTGCTCTTATTGACAGAAGCTGAATGTCTACAGCCTCTAGTATGCTAAATATTTTTCCTCAAGATAATGTTTAGATATTGTGTGATTGGTTGGTGCAGTGTTCCTTATTGAGTAATTCCCCAAACCTGACATACATAGCAATACTCAATGCTCTTACGTATTTTAGTTATACAGTTAGCTATATGAGACCCCTATATTGATTTAGCACAGAGAACCAAGGACTCACAAAAGATCAAGAAGTACATGCCATGTTTGAGGAATTAATCAAATATTGTTTCCCAACCACAGAGTAGTATATGCCATGTTTGAGGAATTAATCAAATATTGTTTCCCAACCACAGAGTAGTATATGCCATGTTTGAGGAATTAATCAAATATTGTTTCCCAACCACAGAGTAGTATATGTGACTAGTTACTTGCTTTGGAAGAGCTGTGTTCTTTAAACTTAAGTGCATCCTGCCAAACCTTATTATAATCAAATTTGTGTCAATCAAATTGTGGTTATAGTCAGTCAATAAATATTGTTCTGTTCATACATTAGTGCTTTCGCTATCCAAACTTTGTGAGGTTGACAGTGTCAGTTCCTGTGGATATGATTGAAGAGGCTTGTAAAAGGATTGAAGTGTTCTGTTCACAGCACAGAAAAGATTGAATTAATTCTACTGACATGCAGTATGTTGTTTCTGCACATTCCAAAACACATGCATGTGTATTATATACATGTGTACATATGTGTGTGTTTTGCAACTGTAAAATTATATATGTATCAGTTATATTGTTGTGTGTATTACTTATGTATTGTTATTCAGAATTATTAAATTCAAAAAATAATAAATACAGTTCATGCTACTAATTCTTGATCATTCGTCATACTATTCAATTTTGGTTGTTGAAAGAACTCTGCCAATCTTCCAGACATGATTAGCTTGCGCAACTCATCGCACCATAGTACAGTAGAAGCCAAACAAACCAGTAACGCAATATCCTGTAATGTTAATGCTTCGGTCAGGAATATTGCTTGTAAAGGAGGAAAGTAAACAACTAGCATCTGCCCCACCAGCGAGAACACTACAGCATACGTGAAAGCTTTGTTCTTAAAAACACCTAGTCTGAAACATGACTCCATCTATAAACAGGAATATAATACAGGTTTTAATATATTATGTATTACTATTCCATAAATATATACATTGAAGTAGGGATTGAATACAATGGGCTCCACTTCACCTAATAACAGTTGAAAGAATATTCTGGATATTTTCTGATGATCCCAAATCATTTGTATACCATCCAATATAAAATATTAAATTGCATATGTATATTTTGGTAAAAATTACAAGGAGACTGCTTGTATTATATCCACAGTGAAAGATTTAGACTTCCTATCACTAATTGTCAGTGCTTCTACAGCAAGCCTAACAATAGTACCTAACATTCAAAGTACTGTATGTACACATGTATCTCGGTGTTGACTTGTATTGCACATACCTGTGACCGACACGTATACGCATTAAACATGTCAAAGAGGACAAAGCAAGTGAATGTCATTGTTGTGTCACGCGGTGTTACCATGTTGTCATAACTCATCTACAGAATACAAGAAATGGTAAAAAATGACCAAGTATCAAGCCCAGATTACCTTCACATAGGCTACAAAATAACCTACAAATAATCATGTGCTAAAATGGTTGTGGTTTGACTATCACAAAATCACAAGATGGCTTTAATTCTCAGGTGCATACTAATTGAACAATAACTGGCCACTTTATTATCTGATCAAGCAACCATGAATATGAATTATTTATTAGTTAGGATGCCTATATTGAAAATTACAATAACATTCTGTTAACAGAGTAAGGATTCCTTCTAACTGCGTCGAACTTATCTTTAGAAAGGGTCATACTATCACTGAAGAAGACCCCCAGGGTCGAAACGTTTGACAGCAAGAAGAAGCAAGAAAAACTGCGTCTTTTTAGACACTCTAAAAGTCAAAAGATGACCCTTTCTAAAGATAACATTCTGTTACTATTAGAATAAGTACTGTTACACCATGATAACATATATAGTACAAGCCTGCAGCCATGGTGAAAACAGACAGTAGTACTGGTACACACCTCCTTGTAGAAGATCCAGAGCGTTCCCACCACTATAATTATGGCCGACTGGAGGGTCTGCAGTAACAGAGGTTTGGTTATGACTGATTCTGTCGTTTTTCTGGGAGGCTGCATCACTATACTCTGATTCACAGGTTCAACTCCCAAACTAAGAGACAAAATGGGAATGAGAATCACAGCAATCCCAACCAGACATAACTGCTATACCTCATACCTTTGGGCTGGTGGGCCGTCCATTATGATATTGATCCAAAGAATTTGCATGGCATTAAGGGGGTTTGGGAGCCCAAGGAAGGTGGACACTGAGATGAGTGTCAAGGCAGCAATACTCCTGAGAAGGATGAAAAGAAGGACATTTCATCTGAGAAGAAACTGATATCAGATTGTACAAACTTTCGTGGCAGAAATTAATAGGAAATAACAAAATACAGTACTTTTTGACCATAAAGGTCTTCATCGGCTATAAAACTGAAGTCAGTGAAAGCATGAACTGTTAAACAATGATTAGTGAGAAATTTACAGGGAGAGGATGAACAAATCAATAAATAAATGACGAAATAAATGATACTATCCAACTTACGTGCTCAGCTGAAATCTGACAAAGTTTCTTATGTTATAAAATATACCTTTGCCTTCCTTCATAGCAGCTCTACAGTGAAGCCATTTTCTATATATAAGTTATATATTGAAAGGTAATAATTATAGGGTTTTACTTACACTATAGTATGAAAATTGTCATCTGTTAATATCATATCTGCCGCTTCTCTACAGACATCTGTTCCACTCTTTCCCATAGCAACACCAATATCAGCTCCTTTTAAGGCTATTGCATCATTGGTTCCATCTCCTGTCATAGCAACAATATTACCCTTGCTCTGAAGTGCCTGAGAGTTGTGCAATGTCAAAGGAGATTACACAAGACCAGCCTGTTTAGAAAGGACACCTACCTGTACTAGAGTGATCTTGTGTCGCGGTGCTACTCTATAATACACCGAAGCCTACATGGTGGAATGTATACATACATATGTACGTATATACAGAATGTACATTTAAATTATATTTTCTTGTTTGCTAAAATACAGTTGAAAATTGACAAATGAAGTTTTCATCACAAATTTATGAAAATTATGAAAATATTTACCGAATTAAAACAGCTACATTTAAGAACATTGAATAATTGCCTGTATACGTATCTCTCTTTGCATACTAAAACTGCACACAGACCTGACAAATCTCATCTTTGAGGTGATCTGAATAATCTCCCTCCAACTCTTCTCCAGACACACAGTGACCATTCCAAACACCAAGGTGTTGTGCTAAGGAAGGACAGAAAATCAAACACTACAGTGAATGGAACCTGCTGATCTCATTCACACAAAAGCCTTCAAGTTCATGACAGAGTAGGTATGAATTAATAGACACCATCTTTAGTATAGAAAATGTAAGAAGAGGTAAAATTCACAAAATGCTTGCCTGGTCACAGAGGGCAGAAAGACAGTGACCATGGAAACAAGATGGCTACCCAGCACTTATTCAGTACAACAATATGACAGCTGCTACACTCTACCTTTAAGTAATGACATCAATTATCAATGTTCATTCCAGGGTCAAATTGCCATATGTTAATAGCAAGCAAATGTGTTGAATTAGAATTTTACTATATACCACAATTATCTTTAAGATGGTACATCTTTCAACTCTTTGAGTGTCTAAAAACGCAGTTTGTCTTAAATCTTCTGGTCGGACGCTTTGACCCTGAGGGTCTTCTTCAGCACAGTTAGAAGAAATCCTTATTCTATAATACCCACAATTGTACTCCCTTAATTGTGATGTTTTCTAAGAAGTCTGCATATGTACCTACAGTACCTGAGTACCACTGTAGCCTTGCTATCTGATGTCTGGCTAGTGAGGCTAATTATAACTGTATACCATACAGAAATACCTACCTACCTATATTGATATATGCTGCACAGACATACACACATATATACCTATACTGATAGCAGTCTCTTTGGAGTCTCCTGTGAGTAACTTTACAGCAACATTGGTATGCTGCAGGTAGTCTATGGCATTTAGGACAGACTCTCTGGGCGGGTCCATCATACCTACCAACCCATACATGGTCAACTGGCTCAAATCATAGCCTCTTGCTGTGGCTATCACTGCACAGTGGAAATACAAGTTTTGATATCATTAACAACAGTCTCGCATCCTGGGGATTATGCAGAGTTCTAGAGAGGTAGGGGAGGTCTAGAGAGGTAGGGGAGGTCTAGAGAGGTAGGGGAGGTCTAGAGAGGTAGGGGAGGTCTAGAGAGGTAGGGGAGGTCCAGAGAGGAAGGGGAGGTCCAGAGAGGTAGGGGAGGTCTAGAGAGGAAGGGGAGGTCTACAGAGGTAGGGGAGGTCTAGAGAGGTAGGGGAGGTCTAGAGAGGTAGGGGAGGCTGGCTAATATTCAGAGATTGTAAAACATTGCATCACACCTCTGAGACCCCTATTTCCCATGTCAGCAGCTGCTCTCTCCAGCGCTTGCTTGCTGTATGTGTCCAGTCCACTGCAGAACGGCAGCAGTCTGTCCAGTGCCCCCTTCACCATCCAAACACTCCTACTAGTCTAAGGATAGCACAATACAGTAGATTGACATATCAGACATCCTCGAGACAGCTTACTGGAGCTGTTGTGTCTCTAACTAAAACTGCCATCCATTTCCTCTCAGAACTAAAAGGTTTCTCCTCTTCCAACAAATATTGGTCCCGTATGTACAATAGACCACTCTACAGAATGATGTAAACAGATGCGGATGAATGGATGGATGAATGGATGGATGGATGGATGGATGGATGGATGGATGGATGGATGGATGGATGGATGGATGGATGGATGGACGGACGGACGGACGGACGGACAGACAGATGGATGGATGGATGATGGACGGACGGACGGATGGATGGATGATGGATGGATGGATGGATGGATGGACGGACGGACGGACGGACGGATGGATGATGGATGGATGGATGGATGGATGGATGGACGGATGGATGGACGGATGGGCATATCCATTACTCACTTTCATAGCCATAGACAGGAGAGCTACTTCTACTGGATGACCATATATACCACTATCCCTCACATGGGCCTTGTTACAGATACACGACACCTAAATAATGCACAATGACATCACCAATCACATGACTACAAGCCAATGAGTGGAGCCCACTTCAATAATGTTGGAAATTTCTGGAGACTTGAGTGGGGTAAATGGAATTCCATTACACATAATTTTTCCATCATTAATCTAAAGATCAAAGGTCAAAGGTTAAAGTTGATAGCCCTACTCATCTCAACCAACTCACAGTGGCTTTCAACCCAGAAGTTGTAAAAATTTCCAAGGCGGTCAACTCATTTAGTGTTACAGTTCCAGTTTTATCTGAACATACCACATTAACACAACCTATAAGCAGAGATAACACAACCACAACCATTACACAAACACCTACAAATGACTCTCAAAAGCACTACCTAGTGTCTCCACTGTCGGCAGCTTCTTAACTATAGCATTCTGACTGACCATCCTCATGACACCTAGTGCCAGCGTTACCGTGACAACAATGGGGAGTCCCTCTGGGATAGCTGCCACCCCAAGACTTTAATGAAGAGTAGGAGTGTTAATAAAGGGTTCTACTCCTCCAGACCAACAGACTTACCTCACTCCTATATTAAACATATTTAGTATTGGTATACCTTGTAACCACCCTACCACCATTATGACCACTACACAGAATAGGAAGCTGTAGTCATGACAACAAGGTCACATGACATAAGTAGAACTACCTCACCAATGATACACAATGAATAAAATGAGAGTTGCTTTCCTAACAGATCCATGTTCTTTTGAAGTGGCGTCTTTGGGCTCTGAAGAAAAACACGTAGCAGATCAGGTTACCAAGTGATGATACTAAACACTCTGCCACTCTATCAAACATGTGGGTTACCACAAAATGTTTCCTGCAGAAACAGTCTACGTATATACATGAAGTTTACTAAAGTATTAATATTTCAGAACCGTAAGATATACCTGATGTATGTATATATTTTCCCTCTTCACGATGTTTGAGAATGATTACTTGTGGTTTGATTATCATTATACACCTCATTTTAGGGTAGTTTATACCCAAACGGCACCTCATACATGTAGACATATGCTACACTTGGTAATATGGATAATACAAAAATGGCCACCTTACGCAATAAATCATGAGTTGTGACCTTATATATTAATATACAGTATATACTGTAAATCCCTTTATTTAAGTGGAACCAAAAGTTAGCGAAACTGGATTTTACCCCTACATAGCAGAATTTAATATTAATGACTTACAAAATGCATGGAAGTTTTGTTAGTTAATTACAGTAATAAATAATTACAGTAGCACTCTATTTAGTAGTAATACTATATTTAACGAACTCTAATTTTAGTGGTAAATGTCAAATCGCTAATATAGCTAAATTTAAAAGCACGCTAATAATAAGGGATTTACAGTATTCACTGGTATGTCTTAGCAGCTGCATGTATACGTATACGTACAACTCACCTCTACTTTCTGCATTGCCTTGAATATACTGCCAAACTCAGAGTTCTCAGCCACACATATGACCACTCCTTTTCCATGTCCATGTACCACATACGTGCCCATGAACGCAATGTTTGTTAAATCAGACACAGAGCTGACACTATTGGTAAGGCCCATTTGAGAGGTCTTCACTGCAGGCACTGTCTCTCCAGTAAAGCTGGACTCATCAATATGGAGCTCCACAGCCTAAGAAGACACAAAAACACTGTCCACTTTACAACAGTTGTGGTTTAATTGTTAATCAACTATTCACAACTTCCTTAAAAACTTTATACTCTACATGTTGTGAGTTTTGATTCCAATCGCACTTCTTGGAATCGCAAAGTAATCATCGCATTTTGAAAGTGGCAGGAATGAGTCTCCTACGTATGTTATCTAAAGGGTTTGCCTGCTTCTAACAGTCTTCCAACAACAGAAGGAACGGTCTTCCATCTCATGTTATCAGAGAAGCGAACAAATTGGAATCGAAGTTTGAATTTGAATACAAAACGCAATTATTGAACTCACAATTGGTCCTGGAAGTAAATAATGCAATTATTTAACCCCGCAATTGAAACCCATCCTATAGTATTACATCACACAAGAGGGATCCATGCTATCACAAGTCCTCACTTCAGTGATTCTGATGTCAGCTGGCACTCTATCCCCAAGGTTAACACAGACTAGATCTCCAGGTACGAGCTCACGAGCTAATATCTCTTGAACTACTCCATTTCTTAGGCTGCAGCCATTTAAACATACGTACACAGTGAAATTGTGCCCCTAGGGGCCAAAGTCCCAGCTCACCAGTGACATGTTGGGGGTACTAGCTGAGTTAATGCTTCTAAGGATTTTTCACTTCTGTACTCCTGTACAAATGCTACAGTGACCACTATTAGTATTGCCTATATAGTCATAGGAATAATAAAATTATACATTTAAATGCAGCAACTACATGCACTACTGTACCTGACAATATCATTGCTATTTTAATGTTAACACACGTACTAGCATACATTTGTAAAATTAACAGTGGCACATTGATCTATTCACACAAGGTAGGCCTAATTCATAAAAACTATATATAATAAAACAAATTAATAAATGGAGGGCATTATTTAGAGATGACTGCCCCAGCTTACTAGAGTGATACTGACTGCATCGTCAAACTGCTTCATAAAAACACTGATAACAGCTGAAATTAATAGCAATATTATCAGAGGATTCTGAAACTACAGGAACAAAATGGTGGACACTGTAAGATTAATTAAACAAAATGGTGGACACTGTAAGATTAATTAAACAAAATGGTGGACACTGGTAGATTAATTAAACAAAATGGTGGACACTGGAAGATTAATTAAACAAAATGGTGGACACTGGAAGATTAATTAAACAAAATGGTGGACACTGGAAGATTAATTAAACAAAATGGTGGACACTGGAAGATTAATTAAACAAAATGGTGGAATGTTAATTAGATGGTTAAGGCCCTTACTTACTTGTTCAATATATTTCTTCCAAAGTGGCTCTTCTGAGGATATTTGGAATTCATTAAAACCTACAGCTCTTCTTCTGTGGTTGGCTTCTTCAACAGACAGACCACTCTCCACATCACCTTTCAGCTTAGTACATACATCATTAATTGACAAGATGGCTGCCTCGTGGGCCTTTAAAGTCTCCATCCTACATTAAATAAATTGCATAGACTGTTGAGGGGCCCTTAGCTATAAGCTACTCTACACAGGACCTGAGGGGCCCTTAACTATAAGCTACTCTACACAGGACCTGAGGGGCCCTTAGCTATAAGCTACTCTACACAGGACCTGAGGGGCCCTTAGCTATAAGCTACTCTACACAGGACCTGAGGGGCCCTTAACTATAAGCTACTCTACACAGGACCTGAGGGGCTCTTAGCTATAAGCTACTCTACACAGGACCTGAGGGGCCCTTAGCTATAAGCTACTCTACACAGGACCTGAGGGGCTCTTAGCTATAAGCTACTCTACACAGGACCTGAGGGGCCCTTAGCTATAAGCTACTCCACACAGGACCTGAAGGGCCCTTAGCTATAAGCTACAGAGCATGAACCATTTAGTCCCATTAACTGCCCCATCACATGATTCACAGTGGATACAGAAATGGAGCTTTATCCGAGTACTAACAGTGAAGGATGTCAGTAAATAAATACATCATCTAAAGTGTAGGTGCTAATTTTCAACTTCCCCAACACAGTAATAAGCAGCCTGTACATGACACTGCCTGCATATTAACACTTCAATGAAAAGGTTTATGATGAAACTATAAATAGGTAGGTGCTAAATTGTAATAATCTGCATGGGAAGGTTGTCATGGCAACAGTTAGGTGTAGCAGAAAATCAGTAGCAGCCAAAGTAGACATTGTGAAGACTGTGGATCACATAAGATGAAATCCCTCCTTGTTTTACTAGCTTGTTTGGCTAGTGCACACCTTACAAGTAAGCTCTATTACAGCAGTAATACAATAATAGTAGGAAATTAGCTTTTAGAATAGCTTTAGTTGTGATGAGGTATAGCCTTAGCTGTGATGAGGTATAGCCTTAGCTGTGATGAGGTATAGCCATAGCTGTGATGAGGTATAGCCATAGCTGTGATGAGGTATAGCTGAAATATGGCTACTTACAGATGAAATACAAGTCAGTGCAATGCAATTATTTCATACATCTGCAGTGGGTAGTCGAATGGTTCTGCCAAGAGGAGTATATACAGACAGAATATGGTCTGGTTCAGGTTCTGGATCTGGATCTGGATCTGGAATGGGATCAGGATCTGGTAAGCTTCTATTCAAATCTCAAATCAGACAAATCCTGAGTTCATTTGTCTGTTTTTCCTGGTAGGTATGCTGCTCTGTCCTGAATACAGAGGAATGCTTGTTGACAGTTCTCTATTAGACGATAATACAGTCTCAACGGAAATTGCAACATCTACAGTAAGTACCATGAGTAGATAGAAAAAAGTGGCTTGTTTGACCAAATTAGACTTACATTTAATCACTCGCTTTTCTGTACTAGTTTGGAGATGAAGAAGAGTGTCAATTTAGAGAAGCAATAGGTTTTGCAGTTTCTAGTTTTTGTGGAATAGACCTTTGTGATACCAACAGTAAAAGCTCAAGGAAAAGGTAAATACATAGCATAGTACAAGTACCATTCTAATGTATAGCCCCTCAGGATTGATTATGCCCCCCCCTCCCTATACTTGTGGGAACTCCCTAAACTGCTTCGACACCCTCATACCATTGCCCCCCTAAATTTTGAAAATTTTCATTTTGCCCCCTCTGGCCCCAAGTTCTGCATACAGCCCTGTATAATTACAGGGTGTGAAAATATGTATTATTTTCTCCTGTAGGAGACAGTCTGTGACCTTTACTGAAGCTGATGTGAATATCACTATGGTAACCAGCTCAGACAATGGGATAACAGTTTTCTTCTATGTAACTCCTCCTCCTGGAAGTCCAACTTCAATTCAAGTGATTAACTGGGAGGGAGTGAGAGATGCTATAGTGATGAATGAGGTTGTCCTTGAGACCTTTCTTGGCTTTAGTGTAAGTTATTAAGAGTCACTGTTAAAATAAATCTCCAACAACTACATGCTGTAAAACCCTTAATATTAGCGCACCATTAATGTTAGCGAAATTAGCAATGCGATATCATTCGCTAACATTTATGGTCGCTGAATAGTGTGGAGCAAGTATATGCAACAAAACGCTAAATTAAATGGACACTAATAAGTCATATACGGTAAAACGCTACAGATGTTAATATTAAGGGTTTTATAGTAGGTTAAGGTTGCACTAAAAAAGATCTAGCCCGGTTTTCACATGAACACAGTATAATTAGTACAGACTGAACCAATACTGCTCTAAAAACAATCATCAAATCCCTCCCATCAAACTTGTATTGGACCTTAGAAACTTTCAAACATTTTAACTACTGAAATTTAGTCTTTCTATGTAATTCCTAAATTTGTGATGATGCAATAGTCAAATGGCTCCATTATCCATTCCCCACAAATAATGTAGTTACTTAGCAACAGCTATATGTATGTCCAATGATGTCACTGTTTGCCTCTCTACTCCTGCAGATCGTCAATGGGTCTGTGGGTCAAGCCAATGCCGCATCTCCAGTTGACCCAACCCTATCAATACTTGAGCAATACCTTCTGGTCATCATTATAGTGCCATCAGTGGTGGGCGGGGCCCTGCTCATAGCTGTCATCATAGCTGTCATAGTGATTGTTGTGTGGTAAGTAAGCTTCAGTTTCATGAATAATCTAACACACCAGTCTTCTTAAATGCTACACCTACGTACTCTAGAATAAAGAACTAATAGGAACTAAACCTAGTGAGAACTTTGTAATATACTTTATGTAATAGGTAAACCATCCCTTGAAAGTTGTAACAGATTTCCTTCTCAAGTCGTAGTTAATTTGTTTAAGTGTATTTTAATTAGACAATTTAATTATATCCTTAAGTCGAGCCGCTATTAGTAGTGTAGCGTAATTTGTAATCAACTTAGGTGAAATACTTTAGCAACAGAATACTATTATATAACTATTTACTTTCATTTCAGCGTCACTAAGAAGACACAGTCGACTAAAGTCCTCCCGGCGGAAGCGTGCAACACGATGGTCATTCGCAACACCAAGGCCTACCCAGACAACAAAGTGTACCCGCTGCTCGAAGGGGACGGTCCTCCTAGCTACAGCTCCATCCCGGAAAACAAGCTCCTTGACTTAGAATCTCATCCAGCGTAACTCCAAATACAGTAGTACATGATTTCGACAACACATGTACTGCCACAAACACTTTCATTGCATGCCATTCAAAATACGTAGGCACACTTATTAAGACTGACTATTGTCACTAACTGCATTGTAATGTTTTGTTTCTTTATTTCTCCTGAATACAAAATGTAACCTCGATATTTCCTGATTCAAAGTCTACTGTTATTGACAACTAAATCTAACGCTTACGATTATTGCACAAATACAAAACGGATACTAACTCTGTATTCTCTAGTTCAACTTTTGTAACATCTGTGGACTTGCAAGACTATCCTTAATCTGGATATACAGACCGCTCGATCACTGATGTCTCCAACGTCCTCTGGCTGAAAACGAATCCGTTACACGCAACGCGTTTCGATTAAAAATCCTCGGGGACAAAATTACAATTTACAAGAGTTTTTGAGTTGTTGCACTTTCAAGGTGCTTCGTAACAGTTTTAAGTGGATCTACTTGAAAGTCTGGATGCATACAGAGTTTCTCAAACAGTTCAAGATCCTTGCTTCTGGTACTACATATAAGAAACACAACCAATCAACTTGAGGTAAATTTGTTTGACACAAAGATGCACTATCCAACATTTAAAGCAGATCATGAATTGGTGATTGGCTCTCTTAAAGACAAATAATTTTCTTGGCAATATTTTAGATCATAGGATAGCCTAAAATTAGAAGTTCCTGCATGACTTCTATTCAGGTGTAATCATGCATATTGGTGTTCGCTCGCATGAATAGCACTACACAATCTTTATAGGATTTTTCACTTTCACATTTATATTGTACTTTACATTGTTCCAACCTAAGGGTCTAGTACTTAAAGCTTTAATTGTTGTTTTTAGGGTACATTTAGGCATATTTACAACTACAATGTGCAGATTAGGGAGTGCTGTTGTTAACCCTTCACTTCATCATGCTCAGAGAATCTTTCTTGTAAAGTGCTTATCCAACATGAATACCATTTAAGGCTAAACATATGAATAGACTTATTTTCAGAAAAATAGAAGACTATTAAAAGATCTGAAGCTTAAAGCTGGTGATGTCTCATCATTTGATTCATATTTCTTAACTTTGGATGATGGTACAGTTTCATACGTACAACTTTTCTATTTCTTCCATGATCCCAATAAGAACATGGTTGAGTCCAATTTCAAAAGAGTACCTTTTGCTATATTTCCCATGTCTCTTCCCTTGGCCAGCCTTCTTGGCTATCTTGCCTTCCTCCTCCTTCACAGCCACATGGCGCTCAAGCTTTGGAAGGGCTGCTGCTAAAGGTCGAAGGTCGCCTGTGACTGGAGTCTTCCTTCGTTGTTCTGAAGCTATCTGATTAAACTCATTTGTACGGATTCCTTGTAACTCTGCACATAAAAAATGGAAACACATTTGCTATATTCATCACAATATTGAATAGGTAAACTTTACATACTGATGAAATACCAGCTAAAGCATTTGTAATTCCTCTAATTGGATCTACCATACAAGGCACTATTCATCAAGTGACAAAGGAGGAAAATGAGAATACAAAGGATTTGAAGCATGAAATAAAAGTCAATTTCAAAATGAGGAAACCGAAATGTGAGATTGGAAAAAGTATTCAACATTAATCATTATCCAAAATAGGTCAACTGAATAACATAATAGCTAAAGGTGCGGTATTGGGTTTAGGGATGCAAAGAGATAAACACTTTCAAAAGGCCATTCGTAATATGTATGTATGTATAATATATGACTGATAGGTGACATTTACTCAAGTATGCTATAAGATACATCATCAAAAATGCCATATACTAGAGTATATAAGATCTATATAATAGTAATATTTTTTTATTCTTCACTTTTTAAAAGCGTGTTCCTCTTCTGGTTTCTCTTCATGGCCTTCCTCAACTTGACACTCGAAATGGTTTTGGGTACTGACTGCGAATGTGCCTCGCCGCGAAGGTTTCTCTTAAACGGAAAATTCGTACCATAAAAATCTAATCGGATCATTGATGCTGTGAAAACTTACTTGCTCATTTGCAGTTTTCCTGTCTGTTGTATGCTGTTTCAAGTATCTCACCATGACGCCGCCATTTTGAACATGATGCAATTATAAAATGGCCGTCCGGATAGGAGCTACTGTTCGTAGAACAGTCCAAAAATTCCCTCAAACAAGAAAGGCAATGAATATTGTGAGATTTTGGAAACTTTATATGTATTATATATAATTATTAATGACTCTTGTATTCCTAGACACCAGCTGCTGCTTCTAAAATCAAGGAAATTCTAAAGACTGACGATAAAGCGGTAGGCCTTCCGTAGTAGAACAAACACACTTATGAGCCAATTTTTGAGCCACGTACAACTTTTCGTAATCATCATCATTCAATAAGGGCAGGAGGTAGCCTTACGTATAATAGGGTTAAAACAGTGCATTACTAATGGTCTGTAATCACAATTCTACGTACAACATTATAGTTTAATAAAACATACAAAGCCATTTGTATAGTCATTTATAGAAATTGCTGCGTCTACAGTCTCTACATATGTTCCAAGCTAGGAAAAAATGTTGACTGCAACTACCTAGTGGTTAGGTTTATATGTCTAAAGTCCACATGTATGTTGTATGTATGTATTGCTGTAGATTGGAATTAGAGTTGGTGTCAAAACTAGAGGATGCAGTGGTCTCTCATACACATTAAATTTGGCCTATACAAAAGAGAAGTTTGATGAAGAGGTTGACGAAGAAGGAGTTAAAGTGCTGATAGAGCCAAAGGCCCTCATGAGTATTATTGGCACTGAAATGGACTTTCTAGAAAATAGACTCGGCAGTGAATTTGTGTTTAATAATCCAAATGCAACTGGTACTTGTGGTTGTGGAGAGAGCTTTTCAGTGTGATAACAGCCTGGAGCAATCTCGCTCTTGTACAGTCATTCAATCATTTCCTATAAGGCAATCAAAGCTATTATATTTATACAGTGTAATATTTATTATACATAATATATGTAATAAAAAAGTGAAATCTAAATAAAATGAAGCTTTTGGGTGCAGAAAAAGTAAAGTAAATATGTCCAAGTTATCCTCTCAGAGATTCATCCTCTGATTCTCCAAAGTGTCTAAAGACGCAGTTGCAGGGGCAGATCTAGACATTTGTAAAGAGGTGCTAGGTTATGTAGGAGTGTGACAGCTAGTGAAAGGGAGGTGGCTTGACAAGTATTTTGCTTTGGTACGCAGAGCACCCTGGCCCCAGATCTGTCAATGAATTATTAAGAACCCTTAGATGTCCGGCATTTGATGCAGTGATCTATTCCCTGAAGAAGACCACCAGGCCTGAAATAAAGGAGGATATAACTGCCTGTGTCTTTAGACACTCTGGAGAATTAGAACATGAAATTCTCAAAGATAAGAAGTCCAAATTATATATAATATTAGTGGAAATTTGTTTTGAATACATGGCAATACATATATAGTAGGATGTGGTCACAGTACAACGTATATATTGACTAATCCAAGTGATAAAACAAACCACAAGTAATTCCTACATTTCACACATTACACCAAGAAGTTCAATTTAACCCTATGAGAATTCATGACGAGATAGATGAAAACACTATTATATATATTTGGCCAAAAAAATTACTTACTCTCTCAACACAGTATGCTCATCAATGCCAGCCTTTTCATTTTCACATATTCTATTGTAAATGTATACAGGCATTCAGTATGTGTGTAGAAATATTTCGGACCGGAAGTAATCTGGAAAATGCTGGCGATTTGGCTTGCTAGCTTCTTTGCTGTCTTTGTCTCTTTTCTGGCCTATCTCGGATCAAAGGTGTTTCGTTGGTGGGGAGAACGTGGCGCCAGACCAGAAATCTACCACAACAAGGAGTCTAAACAAGTGGAACTGATATTAGCTCGATGTCCGGCCCTGAGGAATACGTAAGTTGTTAGCTACGACGTTTTTTACCATAATTTACGACTTATAAAACAGACACTTGTGCGCTACATGATAGATTAAAGCGATTATACCTTGACTTTCATGTGGTTTCTGAATATTGATCATGGTAGAGTTGTACTGTTTCTAAACCTTTGCTTATCAAGAGAACGTCGACGGATTGTGTTATTCTCTTATGTATATAGCTACACTCCTCCTCTGGTGTGGGGCTGGTTCGGCCAAGCCCAGACCTTCTTCTATGGCATGGTTGGCAGATTTGGTATTGCAAAGCAGTCAGGAGAGAGAATTACACAACAGCTTCCAGACCAGTCTACCCTCCACTACGACCTGTACCTTCCTGAAGCTCTCTCTTCTGACATTACAGTACTGGTGTGTCCTGGCATTGCT
Source organism: Chondrosia reniformis (assembly GCA_947172415.1). Taxonomy (NCBI): domain Eukaryota; kingdom Metazoa; phylum Porifera; class Demospongiae; order Chondrillida; family Chondrillidae; genus Chondrosia; species Chondrosia reniformis. Next base: position 6,102,864 of record OX359200.1, read on the forward strand.
AATACTAGCGAGATGTCCTACATCCAGTCACTGGTGAAGCACTGTCTTGAGCAAGGCTATCGAGTGGCAGTGATGAACCACATGGGAACAGTTAAGGAGGACGCCATTACTGCCCCTCGCATCTTTACATACGGTGAATACTGCATAGCCCTTACATAGCACCTTGATGAGTGTGCATACTGTATTTGTCCAAATAGAGCCCTAGGCCTCTATTTCATTCCAGTCATTTTACTAAACGAGAACTAACTTCTATACAAACAAATGTAGTATGAGTCTCATGTGACAGACCTCTTTCGTCCACCATTTTGCTGAGTTTGTGTAGTGAGTGAAACTAATTAATCCTACTTAATGTATTGGTTTAATTGTTAAGTTTCTGCTCAATGGTGTGTCACACTATAACTATGAGAGACCTTGAATGGAAATATGTTTTGACTTGTATGGTTTGAAGAAATTTAATTGTCTCACTTTTAAGGAAGCAATTGTCTGTTAGATCCTTCACCATTACACTGGCTTCCTTGTCTGTTGATTAGGAGGGACAGCTGAATTTACAGCTATGTACAAGGATATCAAGGAGAGGTATCCAAAATCACCTCTAGTTGGAGTGGGACTTTCCCTTGGTGGTAACATAGTCCTCAGATTCTTGGGGGAAAAACCCAGCAGACAGAATGATTTCCTATGTGCTGTATCTGTCTGTCAAGGCTATGACCCTACCAAGTTAGTTCACCAGCACAACGCATGCCTGGTGACCTTTCAAAGTTACCATTTGTAGAACCAATACTATACATTGACCTTTGATAATCGTAATTGACTGTAAAATTTTCATTGTAGATGTATGCCTTGCTTCAAGCAACTTGAAAAGTTTAGAATTTTCTACAATTGGCACATAACAAGAAAAATGAAAAGACTAGTCAGTCGTCATGGCAACCATCTCCTTGATAGAGTAACTGAGCAAAAGTTCTTAATAGGAGAAGGTTATCATTGCCATGGAGATCGTGACTGTAGTGGTTACCATAGAAACTCAAGGGAAGAGGTAGATTTTAGAGGCCTAAAGAAGGCATGGCTTATGGAGCACTTTGATGAATCCTACACAAGGTAAGTATATTCCCTGGGTGGGTAGGAGGAGTAACTGTTGTATACACACATGTGAAGGTACCCCTGGGTGGGTAGGAGGAGTAACTATTGTATACACACATGTGAAGGTACCCCTGGGTGGGTAGGAGGAGTAACTATTGTATACACACATGTGAAGGTACCCCTGGGTGGGTAGGAGGAGTAACTATATCAGTGGTATTTGGTAGTAGACAGTTCACCTAATTGTTTTTATTTCTCTGGCTCCATCTCTTTTCATTTAGGAGAGTGTTAGGGTTTTCCTCTGTGGAGGAGCTCTATAGGTGGTCTGGCTGCTCGGAACTCATGAATAAGGTAAGCTAACTGAATATGAAGACAAGTGACAGACTGTGTGTTGCAGTATACACACCCAACATCACAATACAATATACAGAGATTATATAACCTGTTTCCACTTTTAGATTTCAGATTTCCCAGTTTTACTTATCAACGCAAAAGATGATCCTTTGGTTGATGAAGAGATTTATCACATTCCACTCAACTATGTTGGTGAGTCATACCTTAAATATACCGATTAACTGTATATATCACCTTATCTATACCATTATATTTACCTATAACTGCATCTCTCATTTATGTTACAGAGAATGTCAATGGGAAGGCAATATTCGTTGTGACAAAATATGGCGGCCATCTTGGATTCTTTGAAGAGGGGTTTCTGATACCAAATCCAATTAGCTGGTTGGATCGAGTGATTGTGCAATACATAGCAGCAGCTGACCAGAAAATAAAATGAATTTTAATATATTTTTTAATTTTATAATTTTATGTATATTTTTGACTTGTTGCACTATTCTGTAAGTCCTCCCTGGGTTATCTGAGAGTGGCTGTACATTATTTAGTCTGAGGCTTCAGTTAATAGCTATAGCTGTCCCAACTCATTGATATGAAACTTAACCTCTTTCTCTGCAGGTCCAGAGTATTGGAAGAATGTAAAATGAGTCATCTATATAGCTAGGACACGATTCCCTACATGCTATAGATACATCATTCTACGGTAAAAGACCTATTTGGAATATAGTGAGAGCTTTGGATGAAGATACAAGAGTCTCTCTTGATAATTCTTCTGCTCCACTGACTGGATCAATGCAACACACTATTCATCTCCAAATTAGGAAATTCTTGTGTCTCACTAGAATGCTATATATACATAGCTATTATGTTTTATACCTAAAAGTTTAAGCTAAATATATAGCCTATGAAATGTTACTGCATGTTTACTAATTCTGGTAAGTACAATGTATTTCAGCTCATCAGCAGTCAAATAAGGCAAAATGAATCCATTTTTAAAAAAAGTCTGAAATTTGAGTCATCAAAATCCTGTAATTTGTAAATGGAAATGTTAATGTCCTACTTTCCCAAGTTTATGGTCAGTCTTTGGATCAGCAGTGAGTGACTGCACATTCATAATTAATCTATTGACTTCAGTCTGAAGCTGCCTTAGTTCCCTAATATGGAGAAGTCGCAATGCCTTTGCAGCCTCATTCAGGACTGGATCACCAAATGAAAACCCACACTCCTTGGCTGATATCTTCAATGAAGGTGCTTTCCGCTTCACTGATTGAGGTGGGCTGTCTTTGCCCTCTGTAGTCAATCTCTCTTCAATCATGGTGCAAACAGCTTCCAGCAAGATGCCAACATTTGGGTGAGGTGCAACTTTAAGAAGGTCAGCTAGAAGGGAAGTTCCTTTAATCAAGTCTGCATCACAAGGGTCGATGCTCAGACGCGAGAAATCCACTTCAGTGAAGCTGGTGGGAGCTTCCTGGGTTTGTCTGTGAATGCCACATCTAAGAGTAGAATCTTCTTCGCGAAGACCGTCATATTCACAACAAACCGCGTAACCGATTAACCACTCAGATATTGTATCCGCATCTACCTTTCCTGCAAATGGACATTCTAAATCTGTTAGATATTTCTGCAAGGATATTCTCCATTTTTCCCCAGATGTTTCTCTCAAATCTTGTCTGTCCTTGATCTGGTAGTGTCTTATCTTCTGGTCCTCCAACCAAACCACAAGGTTCTTAAACTGTTCTGGATCCTTGACATCTAGCTGCTCTGGGCTATGATAACCAAGCGACTTCAGTTTCCTTCGGAACATGGTTTGACCATAGATTATCTATACTACGTAACCGGTTACGTAAGTATATAAGATCTTAGTCTCGCGTAGCCCAGACCGCTATCTCGCCTCCATATTTATATTATGACGTCACACGGTCGGCGAGATCGGTCTATCTCGCCGACCGTGTGACGTCATAATATAAATATGGAGGCGAGATAGCGGTCTGGGCTACGCGAGACTAATAAGATATCTATGGTCTATGGTTTGACCACAGCTTACAAAATAACCCGATAAAAAACCCGTCCCCGCCCACGCTGAAAAATTCGCAACCCTTTGATCAGTTGATCATATGACCGGTGGTTCGGTGCACGCCTACGTCAACGCCTCTATCCTTCAAGCTAGCACGACAAGATGAAACTGCTCCTCCTCCTAGTTTTGGTTGCCTATTCTACAGCTGTTCCTATCTCCTTAAAATCAGCTGTAAAACCGAAAACGGTTGAATGGACAAGTCTTCATGAGGCCAGACACAGCAACGGACTCGGAGACATTTGGTCAAGCTGCTGTAAGAAATTCCTTTCTGAAGAAACCTTTTAGTATACTACCTATTTTTCTCTTTATAGCTAAATCTGGTGATCCATTTGAGATTAATAAGGTAACAATTACACCAGATCCGCCAGTGAAAGGTCAGGGATTGACTGTCGTTGCAAATATTACCTTCGGTGAGTGAATGATGCGGATAAATGTTAGCACGATGCGTTATAACAATTGTCTCACTTCTCTTGTTTACAGATGAGAGTGTTACTAAGGGCAATATTAAAGTTTCAGTGAAATATGGATTTTTACCAATCTACAGTGGCACATTTGATCTTTGTACTGAACTCTTGGATGTTGGTATCAAATGTCCCACTGCTAAAGGGCCGCAGATACTTAAACATTCAGTTACTATTCCTTCCTTAGTTCCAAGTGTAAGCTGCAGCCTAATTGGTTTATTTTACTAAGTGATGCTTGACATTTCTGGTACTTTCTAGGGTCACTATACTGGAAATGCTGAGGTGACAGACGAGAATGGGAATGAGCTTGTCTGTGTCAACTTTGATCTGCATCTTTAAGGAGAAAGGCTTAAGACTGTTTTAGAAATTAATGATAATTAATAATAATAACTGACGTGATTGTACATGTTTAAATAAATTGCTATTATTATTGAATATGTATAGTAATTTAAATGTGTTTGCAAAGATATTTTCATTTGGGTACCCAACTCTTGTTAACTGTTCCTTTGTCGTGTTCCTGTGCACGTGGTTGAAAAGAATAAGAGTCCCCATAAGAAAAGCTACTGACACTCCTGGGAGGAGAAGACTATGAATCAGATTCTTCTGGTGAGAGAAGCTCAAGTGCATCAAACCCATTAGAGTAGAAGGGGAACATGCATTTGAGATTATGCTTGCATCAGTATGTAGATTACAGTACTATAGTATTACAAATAAGTAGCCTAAAGGATTTCATGCATAGTGTAATATAGCTTTGATGTCTGTAATCAAAATAACTCAAGATCTAATTAACCACAAGCAGTGAAGCCAGCTAGTAAGTGCATATAAATGATTTCAACATACATTCCAGCTAAATATGTAAACAGAGTTTATCACTATGCATAGTAGTGACATCCATGTACCTATATATGTGTTACTACTATAAGACCTATATATAAAAGGGTAGACCTATATACTGTGCCCTACATGTGTCTTGTAATAGATGTACATGAGTTTGTTTGTCAGTACAAGTCAGATTACTAATATAATTCACTTTACCCCAAACATATATAATATATATAGTATTATGTAGCAATGTTCTATATAGGTCATTCTCTCATTCTATACCCTGCAGCTGGCCAGGTGATCTCAAATTGTTGTAGATCTTATACACTTTTTGAGAAATATTTTCCCAAATATATATGTTACAAAATATATGGTGAATTCGAACTCAGTCAACATATTATAGACATCTGGCCTGAATGGCCTAACAACATAACATGTAGGAACCACACTCAATCATACCAATAAGATTACAAACGAAAGTCAATAGTGACACAAATAAGTTCTTCACCATACTGGTCTGTTGCAATACCTTTTGCATGGAAATTACCCTGCAATAATGAGTTTGAGTTATACAGTGGTACCCCTTTCGATGATAGATGTGTATAAACCAACCACATTATTATATTATACGAGTTCTACATGCATGCGCCTTAATTGGTTGAAAACACCGTACAAATACACTGAAACCAACTCACAGGAGGAGTTCTTGGAAGCACCTCTCTGACAGTTATGATATTTACTCCTTTAGGCAAAGGACACTTTGTTCCTGCTCGTAATAACTCACTGCACAGGTTAAATGTGTTACTGTATACTGGAAGAAATCCGTACTTTACAGAAAGACTGATTTCGCCATCAGTTACTTCTTCGCCTGAAGAATAAACAGATTCAGCAGCAATTAGAAGGAAATTAAAGATTATTATATGGAATTGACAAGCCACTTATGCTATTATTATTATTAGTATATATGCATTGTAACGTAACGTACTTAGAGTGATATTTATGAAGACGGATAGGGGTTGGCCGCTCTGAAGAGGGAATGGTGTTACCTCAACTCTGTTAACCTTCAGAGGATCGCCTGCTTGAGCTGTAAACAAGGAGGCGAAAATGATACAAAGTGTGAATAGTACCTGATCAACTTACAGCAGTCCTTCACAATGTCTCCAAAATCATTTCTGTAGTGTTCTTCAGGAACGCTCAACCATTCTCTTGGCTGAAGTGTTGGAATGGACTGGAGCGTGGTAAGACTAGCCATAGAGCCAGCTATGGAAGCTAGGAGGAATACTACCGCCCTCATCTTCTGTTATTCAGACAATGACGAGATGTAGAGCCGACAGGGGGTCATGCTAGCGATGCACACATTTAATCAGTCACTTTGGAATGCAATTTTCTGGTGTTTCTGGTCACATAATTTATTATTTCACATTCCTGTAATTTTTAACTTTCTGAGATCCGTCGGGCCTTTCGGTCGTTAGGCCTACTGAAAGAAAAAGACTTTATTTTGATGATAATGATATAGTATGGACATGTTTTCAACATGTATATGGTTAAGCAGTATTGGAAAATCATCAACACATCAGTAATAATATGTATACAAAGGCAAATAGACAAACTGGAATTGGTCCAGCAACCCTCAATCAGCTCACTCACCTCCTGTCAATATGGAACTCACCTGCACTGAGGACAGAGTTCCACATGACTGACATTCTGAGATACGGCCTGACCACTTAACCATAAAATGTCTACATTACCTTTATCCTATTTAATGTTCACCATTACTGCCAAAATCATATATTAAATGAAAACTACATGAGAGAAATGCTACTACATTTCAGTGTTATGTATGCAGAATGTGTAGTAACGATGTACAATAATAAGAAGGTGGCAGGATTAGAAATGCATGTTTAAAGTGATGCAAACGAGTTCTTTGCCATTTTGATCTGTTGCAGTGGCTCCTCCAGTGTAATGACCCTGTAATGCAAAAAAATTGTATTAAATCACATGCAGTATCAAGAGTTTCTTATGTAGTTCTATCTATCTATCTATCTATCTATCTATCTATCTAGTTTAGGTAGTATAAATACCGTGCGATAGATCATGAGAGATTTGAGTTTTGCACATTGCAACAGGAATGAGGATGCAAGTTAAGCAGCAATTATAAAAACCGACTTACTGTAGGGATTGTTGGAAGTGTTTCTTTAATAGGTAAGATATTAACTCCTTTGGGCAACGGACACTTGGCTCCTGCTAGTGGTAATTTACTGCACAGATCAAACGTGTTACTGTATATTGGGATGATTCCATACTTCAAATGCACCTTAATCTCTCCACTTGTTACTTCCTCGCCTGAAGAAAAACAGATACAGCAATAATTAGAAGTAGGCATTAATACTTTACAATTTACAAGATATTTGTTTAGCAGCTAATGGGTGAGTATAAATGGTGACTTACTGAGAGTGACATTTATGGTAACTGATAGCGGCTGTTGGCTTTTAGGTGGATCTGGTAATATCGTAACTTTATTAATCTTCAGCGGATCGCTTGATGAGGCTGTAAGAGGGAAGATGGCCATGGTACAGAGTGTTAGCGGGGGACCAGGTCAACTTACAGCAGTCAGACCAAATGTCTCCGAGTCCGTTCCTGTGTTTTGCTTCCAAAAGACTTGTCCATTCTACCGTTTTGAACTTTGAAATGGACTGAAGAGAGACGGGACTGGCTGTAGAGTAGGCTAGGAAAGCTAAAAGTAACACTACCACTTTCATCTTGTGCTCAGCGATGTCTCCTAGAGAATATATAGTCATATGACCATGGTCTATAAGACGCAGTCTATAAATCATATATAGTCTATGGTCATATGACTGAATCACATGATTGATTTCACTGGACTCGCGCATTCCTGTGTTGTCTAACATTTGTGGGTGCTTCTTTTAAATTAAAACGTTTCACTGGGCTTCAATTGTGTTGACTAATTTCATTAGAGAAACCATATCCCTGATAGTTATATAACTGATCTATGGTTAGCCTATACCATTTACATATGCTGTGCTTATAAACTATATAGATCTATCCATCTCTCTCTGGCCTATATCCCTAAGCTATATGGCAAGCTGTGCGTATTCTTACAGTATATGAAAAACTTACTATTCATCTACATGCATAATATGTACATAGAAAAGGAACCTGAAGCTGTCTTCTGTAGTTGCATCTTATTCTACAATTTAATTTAGACATTTCAATTACTGTATTACCCAAAACACTGAATATACTGTGTAAATATAAGCTCATTCGTGTCATGATGATAGTGAAATTCTCTTGATCTCTGATATGATCAAAAGACCTGTTATGTATATATTATACATAACATTATCAACTGTTTTCATTGAGTATCTTCTCTTTAGCTTCCTTTAATGTCTCTGATTTCCAAGCTTGAAAATCTGCACTGAATGGAGAATACAATACCATGTCTTCCACCGTCTCCATTTTAAACTTCTTATTCAAGACTTCAAATTTAGTTTTCCTAGTCTTTGCCTCTTTCAAAGTTCCTATAAATATGGAGCGTGACATTAGTATATATAAAGGACATGAAAGAATATGTAAGGTACTTTTTCCTTTGCCTGCACTTTGAGTATTCCTCTCCACAACAGGTTTACTTTGATCACCAAGTTGAACTGCATAAAATATAAACTGCAGGACATAACAACAACCACACTTTCTGGTGCTGCATTTGCAATTGTATATATATCATCTGGGTTACTATATTTGGTATTTGGTAAAGGAGTTAAGCTTATGTATTACAGGGTTTAGTGGAGCAGAAGAATAAAGAGAAAATTCTTGTATCCTCATCCAAAGCTCTCACTATAGGTTTAGTTCCCTATAAGCCTTTTACTGTAAGAAAACGTTATTTTTGGATTACCCATGACAGTGTTTCTTTCAGAGTATTTAGCAAGGGAGGACAAAATGATGATAATAAAAATGAAGGGGGGCATAGTGCATCAATGTTCATTCAGGTACATACGTATATAGTGTGGAATCATCTATAAAATTTGTCATTTTCAAGGAGGGGCTGAAAGAAACCCTGCATGGTATTGCTATGTAAAAAGACTTGCACAAGCCCACTGTTGTAGTTTATAAGCTGTATTATTATAACCATCAACTATACTTACATCACTTAAAGAAATAAACGTGTTATTGTACAATTACCAAATTTGTGCATTAACCAAATTATATAAAAATGCCACTGAATCCATAATCACCTAGTAAACTGTACATAGCAAAGGAATTACCTAGTAATGATGACATCTCCTCAAATACTGGTTGAAATACCTTTGGGGCCAACCTTGACACCGAAAGAATCTTCTTCTTTTCACATTTGATACCAATTTTTCTATGAAAAGAGCAACAATTTATTACTAAACAAAACAGGCTCAAACACACTAAATGACAGTTGTACATACTTGCAGGCTGCAAGAAGTGCCGCTGACAGATAGATTGGTAAGGCAAAGTTAATGCATAGGAATCTAGCTTCGCCCATCTCCTTCTTCTTTTTGTCTTTGTACAAATCAAGTACCTGTTCAGCCAGGTCTTCAGCTTCAGGACTTCCAAATCTGACAGCTAGATCCTTTAAACTGAGCACCTTCTCAAGATCCAAGTTCTTCTCAACCACTTGATGAGCAGATGAGTAGGATTGTGATTTTAACCCTGACAGCCGCAAAGCAAGATCCTGCAAAGTATTTTAGTGTATTGATTTGTGTTGATTACCCAATTCTGTGGCTACTGTAATGTCCCAAACTGCATACACATACAAGTACACTGAGTGTATGAAAGATATTAATTAAAGGGACACTTAATGATGAAATCATACACATTCGTTACACAACAATTGCTCTGGAATAATATGGCAGCTGATTTATACACGGATCGGCTATAGAGATACGACGTGGATCATACAAGACCTTTTAACTACGCATCGATTATTTTTTTGTTTAATTTAGAGTAACTCTGAACTCACTTTATCAAACTGAATGTCATCCTTCGCACATGCTAATTCAATGCAAACTGTACTAACGGCTTCTGAAGACAATTGCCGCATCCAATTCGAACACTTTACGTTAAATATGCGATAATACTCGTGAGCCTGTCCAAGAGTACCTCCGGATATGCCAAACTTCTTTGCAAACTGAGAAATCTGCTCCATAACAACTTACACGTCTCGAACCCAGACCGTTTCCGCCATTTTCAATGGCTTTCCCGCAAAATGGATTTTGAACTGAACATAAAATTATTAACCTTCGACCTTCGACCTAATTAACTGAGGACCCATTAGTCGGTAAACAGAATTGAAACCTGACTGAAGACGACTTACACTTGGCGGAATGGCTCAAGATGTTTCTGCAATAGTTATTGACATTGGATCAAAGCTGACCAAAGCTGGATTCGCAGGAGACGATGCTCCACGAGCCGTTTTCCCAACACTCGTAGGGAGACCTCGTCACGCCGGTGTCATCGTCGGTATGGGCCAGGGGGAGTCGTACGTCGGAGAAGAAGCGCTCAGCAAGCGCGGTATACTCACTCTTAAGTACCCAATCGAGCACGGAACTGTAACCAACTGGGACGACATGGAGAAGGTACTACATCATACCTTCCACAATGAGCTGAAGGTGGCTCCGGAGAGTCACCCGGTACTACTCACTGAACCTCCACTGAACCCCAAAGCCAACAGAGAGAAGATGGCCCAGATCATGTTCGATACTTTTAATTCTCCAGCCATGTTTATAGCTAATACAGCAGTGTTGGGCTTGTATGCTTCAGGTCGTGTAACTGGCATTGCAGTAGATTCAAAGGATGAAGTTACTCATGTAGTACCCATTTATGAAGGCTATGCACTGCCTCATGGTATCGTTCGCTTTAATCTGACCACTCCTGACTTGACCGGTTACCTGAAACATTTATTGAAGGAGCGTGGTTTTTCACTCAGTACTACTCCGGCTGAATATGAAGACAGTGTTATTCAGTCTATCACTGAGAAACATTGTTATGTGGCCATGGATTTTGAACAGGAACTGCAGCTTTCTTCAAATGTGGAGGAGAGCTACGAGCTTCCTGATGGGAAGGTCATCACACTTGGGAAGGAGAGGTTTACTTACCCAGAAGCTTACTTCCAGCCTTCATTTTTGGGTATAGAATCTGCTGGTATCCATCAAGTTATATACAACGCTATAATGAAGTGTGACGTTGACGAAAGAAAGAAATTTTATGAAAATATAGTTCTTTCTGGAGATAGCACTTTGTTACGGGGTTTTGCTGAACGATTGGAAAAGGAGCTTACAGCTCTAGTTCCTCCAACAATGAAAGTCAATGTTATCGCTCCACCGAAGAGAAAGGATGCTATTTGGATTGGCGGTTCTATTCTGGCTGCTCTGTCCAACTTTCAGCAAATGTGGATCAACAAAGACACATATGATGAATCTGGACCATCAGCAATACACAGAATCTGAACAATTTATACTTCTGTAATACTGCATGTACGTGTATGTCTACTTAATTGTATATACGTACTTGATTTAGTGAGAATTCAATTTCAATTTAACTGTATACTCTTTAGCTTCTCTTGTTATGCACTCTGTAATCTCATCAATGTATATAACTATATTTGCCTATATCACTCACCATATGTGTAAGATATTGTATGAGATTTTATGATCAAGAATGGACGTGTACAGTAACTGGCAATTATACACCAACCACCAAAAAAACAGACAGCTGCTTCGCCCTCCTTGGGGCTCATCAGTACGTGTGTCCTTTGGTGGTGGTGAGTTGAGATGACCAATTAATCCATCACAAGTGAAACATGAAAGGTACACAGTGAATTTAAGAGGGAGATTGATATTCAATTTCTGTTATGTATATATATATATTAATGTTAATTTAGAGCTGCAAATGAACTGCATGAAATGCATATTATGTCAACATTTACTGACATCCATGTATGTTGTGTGAGTTTTTCTAATTCAGTATATGGCTATATAGCTGTAGTTGGCAAGTGAGACAGCTGTATTATCCACAGTGAAAGGCGACGTAACCTAGTTAACCTTTGACCTTCGACCCAACTAATTAGGCTTACAAATTGTCCGATAAAAACTAGGATTGAGCATTTTTAAAAGAACGACTCATAACTACACTTGGCGAAATGGCTGAATATATCTCTGCAATAGTTATTGACATTGGATCAAAGCTGACCAAAGCTGGATTCGCAGGAGACGATGCTCCACGAGCCGTTTTCCCAACACTCGTAGGGAGACCTCGTCACGCCGGTGTCATCGTCGGTATGGGCCATGTGGAGTCGTACGTCGGGGAAGAAGCGCTCAACAAGCGTAGTATACTCACTCTTAAGTACCCAATCGAGCACGGAACTGTTACCAACTGGGACGACATGGAGAAGGTACTACATCATACCTTCCACAATGAGCTGAAGGTGGCTCCGGAGAGTCACCCGGTACTACTCACTGAACCTCCACTGAACCCCAAAGCCAACAGAGAGAAGATGGCCCAGATCATGTTCGAGACGTTTAATTCTCCAGCCATGTTTATAGCTAATACAGCAGTGTTGGGCTTGTATGGTACTGGCAGTATCACATGTACAGGCATTGTAGTGGATTTGAGGGATAAATTTGTCAATATTGTACCAATTTACGAGGGCTATCCACTTGCTCATGCCATCCTCCATTTTGAGTTGTTTGACTTGACAGATTTCCTTGCAAGAATGTTGAGAGAGCGTGGATATTCTTTTAGCACTAAGGCTGAATATGCAATATTAGAAGACATTATAGAAAAACATTGTTATATTGCCTATGATATTGAACAGGAACTGCATTTTTATTCAAATGTGGAGGAGAGCTACGAGCTTCCTGATGGGCAGGTCATCACACTTGGGAAGGAGAGGTTCACCTGTCCAGAGGCACTCTTTAACTCTGCTTCTTTGGGTGCACAATCTGGTGGTATTCATGAAATGACATACAATGCTATAATGAAGTGTGATGTTGACATAAGAAAGGACTTGTATGCCAGTATAGTTCTCACCAGAGATAAGACCATATGGAAAGGTTTTGCTGAACGATTGGAAAAGGAGATTACAGCTCTAGCTCCTCCCATGATGAAAGTCAATGTTACTGCTCTATCAGAGAAAAAGCATGCTATTTGGATTGGTGGTTCTATTCTTGCTGCTAGTCCTCACTTTCAGAAGATGTGGATCAAAAAGGAGGAATATGACGAATCTGGACCATCATTAGTTAACAGATATTTCTGAACCTTAATAGATATATATTGTGCATTTTTGTATTCTCATTTCTTACTATATTCAGCATTACGACCTTTTTGTAAATAAGATGAATATTAATGAGGAATGACCATGGGATTTCCCTGTTCTATAATTAGTAACAAAAGGTTGTCATTCTGAGAAATCCCGTGCGAGAACAACGACATAACAACAGTCATTCGATAATTTTGGACCAATCGTGAGAATAAATATCCGTAAGGTAATCAGTCGTGTATAAAAAGTGTATTGGTGTTACAGGACGATGTAATTTAATCGCTTCTTTTCCATAGGAGCAACATGGCGGCGCCTTCACCTGGCAGTTCACCTGCTGATCCAAAGACGTGGCTTGCCTTGCTCAATGAAATGGATGCCATCACGTCTGGTCAGGTAAAACCTCAAGACATCTCGGAAGAACTAGTCAGAAGAGCTAACCAGTACTTTAAGGAGAAGCAGCCATACCACTACAAGAGGATCAACCTGAGGCAGCTCCTTTCTGACAATAAGGTGGGTAGCATAATATGTCTTCATAGTAATATAGAAATCTATTTGTGGATGTAATGTTTAGAGTAACTTCATCTTTGATTTTATATAGTAAAACTGTATACGTACATACGTAGTGTGAGTTATGTAATGTACGTACATACATACTTAGAATAGTAAAAAATATAACATTCGATTCATTTTCATTTTACATTCCAATGGTTTCACTATGAGAGATATTAAGTTGGACCAGATACGGTTCTTGTGTGATCCAATGCCACTATAATGACACAGATCATAAATATGTACTTTTGGGAATACCCTAACTGTAACTGTATGTGTACGTATGTATGTGTATTATGTATTGTTTTAATCCAGAGGTATTATTGAGCAACAGCAACATAAATTATTGATAATAGGACGTTTCAACCCGTAGGTCTTCATCAGCAAACATATCCTCTGGATTAAATCATGATCGCAACAAACAACCCTTATCACTTCATTATGTATTGTGTATGTATATGTGTGCGTGTATGTGTATTATGTATTGTTGTGTACGTGCATGTATGTGTATTATGTATTGTTGTGTACGTGCATGTATGTGTATTATGTATTGTTGTGTACGTGCATGTATGTGTATTATGTATTGTTATGTACGTGCATGTATGTGTATTATGTATTGTTGTGTACGTGCATGTATGTGTATTATGTATTGTTGTGTACGTGCATGTATGTGTATTATGTATTGTTGTGTACGTGCATGTATGTGTATTATGTATTGTTGTGTACGTGCATGTATGTGTATTATGTATTGTTGTGTACGTGCATGTATGTGTATTATGTATTGTTGTGTATGTGTATGTGTATGTGTATGTGTATGTAGGTGATATTTGGAGATGAAATGTATCAAAAGGTTGCAAATGCACTTGAGAAGATCTACCACTATGCAGCGGGTCTGCTTGCTCCTTCAAGGTCCAGACTTTGGAAAGCAATCAAGTTTTCCTCTCCATTCTACCATCACAACATCTCCTTCGTGAAGGGAGGAAAAGAATTGTTGAAAACACTCGGATACAGTCTGGAAAGAGATAAAACACTCGAATTTGAGCAGGAAGAGCCAGACAAGGGATTTGTGACGGAAATGGCAGCTGAGTTGCTGACAGCTAAACTGGAGGTGGAGTGGATAGAGCAACATGGAGGTTTTGTTGAGGAAGAAAAGAAAGAACTAGAAGAAGATGATGATACTGATTACATGTATACAAGTATTTCAGCTAGAGGTCTTCAAAAAACAGTTCCTTCGTATGATAACACTAGGCCAGTGGCGAGGTATCCTGAGGCGTCTAACCAATCACACTATCAACAGCTCCACCATCAGCCCCATTATCAAGGTAACCACCATCAGCCACAAGATCCGGATACCTACCATCAGCCCCATGATCCAGAAACCTACCATCAGTCACATGATCTGGAAACCTACCATCAGCCCCATGATCAAGGTAACTTCCGTCAGCCCTCATCTGAACAGGGAACATATGACACATCAATAGGAGAACCCTCATTTGCAACCTACCAATATCCAACTAATGTACCTCTCCAGAAACCACAAGAGACAGGCCATACTCCCGCTATTAGGAGTGAGGTAAGGCACATATAGATCATGTACACACTTTGTAGGTTGTTATTAGGCTAATGGTGTGTATTGAATCTGCAGTCACAAGGCTTGCCAGTGTCACCTCAGCATCCACCTGTAGCAGCACCAAGGACCAAGTTAAAAGCAAGCACTCAAGTGATTAGCAAAACACAAAGTCCTTCGCTTACTAGTCCAGCAATGTCATTATCTTCCCCTGGGGACAGCCCCTCAAGAGTCCCCTATACCAGAGAAGGGCAGCCTGCAACCACACCTGTAGTACCGCCTAGGGCTTATCCTAGAACCACAGTTGGGCATCCTAGAGCTGCTCCTAGATCCTCTAATGAGCCACCTCCCACGACCCCTCCCTCTGGCCATACTGCTATCTCAAAGCCACACCCACCCCCGGAGGAGTCATCTGAAGTTGCTCAGGCTGTTACGGGTGACTCAGGGATGTCAAGTTGTGATACGGAGGACCTCAGTAAAGGAGATGATGAAGATAATAGCTTTTTGAAAGAAATGGAGAGGAAGAGAATTGCCGCCCTTGAGAGTCTTGCCAGGGAAGATTCTGTTGAACCTCTTCTTGAAGAACCAACAACTTTACAGGATGTACCCCCTGCCCCCCTTCCCGAGGAACCACCAACACAGCCAGAACCTCAGCCAGTGAGGTCTCCCTCGCCAGAATTACCAACCTCTCCCTCGCCAGGTGAGGAGGAGGAGGATGAAGAGGCATTTGGAACACCTCCAAGTACACTTAGAGTGGAGCCTGTTCCTGGGATTGAAGACAGAACTGGACCAGATGGACAGACAATGCCATTCCCTCAACATCCCAGCACCTCACAGAGAACAGGTGTGTGTGTGTGTGTGTGTGTGTGTGTGTGTGTGTGTGTGTGTGTGTGTGTGTGTGTGTGTGTGTGTGTGTGTGTGTGTGTGTGTGTGTGTGTGTGTGTGTGTGTGCATACAGAGTTTTATTTATTGTTAATTGGTACGTTTCCCTTCGTAGGACCTACCCCGCAAGCCCAAGATTCTCCTGCAGTGACCCATCGTTCTCCTTTGAACGAAGAAAAAGGTCTCAGAGATTTCTTTGTTGCTCCTCTTGATGTAGAAGACATGAAGCGGCAGAAGGAGGAAGCTAGACAGAAGGCACTCAAAGAAGGAAAGATAGCACCAGACATGGATGAGAGGGACAAACAGAGGGCAGCTGAGCTTCGTGATGATGGAGATTTCTTCATATATTGGTTAATGGTATGCTGTGGATATTATATTGGTATGCTGTGGATATTATATTGTTGGCCCAAAGTCTTCTCAGTTAGAATAGGTACTGATTTACTATGTTTAGTGGGTATTGTTAAACAATTTAAGATGTGAATAGTAAATTATATGTTAATTCAATTTCTGGTTTAAAATTGTAAATATTTGATTGCCAAAGTAGGAAAGACATACTTGGAATACTTGAGCGTAGTCTAGTGTTTGTGTAGTTATTAGTTACTGTATGTATGTGTGTGTACGTACACTCTCTGTATAGCAACTCACACAATGCGGTTTCGAGCCAGAAGAGGTGGACATAGCTGTGAATGCATACAGACATACTGAGTGTAGAAATCCTCACGAGTATCTCTCCAATGTGTGGGAACACAACAAGAAGACTTTAATGGAGAGAGTAGATTGGTATGCTCAGCATGAAGGATATGATCACATTGGCCGGCCCTCAAGGGTTGAGGCTAGAGATTGTCTCTTAGAATGCAATGGAAATGCGAGAGAAGCAATTACATACTGCATTGAACAAAGAAACAAAAAGGTGGGCAATTAATTAGAATTAAAATGTTTTAGGACTGAGGAAAACCCTCCTTAATGATGGCTTCATATAAAACATTATACCGTATGTACGTACATACATACATGCATAATATCTTCCAGTGATTATTCACTTTTTTGTATATACGTACGTGTGTACATATACGTATGTGTAGAATACATATGTACATATATGAGTACATATGTATACATATATGTATGTAGATTGCTGAATTTCTGGAGAAGTGTCCGATGGTAGATCGTCAAACTGCTGCAAAGGTTCTGACAGACTATCAGTTGAATGTGGACATTGCAGTAAAAGTGGTTGAGATGGAAAGCTTAGACGGCATTCGACAGTTTATTTGGCAGGAACATGCCAACGCTGACCCGGAGGAACTCCTCATCAAAGAGGAGAAGAGGATGGAAGGAATTGTAGATAATCATCAGGCTAATGACAAGGAGGTATAATTAGTGTTAACTTACATACGTGCACTGTGTGTGTGTGTGCATGAGGTTTGTATTGTCTTTGCTAGTTCTGCTGTCGTTTGCTGATGGTTGAGTTTAATCTGCCATCTTGGGATAATGCTGAACTGGTATTTCAACTAAGAGGCAAAGGGCATGACTTCCACAAAGCACTTGCCACAGCAAGGAATTGTAATACTCTTGAAGAAGCAGACAAATATTTTAATCAGGAGTGTCCTGTTTGCTCTGACACATACTTTATTGATGACGTGAGTAACCTTTCTTATTTATGTTTACTGATGTTGTACATTTGTCAATTACCTTGTAACCTCTACTCTATAGATGGTCACAATGCTCCACTGTGCTTGTTCAGTGTGCAAAGATTGCTTCAAAATACAATATTCTCTGGTGGCCAGGGAACAGACATTGGGTCATTTCAACTGTCTACTGTGTAGTCAGCCGGACCTCTCTGCAACTGACATTGACAAAGATGACTACTTGACACTGTTTTCTGTTCTTTTGAAAGTACATCTACCAGACGATGATTATCAGCTCTTTCAAAAGAAGGCCACAGACTATGCTCTGTCACAGGATCCCAATTTTCGATGGTGTCCAAGTGTATGTTATAACCAGTTCTCATAATCTACAAAGTACTTACTGAATTTGGATTCTCTCCTGCAGTGTGGTCAGGGCTTCATTCATGAGCCTCCTGCAGCTGGTAACCTAAGAATAGCTTGTCCTCACTGTGACAAGAACTCTTGCTTCAACTGCAAGAAAGTGGTAAGTGGTGTGAGATGTATGTATTTACAATATCTACAGCATGTACGTACATACTAAGCCAGGACCATTGCGGCAATGACATAGCTCTATTTTACTCATTATCTTTCCTAATATGTTATGAATGGTACTATTATGTGAGTACTTTTTATTACCTTTAGTGGGAGGAACAGCATCAAGGAATCACTTGTGTAGATTTTGCTAAATGGAAAGCTGAAAATGATGAAGAAAATCAACAGAAAGGTCTTGCTGCCTTCTTAAAGGAGAATGGAATAGGTATGTATGTGTATACATAGGCGGTGGAACCGGTGGGCAGGTGGGAAATGCCCCATGAAGGGGTGGCAATGCCCTCTCAACATTCTGTAGCAGTAGTATACCATACCAATATGGAATACATGATAATAAGGCAGAAACTTACTTAGATGCATGTCATTGGTAGATTGTATATAATACTGTCAACACAAAAATTTTAATATGTCATGAATTTTACAGAAGATCCACTAGCTTGTAGAGATTTGCAGGGAAAATATTTTAGTGCAGTGCACTTTGTGAAAATATTTATATTGATATATTGTTGACAATATGGGCCATTTTTCCTGTCAGCTCAGGCTTCAATTCATAGTCTATATGCCTTTCTTTTTTGTCTTATCTTCAGAGTGTCCAAAATGTCACTATCGCTATGACTTAGCCAAGGGAGGGTGTCTGCACTTCACTTGTGCTCAGTGTCCAATTAAAACTGAATTCTGCGGTGGTTGTGGTTCTATTTTTGACAAGGTAATTATAATATAACATTGAAAGAGTAACAATTATTTTAATTTTTTTATTGCTTATGCATATATAATATTATATATATATAGAATTGTCATAAATTTAAAGCTTGTGCAACTAAAGGCTTCCACACTCATCATCCAAGGGACTGCCTCTTCTACATCAGAGACTGGGAAGTTGAGAGACTACAGAAAGCTCTGGAAGATAGTAAAATTGAATTTGACACTGACCCACCTGAGAAACAGGTTAATGCAGCCAAGGAAGGAGGCATAGAGGAGGCAGGACTGTTGAGGTGTAGAGTTATTCTGCAGAAAGAGGTAGGGGATGATAAGGTTGATGAAGAATGTGGAGATGATTGTGAAGATGGTCATGCTGGACTTTGCAAGTATGTGAAACATATACGTAGGATACCAACTGGTATACTGGAATGTTGATATTATATAGATGTCTATGATTAACGTGTTTGAATTTTACAGAAAGCATTATAAGGAATATCTTATCTGCAAGCTAAATGAAGCTTCAGTTGATCCTGCTGACTTTATGGATTTGGATGAATTAAGAGCTGTGTTAGGAAGAGAGGAGAAGGAGTTACCACCAAAGAACAATCCAAACGAAGGAGATGATGACTATTTGAAGAGAATGAGAGAGGTAAGTTTTCTAAACTACAACAACTGCAATATGGTATTATCTTCTAATTTCCTTGTTACAGTATGTCAAGAAAGAGTTGCCTCTGGAGAAGAGGGGAGCATTAAAATTCTGACACTAATCATGCATGATATAAGTTACTATGATTTAGCTATTTGTTTGTGTCTTTTGTGATTAAACACTGCATTTATAATATGTTAACGTTATTATTCAAACACAAGAACATTTTGTAAAAAGCTATATATTTTATATATCAATTAATTATATATAATCTCATATTGTCAGCTTGCTAAATAATTTTTTATATACCAGCAAGTTTCAGCATTTTTAAGGGATGACTTTTCTAGCTCAGAGTTGGCGAGACACTTTAGAGACACCTTATTTTTATGCTGTACACAGGTGTGTGAGTAAAAGTATAAATCTAGTGCAATAAAGAAAGGAGATTAACCATAAGAGTAATTGAAATCAAAGCGATAAAACAATTTATGGGTCAATCCTCCTCTTCTTCATCAAATGATAATAGTCCTCTGTTTTGAACAGTCTTGTATTCCTTCTCACTTGGTACAGCCTTCTTATTGTGAGAGTCTTCACTTTTACTCTTCTTGCTAGTCGCACTGATACCTGACGGAGAAGATCTCTGACATTAATTATGATATGCATGATATAAGTTACTATGATTTATAATTAGCTATATAAACATTGCATTTATAATAATATTATGTTAGAGACATCATATTTTTACAGGTTTACATGTGTGAGTAAATTTAGTACAATATATGTCAAAGTGATATAACAATTTATATGCAACTATATATATATATTGGTCAGTCCTCCTCTTAATTCTTCGTCAAATGATAACAGTCCTAGGCCTCTGTTTTGAACAGTCTGGTGTTCCTTCTCACAGCCTTGAGTCTTCATGATCACTTTTACAATTGCTAGTTGCAGAGTTACTAGATAAACACAGAAGTGATGTGTATAGTTAAGTTTCAGTATGCCACTTCTGCAATGTTAGCCTTACCATATGATCACTGTCTTGTGTCATTACTTTTTCTAGATGTGCCAGTCACTGTTGCAACACTGTCAATACATAGCCTTTGCACAATCATTGTGACCATAGACTAACCACTACATAATGACGTCATTCGTTTCCAGTCCCGATGTAGTGGTTAGCTATGTTGTGACAGTATCAGGAAAGGGCGTGGTCATTCGTTATCAGGAAAGGGCGTGGTGGAATATCTGAACACGCGTCCGGCCCTCCTACGGTACAGACGATGGCTTATTCTGTCCTGGAAGCTGTTACTGAAACCAAGAATGTTCTGGGTAGAGGATCGTACGGTGAAGTTATTGAAGTAAAATGGTGTGGAACAATTTGTGCTGCTAAAAGACTGCACGATATCTTTCTAACTTCGCTTTCCCAAGCCGAACTGGATAAAATGGTTAAAGATGTTGAAAAGGAGTGTCAGACTTGGTCCAATTTGAAGCACCCGAACATCGTTCAAGTTCTCGGATGTTACTACCAAATTAGTAGTCGTTCGCGTGTGCCTATTTTGGTGATGGAAAGAATGGATACGTCTCTTCGTCACTATTTAGAAGTCCATACTAAGAAGGACTTCCTTCTCCTGGACAAAGTGTCCGTCCTTCTCCAGGTTGCTCAGGGGTTGTGCTATCTTCATTCGCAAAAGCCACGTCTCGTCCACCACGACCTAAGTCCCAATAATATCCTGTTGAACGATTGGACCTTTCTGACCAAATTGACAGATTTTGGTATGACCCGAGCGATCAATCAA
Organism: Chondrosia reniformis; assembly: GCA_947172415.1. Classification (NCBI taxonomy): domain Eukaryota; kingdom Metazoa; phylum Porifera; class Demospongiae; order Chondrillida; family Chondrillidae; genus Chondrosia; species Chondrosia reniformis. The sequence goes on from OX359200.1 coordinate 6,124,288, forward strand.
TCAAAGCTGACCCGTCAGTCATCCGTCAAAGGTACTCTGGCTTTTATGCCTCCTGAAGCACTTTACATCCCTCCACGATACACCGAAAAGCTAGATATCTTCTCGTATGGGGCTTGCATTGCAACAGCATTGACCCACCAATGGCCTAGCTTATCACATCCCGTAATATATGAAGGTCGCCAAAGAATCGTACTGACAGAGCTGGATCGCAGAAAAGCACAAATTGAAATGCTGAGTGTCAAAGAGAAGAATTTGTTTTTACCTCTTATCAAAAGGTGTTTGGAGGACGACACAAGCTTTCGTCCAAATAGCAAAGAATTGGTACGTGAAATGATGCAAATTGATTCTGCTTGCAAAAGATCAAACAAAGCAGGGTCATCAGCAATTTCCAGAGCTCAGCAAGCCATGTCCCAGCTACCTCTTGAACAGCAACAGAAAGCAAGGCTTCAACAACAATTGGAAATAAAATCTCAATGTGTGCTTGATTTAGAAAAGATCATTCAACGTCAAAGAAGACAACTAGAAAAGCTAGAAAAGGAACTTCAGCAACAGCAGCTAAATGTTGACAAAGCACTCGTTACACAAGTAAGTTCTTTCTAGATTATAAGTTTAATTTTATATGTATAATAATACTGTATACCTTAAAATTGATTGTTAAAATAGAAGACACAATCACAGGGCTGCGTGCCATGGACAAAATGAAAATTTAGGAGGGCAATGGTATGAGGATGTCGAAACAGTTTATATTAACTTCTCAAAAGTCTAGGGGGGGCAAAATCAATCCTGGGGGGGGGTGCTGAACATATACATTTGACAGATTTGGACATTTCGACCCGGAAGTCTTCATCAGCAATAATAAGGAGAAGATACAAGCCAGTTTATATAATGTCATTCCATATGGCATCCAGGTTCATTCCTTGGTCCATGTTCATGCATGGTGTTGTCTTGATGAGGATGGCCGCTTTGATTTTTCTTCTCATCCTGTGTTGTTCTGATTAGATCAAGGAGAGTTGCATTGTCTTCGTCAGTTGTTGTGTAGTGTCTTCTGTACATAGACAGCAGGGAGTTGTTGTTGTCGGATCTCCTGACAGCTCTCTTAGGTTCACTCATTCTTTGGTTTAAGGATTTTCCAGTGTCACAAATATATATTTCACCGTGCACATTGGCAAGATATCTGATAGATCACACCTGCATAGTTTGTGATGGTCATCAGATGGTGTTTTCACTTTGGTTAGGATCAATGGTGTTTTCATAATTAATCTGAGTGTGTTGTTGGATTTATGGAATACTCTGATGTTCCGTTTGCTGCATGTTCTTTTGTATCGTTTCGCTCAACCCTTTGATGTATTATAACAGGTACTGATTTACTGTGTTTGGCGGGTATTGTTAAACAATTTAAGATGTGAATACTAAATTATATGTTAATTAAATTTCTGGTTTAAAATTGAAAATATTTGACTGCCAAAGAAGAAAAAAACATATTTGAAATACTTATTAGCATGTACATACTAAGCCAGGACCATTGCGGCAATGACATAGCTCTATTTTACTCATTATCTTTCCTAATATCTATATATTATGAATGGTAAGAGTACTTATTACCTTTAGTGGGAGGAACAACATCAAGGAATCACTTGTGTAGATTTTCCTAAATGGAAAGCTGAAAATGATGAAGAAAATCAACAGAAAGGTCCTGCTGCCTTCTTAAAGGAGAATATGTGTAATCAAGAGTGTCCTCTTTGCACTGACACATACTTTATTGACGATGTAAGTTCCTTCCTGTACTCATTTTACATTTGTCAATTACCTTGTAACCTCTACTCTATAGATGGTCACAATGCTCCACTGTGCTTGTTCTGTGTGCAAAGATTGCTTCAAAAGGCATTATTCCGTTGTGGCCAGAGAAAAGACATTGGGCCATTTCAACTGTCTACTGTGTAGTCAGCCGGACCTCTCTGCAACTGACATTGACAAAGATGACTACTTGACACTGTTTTCTGTTCTTCTGAAAGTACATCTATCCAACGATGATTATCAGCTCTTTCAAAAGAAGGCCACAGACTATGTATTGCTGAAGGATCCAAATTTTAGATGGTGTCCAAGTGTATGTTATAACCAGTTCTCATAGTCTACAAAGTACTTACTGAATTTGGATTCTCTCCTGCAGTGTGGTCAGGCCTTCATTCACGAGCCTCCTGCAGCTGGTAACCTAAGAATAGCTTGTCCTCACTGTGACAAGAACTCTTGCTTCAACTGCAAGAAAGTGGTAAGTGGTGTGAGACGTATTTACAATATCTACAGCATGTACATACTAAGCCAGGACCGTTGCGGCAATGACATAGCTCTATTTTACTCATTATCTTTCCTAATATCTATATATTATGAATGGTACTATTATGTGAGTACTTTTTATTACCATTAGTGGGAGGAACAGCATCAAGGAATCACTTGTGTAGATTTTGCTAAATGGAAAGCTGAAAATGATGAAGAAAATCAACAGAAAGGTCCTGCTGCCTTCTTAAAGGAAAATATGTGTAATCAAGAGTGTCCTGTTTGCTCTGAAAATATCTTTATTGACGATGTAAGTTCCTTCCTGTACTCATTTTACATTTGTCAATTACCTTGTAACCTCTACTCTATAGATGGTGACCATGCCCCACTGTGCTTGTTCTGTGTGCAAAGATTGCTTCAAAGGGCATTATTCTCTGGTGGCCAGAGAACAGACATTGGGTCATTTCAACTGTCTGGTGTGTGGTCAGCCGGACCTCTCTGCAACAGACATTGACAAAGATGACTACTTGACACTGTTTTCTGTTCTTCTGCAAGTACATCTGCCAGACGATGATTATCAGCTCTTTCAAAAGAAGGCCACAGACTATGCTCTGTCACAGGATGCCAATTTTAGATGGTGTCCAAGTGTATGTTATAACCAGTTCTCATAGTCTACAAAGTACTTACTGAATTTGGATTCTCTCCTGCAGTGTGGTCAGGCCTTCATTCACGAGCCTCCTGCAGCTGGTAACCTAAGAATAGCTTGTCCTCACTGTGACAAGAACTCTTGCTTCAACTGCAAGAAAGTGGTAAGTGGTGTGAGACGTATTTACAATATCTACAGCATGTACATACTAAGCCAGGACCATTGCGGCAATGACATAGCTCTATTTTATCTTTTTTAATGTACGTATATGTTATGAATGGTATTTGGTTAATTCCTGTAATATTATATGAGTATTTTTTATTACCTTTAGTGGGAGGAACAGCATCAAGGAATCACTTGTGTAGATTTTACTAAATGGAAAGCTGAAAATGATGAAGAGAATCAACAGAAAGGTCTTGCTGCCTTCTTAAAGGAGAATGGAATAGGTATGTATGTGTATACATAGGCGGTGGAACCGGTGGGCAGGGGGGACTTGCCCCATCATAATTTATGAAGGGGTGGCAATGCCCTCCCAACATTCTGTAGCAGTAGTATACCATAACAATATGGAATACATGATAATAAGGCAAAAACTTACTTAGATGCATGTCATTGGTAGATTGTATATAATACTGTCAACACAAAAATTTTAGTATGTCATGAATTTTACAGAAGATCCACTAGCTTGTAGAGATTTGCAGGGAAAATATTTTAGTGCAGTGGACTATTTATATTGGTATATTGTTGACAATATGGCCGTTCTTCCTGTAGCTCAGGCTTCAATTCACGGTCTATATGCCTTTCTTATTTGTCTTATCTTCAGAGTGTCCAAAATGTCACTATCGCTATGACTTAGCCAAGGGAGGGTGTCTGCACTTTACTTGTACCCAGTGTTTTGTCAAAACTGAATTCTGCGGTGGTTGTGGTTCTATTTTTGACAAGGTAATTATAATATAACATTGAAAGAGTAGCAATTATTTTAAATTTTTTATTGCTTATGCATATATAATATATAGAATTGTCATAAATTTAAAGCTTGTACAACTAAAGCCTTCCACACTCATCATCCAAGGGACTGCCTCTTCTACATCAGAGACTGGGAAGTTGAGAGACTACAGAAAGCTCTGGAAGATAGTAAAATTGAATTTGACACTGACCCACCTGAGAAACAGGTTAATGCAGCCAAGGAAGGAGGCATAGAGGAGGCAGGACTGTTGAGGTGTAGAGTTATTCTGCAGAAAGAGGTAGGGGATGATAAGGTTGATGAAGAATGTGGAGATGGTTGTGAAGCTGGTCATGCTGGACTTTGCAAGTATGTGAAACATATACGTAGGATACCAACTGGTATACTGGAATGTTGATATTATAAATATATTTGTATGTCTATTTGATTAATGTGTTTGAATTTTACAGAAAGCATTATAAGGAATATCTTGTCTGCAAGCTAAATGAAGCTTCAGTTGATCCTGCTGACTTTATGGATTTGGGTGAATTAACAGCTGTGTTAGGAAGAGAGGAGAAGGAGTTACCACCAAAGAACAATCCAAACGAAGGAGATGATGACTATTTGAAGAGAATGAGAGAGGTAAGTTTTCTAAACTACAACAACTGCAATATGGTATTATCTTCTAATTTCCTTGTTACAGCATGTCAAGAAAGAGTTGCCTTTGGAGAAGAGGGGAGCATTAAAATTCTGACACTAATCATGCATGATATAAGTTACTATGATTTAGCTATATGTTTGTGTATTTTGTGATTAAACATTGCCTTTATTATGTTATTATTCATACACAAGAACATTTTGTAAAAGCTATATAAATAATCTGGCTCCTAGCTATATAACTATAGCTGAAGGAGGCATGATGCGCCCAAATACAGAAGTGATCATTTATGATGTGTATGTTTATATATCCTTGTCATGATCCCTTTCTTAAGCTGGTTTTGTTAGCTACTTTTCCAGATGGTGGGTGGTCACGAGATTGGGGAATACACAGTATATTCCCGGATACCCTTAGCCTAGCCATAGATTGAGTTATTCTCCTCCAATCTTTGGCCTAGCAGTGACACCCCCTTTGTCACTTCAAATTTTAGTCAGACACCCATAAATTTAGGCAATAGAAACTTACGGCCAATTTGCAAAAGAGGCGTTACCATACTGACCAAAAAAATTCCTCACATCGCTATTATAGGAAGGTATTTTATTAATTAAGTTGAGGGTCTGATTTCATCATGGCTTATTCAATCCTCGAGGCTGTTACTGAAACCGAGAATGTTCTGGGTAGAGGATCGTACGGTGAAGTTATTGAAGTAGAATGTTGGGGAACAATTTGTGCTGCTAAAAGACTGCACGATCGCTTTGTAAGTTCGCTTTCCCAAACCGACTTTGAAAAGGAGTGTCAGACTTGGTCCAATTTGAAGCATCCGAACATTGTTCAACTTCTCGGATGTTACTACCCAGTAGGTAGTCGTTCACGCGTGCCTATTTTAGTGATTGAAAAAATGAATACGTCTCTTCGTCTCTACTATGAAAACCATACTAAAGTGGACTTCCTTCTGCTGGACAAGGTGTCCGTCTTTCACCAGGTTGCTCAGGGATTGAACTACCTTCACTCTTTTAATCCTCCCCTGATCCATCATAGCCTAAATCCCAATAATATCCTGTTGAACTATTGGACCTTTCTGACCAAATTGACAGATTTTGGTATGGGCCGAGCGATCAGTAAGCTGGCCTATCACTCCTCCGGTACTCTGCCTTTTATGCCTCCTGAAGCACTGTACATCCCTCCACGACACACCGAAAAGCTAGATATCTTCTCGTATGGGGCTTGCATTGCAACAGCATTGACCCACCAGTGGCCTAGCTTATCACATCCTGTTATTTTTGAGGGTGATCAATGCAAGGTATTGACAGAATTAGATCGTAGACAAGGGCAAATTGATGTGCTGGATGTCACTGAGAAGGAATTGTTTCTGCCACTTATTAAGAGGTGTTTGGAGTGTTATCCTGAATTACGTCCAAATAGCAAAGAGCTGTTGTCCGAAATGAGGCAAATAGAGCGTGGTCTCTATGCTACTGGAGAAATAAGAGCAATCTCTAAGGTCAAATCACAATTACTACTTGAACAACATCAGAGAGCACAACTTCAGCAGCAATTAGAAGAAGAGCGTCAGCGTGTTACTGAATTAGAAGAAAGGCTTCTGCTACAGGAGAGGAGTAGAAAGGACCCTCACCCTGAAGAGTATGGCTACCAAGTGCATCAAATATTCCATCATGAGATTGATAAATCTCTGGATCTTCAAGAAAAGAAGTTGCCAGCTAAGATACACTCATCCCTTTCCATACCTATTGAAAAGGGGGTAAGTGAAGAAATAGATATAAGCAGGCCTGATACATAGTAATTATTAAAATGGCAAAGGAAAACAATCCTTTGTAGGGGATTTTTGTTTACGTATATGTATGTATGGAGGTATATGCATTAAATTTTGGTAAATTCCTTAAGACAAATGTCTTGTTACGTACCGAATTTTATTTTGTTACCCGGTTATATCAAGCATTGATAATGTTAAATTTGTAAGATTATTTTAAGGGAAATACCTCTTAGCCTGTTATTCTACCTCATTATACTGAAAAGCGAAACTATCTTTATTTAGCAAAGCAAAGCAAAGCAAAGCAAAGTCAGCTACATATACGTACATATGTATATATACAGCAGAAGTTGTATTCTTTGTCCCAGTTATATACGTACTTTCTTTTTCTGTGTACAGTAACTAGCCACTAGGATGTTTGTCTATCTATCTTTCCTTACAGTATACGTGTCTCACAAATGAATGTCCTATTTGCTATGATCAATTCCCTAATGATGATGTAGGTTACGCCTCTATACAGCATGCAGCTCCTTCAGTCAAACTGTTTAAAGATCTTTTCATTTTTTATGCCTATTGTAACCTCTACTCTATAGATGGTGACCATGCCCCACTGTGGTTGTTCTGTGTGCAAAGACTGCTTCAAAGGGCATTATTCTCTGGTGGCCAGAGAACAGACATTGGGTCATTTCAACTGTCTACTGTGTAGTCAGCCGGACCTCTCTGCAACAGACATTGACAAAGATGACTACTTGACACTGTTTTCTGTTCTTCTGAAAGTACATCTGCCAGACGATGATTATCAGCTCTTTCAAAAGAAGGCCACAGACTATGCTCTGTCACAGGATGCCAATTTTCGATGGTGTCCAAGTGTATGTTATAACCAGTTCTCATAATCTACAAAGTACTTACTGAATTTGGATTCTCTTCTGTAGTGCGTTCAAGGCTTCATTCACGAGCCTCCTGCAGCTGGTAACCCAAAAATCACATGTCCTTATTGTAACGAGGACTCCTGCTTCATCTGCAAAAAAGTGGTGAGTGGTGGCATACAATGCAATGTACGTACACCTATGCTAGGGCATACAAATTAGCCTCGCTACAGCAGTACATCTAGCCACTATAATTGCTACATATAGTAGCCAAAGCATATAGACGATATAGATGTAACGGGGACTCCTGCTTCATCTGCAAATGGTGAAAAGAATATAGTAGTTGATACATGTACATATATTTAATGAAGCCTGCGTTACTCTTTATTGTTCCTTAGCAATATTGTTGCATAGCAAAGAAGGCTTTTTCTGATCGTATAGATTACTCAATCGAGAGAGGTGTCCTGACTGGAATGAATATATACGTATATATATATACACGTATATATAAACGGGGCCATTTTTGCTTCAGGATTACTTGCCTATAAACAATGAAATTACAGACACCACAAGACTAAACATTCTGGCAACCTTACATTTGCAACTATAATTCTGTTAAGAAAATACAGTTCTATATATAGCTATATGCAATCAATTTGCAGTTGAATTTGTGATTTCAGTTGCCTGCATGTTTATATTATATATATTTAGTTCTGAATTTTCATCATGTAGACTCATTTTCCCCATAATTATCTAGTATACGTAGTACTTACTCTGGCAGTTTTCGCTGTATAATCTTATGTATGTATATGTATTCAGTGGGAAGAACAACATCAAGGAAATACATGTGCAAATTTTTCAAAGTGGAAGGCTGAAAATAATTTCAACAAGACCTATGAATGTAATGTTTGCTTTGAGCCTTTTTATATTGATGATGTAAGTTAATATGTAAGCATATTACTTCTTCCATCCAACAATTATATACATTATTTAAAGGTTAATGCTTTCAAATTTATCAATGTTGTTTGACTTGTATTACTTTTATAGATGGTGGCGATGGTTAGCTGTACATGTTCTGTGTGCAAAGAATGCTTCAAAAAGCACTATTCCCTGGTAGCCAGAGAGCAAACATTAAGTCATTTCAACTGTCTAATATGCAGACAACCGGATCTATCTGTCATGGATATCAACAAGGATGACTACTTGACATCATTTTCCCACCGTCTAAAAGCAAACCTGACAAGTACTGACTATGAATGCTTTCAAGAAAAGGCAACTAATTATGCATTGTTTTGCGATCCTGACTTTCGTTGGTGTCCAGATGTAGGTAATACGCCACTACCATGGGTTGTGTGATGTTCATTAAAGTTGTTTTATTACCTGTAGTGTGGTGCTGGCTTTATTCACGACCCTCCTGGAGCTGGGAAATCCATAATATATTGTCCTAAATGTCTAAGGATGCTTTGCTTTTACTGCAAGAAATTGGTATGCTTTGATATTTGCATGTATGTAACTGCTTGGATACGTATATGTTTTGTACACACTTGTATATAGTGGGAGGAACAACATGAAGGTGTTGCGTGTGTAGATTTTGCTAAATGGAAAGCTGAAAATGATGAAGAAAATCAACAGAGAGGTCTTGCTGCCTTCTTAAAGGAGATTGGAATAGGTTTGTGTACCTATATGGATTTGTACTCTGACAAATAGCTACGTAGTATCATCTATAAACTGAGTCTTAATTTTCAGAAATATTCAATTTGAACATCCTAATAAACTATTACTGTGTATATAAAAATATATTTTTAATTACATCTGTGGCTTCTTGCTACATTGGTAGTGTATAACATTTAATCCATTAGAGGGTATTCAGTTGTGGAGCCAAAATCTGTCCGCTTACTTTAATTCTTTTATCTATCACTTTACATTACATATACGTACGTATGTAGTGTTTTCTCTTATCTTCAGAGTGTCCAAAATGTCACTATCGCTATGACTTAGCCAAGGGAGGGTGTCTGCACTTCACCTGTACTCAGTGTTTTGTTAAAACACAATTTTGTGGTGGATGTGGATCAATTTATTATGAGGTACGTATATGACACTAATACATACGTACATATACAGTAGTATGAGTGTACGTCTGTACAACATATATTGTAAAATTCAGAGGAAAATGATTGATAGTCAAAGTTTTTTGTTCCATTGGGCCAGACAGCTTTTTCTGGGCATACAACCCTTACCAAGAATTTTAACCTTAGTGCATGAAGTTACAGCTCTAGCCAGACTTTGCCTGGTTCCACTCCCAAACTCCAGAATTAAAGAAATCAAAACCTTTTTGGCACAGTAAAAGGAAATTATTTTTCTAGTGATTTAATTAGCTACATATATAATACATGGACATATACGTATATATGTATGTAATATAATTGATTGCTAATTATGTAATTACTCTGTGTCATATTTTTATTAGTTCTGCCGCAAATATAAAGCTTGTCAAGCCTTGGGCTTCCACACTCATCATCCAAGGGACTGCCTCTTCTACATGAGAGACTGGGAAGTTGAGAGACTACAGAAAGCTCTTGAAGATAGTAAAATTGAATTTGGCACTGATCCACCTAAGAAACAGGTTAATGCCACCAGAATACGAGAAAGGGGGATAAACATGTTTTTCAGATTGTTTAGAAAAGCTCCTAAAGAAACTTTGAAGTGCAGAGTTAAACTGCAGAAAGAAGTAGGCGAAAATAAAATTGATGAAGAGTGTGGAGAGGATTGTGAAGAAGGTCATGCTGGACTTTGCAGGTTGGTTTGATGTAATGAGCTAGTCAAAAGTGAAAATCTACATATGTATATATATATATGTAGATAGGTTTTTCAGGCCTATACTAGGTATGTTGGCTAGAAATAGTTGATTGCCTCATTTTACATTGTGTAGAATACATTACATAGAATATCTTGTCTGCAAGCTAAATGAAGCTTCAGTTGATCCAGCTGACTTCATGGATTTGGATGAAATAAAACTTGTGTTAGGAAGAGAGGAGAAAGAGTTACCACCAAAGGATGATCCAAACAAAGGAGATGATGACTATTTGAAGAGAATGAGAGAGGTAAGTTTTGTATAAAAATTGATCTTACTTTAATGGAATCACTTACGTAGTTATTATAATTATTATAAAAGAAAGGTACATTTAAAGGTACTCATGCATTGCGGTAAACTATAGCTCAGTAGTAACAGAGCACTGGTGGCTAAATCAACTGTCACAGGTTTGATTCCCAGCAATATTTCTTTTTTTTATTTTCTCTACAATGTGGATGATATACGTATGATTTAAACAGTTGTGGTTGGGATTATCATTTTGATTATTAATGTGTTATTACTTCTCCTATTCCAGCACACCAAGAAAGAGTTGCCCTTAGAGAAGAGGGAAAGCATTGGATCTTTGACACTGCATTACACATAATTACAACATATATATGAATTAATAAAACCCTATGTATATAATATTTATTTCTGTTTTCTAATAAACATTGTAAATGTAGTTTTTAGGACTTGCAGTATATAATACATAAAGAGTGCACTTTATATATAGCCATTTAATGATTTAAATCATGTCTGAATCAGAAAACGCCAGTACACATATAAATGGAGGAGCTATATATTATAGGCAAAGGGGGTATTTCAATTATACCTTTGAATTTTTGTATGTGATCCCCTGGGTCAATCCCACTATCATAGATAGTAGAGAACATTACCTATTCCAAACCAGAATGGAAAGGGTCTAACAATTAAACTGGATGCTACAAGAGGCTTGCTACTAATTTTAATATATCATGACAAAAGGGTAGGTATACTGTAGGGAATAATGGAAGGAGCTTAACTGTGCTACAGAAAACAAGAAATCAAAGCGATAAATAGATGCATGTAACAGACTACATGGGTCAGTCCTCCTCTTCTTCATCAAATGATAATAGTCCTCTGTTTTGAACAGTCTTGTATTCCTTCTCACTTGGCACGACCTTTTTTTTGCGAAAGTCTTCACTTTTACTCTTCTTGCTAGTCGCACTGATACCTGACGGAGAAGATCTCTTCTGTGCGGGTTTCTTGAAGGATACTTTCAAAGTAAGATCAGCTTTAGGTAGTTCTCTGTCACTCGAGTTGTCTCTATCATGAAGGTCCCGACTGCTCGAGTTGTCTCTATCATGAAGGTCCCGACTGCTCGAGTTGTCTCTATCATGAAGGTCCCGACTGCTCGAGTTGTCTCTATCATGAAGGTCCCGACTGCTCTCGTTCGAAGTGTCATCATCTCTGGTAGCATTCTTCTCGATCAGTCTGATTTCATCATACTGCTCCTGCGTCAGGTCGCCCGGCTTCAAAGTGACTACAGTCGGTTGTTCGTCTTCTCGCTCCTCTCGATCGTCCAACTTGGATTCGTCGATTTTTGGCGCTTCAAACTTGGCGTCGATCGGATCTGGTTCTTTGTAACCAATTTTTTCTTTAAAGGCTTTTATAAAGTTTGGCTCTGACGGTCTATCGTATGCTACATTTCTCTTGGGAGCGGCCATTTAAAACTTAATAGGGGAATTCCGTACGCTAAATTTGAATCTATGAATAAACTTATGCAGCGGCCCGTAGATTAGGCTAGGATTAGACGGAATTTAGAGGAACGACCTTTAGAGGACTGTAGGCATTCTGTGTGTTCAGAATACGAGGTGATGGAGCATACGGGAAGGTCAGAGCTGACAGTGTCTGTTAACAGTCTTATTCTACCCGGCTAGGCTTATTTAAAATGTTTTATTGTCGTGAATATTATTGAAAGCTGATGCTGAATTTAATGGAACTTACTCTGAATTGCGTAGCGATGAGTCTATTAAAGTATTTGTTCGCGTGAGGCCTCCAGATGCCAATCTTCAGACGGACTTCGACAACACGTTATTGTTAGACGTCTCGCCTCCAGACACAATTATATTCAACGGACAACAGGACGGAAAGACATTCACTTATGACAACGTAGCAGGCATCGATGCTACGCAGGTTAGTACAAGCTACGTGTGCACACTTGGGAGCTACGACCGCGTATTAGATGGTTGCCTATAGTAGGTTACGATAATTGCATAATCTCACAACTCTGTGACGGACCAACCTACAGAAGGGTATAGCCAATGTACAAAGACAAGTATGCCTTAAAGCGCCATATTCCTGTAGAATGGTTGACGTGTATATGGGGCTAATGAAACATACAAATAAATTAGATTAAACACTATTTCCTAGAATTACGTATTACTTGGGGAAACCTGTTTGGATGAGGATACCAGGGGCAACGGCAGCTCCTAAAAAGAGGGAGGAGGTCCATCTTACATGGAACTGGATGGCAAACATTTTTACTACCACTACACTACTACTACTACCACTGAATTTGTTGAAAAGTCTCATTAGTGAGAGCCTGGCCTATAAGCTTCAGAGTGGGGGCTAACCCCCCTCGTCCCCCATCTGCCACTGGCCATGGATACAGTTTTCAAAAACCAACTTTCTTTCCTTCTCCACTGGGTCACATTACATGTAGTACTCCTCTCTACTATGTAATAGCTTTATCTACAACCTTTAATTGTATTCTTGACTACATAATTTGAACTGAAGTGTTAAGCATGTGTGCACTTGTATATAGAATGCGGACAGTCAGTAAAGCTCTGTATACTTTATAGAATTTATATTTCCTGATGGTTCAATATAATTATCATTATACAAATGTATGTACGTAAGTGTATACGTATGTACTTAATTAGTGTAATTGTATGACAAATCCAATTCTATCTTTCATATCAAATATAGTGAATCCAATGACCCAGTATATTAATTTTATAAGTCTGATGTACCAGAATTAATTAATTATACCATGCCATGATATTTGATTGTTATTCTAGTTGGTGTACATCAAAGATGTTAAATTTATCCAATTAAACAGTGCATCACTGTCCTGTTAGCAGAACAGGCCATAGATACAGTGTCAACCTTTTATTTGATTATTAGTTTGAAAACCTATATTATTTAGTAGTCTCCTCTCTTGACCTGCCTTTAAATTTTTCTTAACCTCTCCTTCTGTTTAATTTCCTTCTACTCTTTTAGATTCTTCTTAACCTCCCCTACTATTTATTGTTTCTTAACCTAGCTTGCCTATTACAGAGGAATCTCATTATAGTGAAGCTCAAAGGAGACCAAAATTAGTTCCTTATATTGAATATTCACTATACTGAATGTATATAATGGTATACAACTTTTGCTGGGGCTAGCAAAGTACTTCACTAATACATTCACTATAAGCAATTTCGTTATAATGAGATTCAACTGTATTTTAGATTTCTCCTACTTGTACAAATGTCATAAATCACAGGTTTCCAAGGAAACAAGATGTGACTCCTCTTTGAAGTGGCTTCTGTTATATTTAATGTAACAGTTCAATTTCCTCTTCATTATGTATGTTTTCACTTGTTAACTGCTAGATGTATACACTAGTTATCCTTATATGGATGTAGTTAATAGTTACTTCAGTTGTTAAAGTGGGTGATATAATGTGTTGTCTGAGGTCTCTATTGTACATACACACATCTGCCTACATACGTATAGGGAACTAAACCTAGTGAAAGCCTTGGATGAGGATGCAAGAGTTTTCTCCTCCTACTTCTCTTCTTTTCCACTAGGCCAGATACATAGCTCTTTCTGGGAATACCACCCTTCATGAGTGACCCTGGAAATTATTCTAGAAGCTCTTCTTTGAATTCTTTGATCCTTCCTTTATATGCTCTCAGTATGTACATACGTATACTATTAATCTGACAACAATTGCAACAGTACAGTACAGTGGTATGTACGTACATATGTATATATTGGGCATAAAGAACCAGCCCAAAGACTGTACATTTCCTAGCGACAAAGGTTCTGGTTTCATGTTGATAGAGTGGGTGTGTGTTGGTAGAAAGTGGGCGTAACTTCCTGAGCGTCACAGTCTGAATACTGCATTTTTGGAAGCTACCTACATTGCATTCCATTGCATTACATATGACCTATACCTCAGTACATTCTTCTAATACCTTTGCCTGTTATATCTGGGGCTTTTATAGGACAGCCATATTTATACCAAACAGCTCAGGTTAATGAGGATGGTCAAAGGTTGTATGACTTCAATTCCTATGTGCATATGTACATATATAGTCGGTAGTTATTTGAGCATTGGCCACACTTATAGAACAGATCCATTTGGACCCTTATATCTTCATCAGTGATAATAATTAGTTTACAAGCCTGTTCAATAAGTGTTGCTGATGCTCTAAGTAATAAGAATATGCTAGGAACTGAAAGAAGTGGTTAAGTTGTGTTTTCTCTATTTTTCTAGGAAGAAGTGTTCTCTGTTGTCGGTCGTCCAATCATTGACAGTTGCATGTGCGGTTACAATGGAACTATATTTGCATAGTTAGTGAAAGTACACAATTACATACGAATAATAAAGTTGTTATAATCTGTTTGTTTTAGAACATGCATAGCTTTGCTGATAACAATATTTAACAATAACCATTTATATTGAAACAATCCTTTCGGATTTGGGAGCGTTAAGAGACGTATTCTGTTGAAGAGAATTCTTCATCTTGAACATTTCTACCCTGAGGGGGTCGTCACCAGCAAGTCAGAGTGTCACAAAGAATGCCCTCCCTATATATCTGTATCCCTTAACGCTCCCAAATCGGAAAGGATTGTTTCAATATCATCTGAAATCAACACAGTCCGAAATCCCTACTCGCGTAACCATTTAGTGCACCTGTTGTTGCTTAGTTACAGCCTTCCTATATTTCATAATGTACGCATGAGAGCTTGGAATACAGTGTCTCTTTATACGTAAGTAAGTACGTATATCTTTTCCTCTGACTCTCTGAGTGAGAGAATGTTTTGCTAAGACTTTCAAGGATTCTGAATTCTTTATTCCTTCAGAGTTGTGCCATTCCACACTCTTAAGTATTTTTGTATATACGTACCTAATTTGTATACGTACATACATGTACATATGCTGTATATTTAGTGTATGATGGTCTCTACCTTCTTTGTAACTGCTAGTGGTCAAACGGGATCTGGCAAGACCTTCACTATGATAGGTAAGTGTGGGAGACAGTGTCACTAACTGGACACGGTATCGTCACTAACTGGACACATTACATTTGATCTGCTGTTAATAACCATTTTCAATATATTTCATTTCATGTTGTTGATTGGTCGCATTATGTAGGTCCTCCTGAAGAATCTGATTCCTTTACACATGAGTTGAGAGGTGTCATTCCAAGAAGTTTTGAATGTCTCTTTAGTCATGTGACTCATCAGAAACAGATGGTATGCAGTTCACTGTACATGTGACATCCATTACACAATCCTCACCTCCATTCCTCATCTCAAGTCCACTTCACCTCCATTCCTCATCTCAAGTCTGCTTCACCTCCACTACTCATCTTCCCTCCACCCATCATCTTCACCTCCACTACTCATCTTCACCTCCACTACTCATCTTCACCTCCACTACTCATCTTCACCTCCACTACTCATCTTCACCTCCACTACTCATCTTCACCTCCACTACTCATCTTCACCTCCACTACTCATCTTCACCTCCACTACTCATCTTCACCTCCACTACTCATCTTCACCTCTACCCCTCATCTTCCCCTCCACCCCTCATCTTCCCCTCCACTACTCATCTTCACCTCCACCCCTCATCTTCCCCTCCACCCCTCATCTTCACCTCAACCCCTGTAGCATGGTGAACTTGCAGAGTATCTCTGCAAGTGCTCCTTTCTGGAGATATACAATGAACAAGTGTATGACCTGCTAGACCCCACATCAGCCGGACTGCACCTGAGGGAGAACATTCAGAGAGGGGTCTACGTGGATGGGCTATCAGAACAGAGTGTATCCTCAGCCAGAGATGCCTATGAGGTACGTATTATACTGCTACATGTATAGGACAGTGTATGTACCTATGTATGTATGTACGTACCTACGATATATACATACGTATACGATCTTATCTTTATCTTGATCTTCTGTGAATCCTTATGTACGTATATGTGTGTAGGTGTTAAGTCAGGGCTGGATAAATAGGAGGGTCGCTTCCACTTCAATGAACAGGGAGAGCAGCAGAAGTCATGCTGTGTTTACACTGACCATCGAATCAAAAATAAAGGTATACACCCCTTGACACACCCACTCTTTAACACACCCACTCACATGATTATGTAAAAGTACATTTATAAAGTAAATGAAATCAGAGACCAAGATAAACCATACACACTCACTAATGTCATCACTTTCCCTATATTATATATTATACGTACATATGTACGTACATACATATTGGTACGTACATACGTACGTATGTATGAGGCAGACCCTATAATTAGACTGCCCTTTTAGGAGTCTTCCAATGGAGCTGCCAAGATAAGGTCTTCTCAGTTAAACCTTGTAGATCTGGCAGGTTCTGAAAGACAGCGTGACACTCATACCATCGGACTGCGGCTAAAGGTACGTACGCACTACATGCAATCTCACTAATTCAGTGATCACTCGTTAGCTTTTAACCTTCCACTGTGACCACAGGAGGCCGGCAGCATTAATAAGTCACTCTCCGCCCTTGGGAACGTGATCATGGCATTGGTGGACATTGCACACGGAAAGTCTCGCCATGTACACTATAGAGACTCTAAACTTACCTTCCTCTTAAGAGTGAGCGAGGACTGAATGTTACGTCATCTCCTTTGGATTTAGACTTAATTACTTCCTGTTTTCTGTCTCCAGGACAGCCTTGGAGGGAATGCAAAGACTTGTTTGATAGCTTGTGTACATCCAAGTGCCAAATGCTTCGGAGAGACACTCTCTACACTGAACTTTGCCAAAAGAACTAAAATGATTAAGAACAAGGTTTGCACAACTATAGATACGTACGTACGTATTTACCAATGTCCTCCCGTGTAATGCAACACATATATATATAATGCCTATGTAAAATAGAATTGTCATAAATAACTTAGCTATATTATTGAGTACAAGTTAATTAAGGTTTTAGATCTCTAAAAATGTACGTCATGTGCATGTACATATGTAATAATTGCTGAGATCATATACAGTGTTTCTATGACTTTTGCATGCGTACATACAGTATATTGTATATACGTACGTATTATGTATGTACATGCATATACGTATTGTACGTATTATGTATTATATACATATGAATATTGTGTGTATAGGCAGTTATTAATGAGAACACTACGGGCAACATACTTCAGTTGCAAGCTGAGATCAGAAAACTAAAGGAGCTGCTTGAAAAGGCTAGATGTACGTAGGTGTCTGTTTATCATCTGTGATTGCTTCATAAAACCTGGAATGATAATAATACTTTCATCTTGATTGCATTGAGATTACTTCATATGTCTGTGCACTTGTTGTATTTCAATTGCATTCTTCAATACGTATAATATTTCCATCGTGTCTACATATGTACATATACGTACTTATATGAATGTTTAATGTACAAGGTATATATATGTACGTATGTGTGTATTAAATCATTTAACTTTTGTATTTACTATGAAAGTAAAATGGAGTTATAGAAGGGTCTAGCATGTTAATATTATCATAATTGTATGATACTGTGTGTGTGTTCTATACTTATGTACGTACGTATATACTGTACATCTACGTACGTATGTATATCTGGATCTGAATCTGTATTGTATGCATAACTGTAGTTAATTCTGTTGTCTTCAGCTGGTATTCCTGTACAGCCAGCCCAGGTCACTATGGCCTCACCATCACAAGCCTCACAGCCAATCACTGGCAATGGTAAGCTCAGCATAGTCTCTCTAGCCAGACCCTTCAGCAATCCATCTTGCCATATATGTACACTATACATAAAATGGAGTAGCTAAAGTAGGGTCTAGCATGTGAGAATGGACACTTGTGATGGTGTACATATGGTTGCTGGTGTAGTACAAGTGATCTGTTAATTGCTGTATGTTTGAAGGTCAGAGTGCTAGAAGTGATGAGGAAATGAAGGCCATGCTACAGAACTCCATGGAAGCGAGGGAGAGAGCTGAAGGAGAGAAGGAGGTCAGCGCAGGTTTATTTATTCATGAGCTCGCAACATTAGTATCTCTGAGTGATTATTTTTATTACAATACATTTCACATTTTTCTTACATGAGTATACTAGGCTGTTCAGAAACTGACACAAAACAGTATAAATGAAAGTTGAAGTACATTCAGTACATTAGAGTGCTTTGTTTACATAATGCGTACATGCATACGTACTACGTACGTATGCTTGTGAAGCTATTGTAAGACTATTAGCATTTTTCTGTTTTAGACACTTTTGTGTCGGATTGAAAAGCTTGAACAACTCTGTAAGAAGAAAGAAAAGTTCTTACAAGTTAGCAAATATCAGTCATACCAAAATAATAACTGCTGAATCGTGTAGAATGTGTTTATATTCTACATATAATGAGAAGATGTTGATGTCTGTATGTGCATACATTTATGTTCATGTCTGTATGTACATACATTTACGTTCATGTCTGTATGTGTTGCTACATGTTAGTAGATACAATGTTAATGGCAAGAGTACCAGTGCTTTAAGACTGTTTGAATGATTGTTTGTTTGTTTAAATGATTGTTTAATTGTTTGTTTATTGTGATGTAGTCCACCAAACTAATATTGAAGTTGAGAGAGAATCACATTGCTAATTTGGAGAAGGCAAGGAACAATGCAGGATTGGAGGACCTTCAGAGTGAAACCCTGGTAATTACATACAATCCTTGGTCTCATATAAATATGTACATACATATGTACATCTATTAATGGTATACAGAGACTCTTGAAGGATGAGATAGTTCAGTTGAAATCTAAACTTGACCACCATCCGGAGGTAACCCGTTATGCAATAGAGAATATAGAACTGAAGAGTAAGTAAAGAGATTCTGTGCTAGGACAAGATTGCTGATCTTAATATGAAATATCCATAACAGGGTTTCATCCAGAAATTTTTGTAAGGGGGACAAAAATTGACTTTTAAAATTTTTGCAGGGGCAGTGTCATACCTTGATAAAATAGTTACATATGTGGCAACCTAAATGCAAGGGGGACAACTCCTCAGCAAGGGGGAATGCCCCACCTTGTCCCCATCTGAATGAAACCCTGCATAATCATGAATTTTTGCTTGGAAATTGGCTGATGACCGACTGTTATTTTCACTCCTATTTCTCTGTGTATCACTTGTATACATGTCTGTTTGGTAGGTGAAGTGAAGAAGCTGCGTCAAGCTTGTTCTGGTGCTCCAGACCTCTCACGGGAGCTCTCTCGAGCTCATCATTACACCTTGCAGTTGGAGAGACAATTGAGACATTTCCTTGGTCAAGGTAAGTATAGATATGGGTAGGTAAGTATAGATATGGGTAGGTAAGTATAGATATGGGTGGGTGTGTATAGATATGGGTGGGTATGTATAGATATGGGTAGGTAAGTATAGATATGGGTGGGTATGTATAGATATGGGTAGGTAAGTATAGATATGGGTGGGTATGTATAGATATGGGTAGGTAAGTATAGATATGGGTGGGTACATAGGTGCAATGTGCTCTGTGGTAAAAATAGTGAGATATTGCTCTCCATTTAGTGTATTTCTATACTTACTAACCTCAGATCGTAATGGGATGTCTGGGAAGACTGGAATATTACTAGACTTTGCTGATCGTGATGTTGACATCACCGAACTACAAAACAAAATAAAGAAGCTCCAAAAAGATTTGGAAGAAGTTAGTCTATCACTTGTGTAGTGCTCACCTGACCTGCACATGACCTGCACATGACCTGCACCTGACCTGCGCCTGAGCACTGCTACTAATGAACACTTATAGGCTAACCATTTACTTGCTCAAGAAAAGAAGGACAGAAAACTGCAAATGACTAAACTGGAAGTACAACTTACTGCAGGTCAAAAATCAAATAATGAATTGGAGGTGAGTGTGTGGGGGTGCCCTTGGTAGGTGAGAGTGTGGGGGTGCCCTTGGGAGGTGAGTGTGGGGGTGCCCTTGGGAGGTGAGTGTGGGGGGCCCTTGGGAGGTGAGTGTGTGGGGGTGCCCTTGGTAGGTGAGTGTACTATATGTACATACGTAAGTTCTATATTCTTAACTATGTATGTCAGAAAACCATTGCTGCTCTGAAGTTGAAGAGTGTCATTGAAAGGGACACACTAAATGATATGCACATGAAGACAATAAAAGTGAGTACTTCTACGTAAATGTCTTTTGAGTAGCAAGGAGAGTCATGCCTTTTGCTCTTAGTCTTCACTGTGTGCTCCCTGCTCCACTTCCTAGACCATGCTCACTCCCCAGAGGCCTCAGTCCAGAGGTGGATCCATCCCTGCTACTCCCCTGAAGCCACACGGTCTACCGGAGGCTACTTCAAAGAGGCTCCTCTCCCACACAGGAAGATCTTCAAGCATGCCAGCCTGCACAAAGGAAATGTAAGCAAACTCGCCATATGCTCATGTACCCTTCTACAGTGAGCCCTTCCTTGTTCCTCTAAAGCCCGTTATCCAGATGTAATAGACAGTCATTCTTGATCTCTTCATTCGTCACTTCCTTGCATCATACGTATCCCTCGGACAACACATGTTCTTATTTGTGTACCAATGTAGTTTTCCCTCGTCTGAGATGTCTGCTCCTAACGACATGACAAGAGTCACTGTTGGAGTGAACACTGACATCAGTACTGAGGATAGTTCATTGAGCCTGAAGGAAGTCAATGGTGACCAGTTCATAGAAGTCTCAATCCAAGGGGCCTTGACAGACGAGCTAAAGGTACAATATCTGCACGTTGTTTATTGTGTATATGCGTACGTATGTATGTCCCAGTGGAGAAGAAAAAGGAGAAGATTCTTGTATCCTCATCCAAATCTCTCACTAGGCTTAGTTTCCTATAAGCCTTTTACTCTAAAATGTATAGATATATGTAGCATGTTGAAAATGATGTGTTAGATTATTCAGGCATCACTAGTGAATAGTGGTGCTTAGTCATTCAAGATACTATTTCCGATGAACTCAGACATCCATAGATCTATACCTATTTTCTTCCTAAAGGTTTTACAAGAAGCAGTGTCTACCTTGAAGAGGCAAGTTGAAGCAAAAGACACAGAGCTAATGAAAGCCAGAAAGGAAAATCTAACTTTAGAATCTGAAGCTAAAGAAATATCACAGGTACACGTGTACATGGTACATTAATCTACTGAGCACGTATACATTGCTGTGTGTATGTTTACATATATATTTATGTACATGTATGTGTACGTATGTGTATATACGTACATCATTATTTTGCTAGTCAAGTTTATCCCTAACTACTAGTAGATATTTCCAGTATGTACAGTACGTACGTATGTCCAGCCAGTACATTAACTGTACTGTATGTTCACAATCTTTCTGTTGGCAATTTTAATTTATGTCAATTATAAGAACTGTTTCTTTGATCAGATGTATTGTTATTAGCCATACGTACGTACGTATATCCAGTTTCTTATATATTGTTATCTTATCCTTATGAATCATGATATATTTAGACAATCCTTTTACTTTAACTTTCATGTTACAGTTGTGTTACAAGTTAATGGTATCAAATAGTCTCACCTAGCCAGCCCCTTGCATGCATTCATGTTTGTGTACAGGTCCTCTCTGGGGAGAGAGTGTCTGCTGAAAACCAGCAATCTAAAATGGCCGACATCATCTCGATTTTAACTGCTAAAGTGGCAGAACTCACTAGCACAAATAGCAGTAAGATCATACTATAACCTTCACACATTGCCATAACGATGTAGTATTTGCCTCCAAGTCATGTGATATCATGTGTCTATCATGTGACCTTTAGTATTGGATGGAGAAGTAGAGGATCTCCGTACTAGAACAGCAACTGCGGAAGGAGAAATGTCACAAGTAAAACAAAAGCATCTTCAGGAGGTTGAGGCACTGAAGTTGACCTTGGAAGATCTTGAGAATAAGCTGCAAGAATTGGATACTGCTCGCAGCAACTTGGCAGTAGAATTTGAAAGAACAACAGAAGAGCTACAAGCTCTACAGGTACGTGCATGTACACATTAGTATTTGGAGTGTCTCTAGATGATAGTGTAGCTACTGAAGGTGACTAAGAAATAAACAAGTTTGTTAGTTAACAATTTGTTTACATTGAAGTAATAGCTGTTTTGCAATAATACTCATGAGTGACGCAAGAGGCATTTATTTTTATGTGAAGGACCAAATGGAAACTGTCGAAGATGAGTTGTCCTTTAAAAACAGAAGATTGTCTGAATGTGATCAACTCATCAAGGAAGGGAAGGAACACATTGTTGTCATGGAAACAGAACTTCAGGTTCGTGTCTTCCACTAGACCATGTACACACACTATCAACAGTGTCTATAGAATATATTGTTCTATTAGACGGTTATGGATAAATTGTCACTTGAGGTTGAAAAGAACATGAAACTGCAAACTCAACATGAAGAGAGCGGCAGAGACTCACAACAGGTGTGTACTTACTGTTTTCTGTCAATATTTGTCAATATTTGTCAATATTGAGTACATTGTATACTGTGCATAAATTTAGTTAAATGTTTCATCTGTAGAGTATCATTTAGAAAAAGAGTATCATTTTATTTATTTATGCATGGTCAAAGATTAATAAACTACAAGACAAACTGGGAAATAAACCTAGTGAGGGCTCTTCAATGAGGATATAAGTCTTCTCTTTGTTCTTCTGCTCCACCGGACTAGACAGCTGTTCTAGGGATACCACCCTTCATCAGTGACCTTGGTGACCTTAGGCAATCTTTCTTGATATTAGGTATACACATTTCCATGGCTTGGTCATTAAAATGTAGCAACCATAATTAAGTAAACAGTGAAGCTATATAACTTTGTTTATCCTTCTGGGAATCCTTAAAGATGTGGCTTGTCCTCATTTCAGTAAATACATACATTCTGTATTGTATGTATGTATGTATGTACGTATGTAGGAGCTTTTGAAAGCGTTAGATGAAAATTCAACTTTGAAATCAGATTTGAAAGATGTGAATGAGAAGCTGGTTCATAAGGTATAACACTGACACTGTGTAATGTACGTACATGTACATATACATGTACGTACATATACGTAATATAAGTATAGGCATAAATACGTACGTGTACAAATAATATTGTGTATGGTCATTGAATTAAGTACAGCATTTGCATGCCATGCCTTTTGTAATAATTCTTTGCTTCTAATTCTCTTATAGACTGCAGAGGCAAGTAGCAAAGAAGACAAGCTGAGAGAAATGGAAGAAAGGATGTCTTCTCTGTTGAAGAAGACTGAGAAAGACAAAGAAGACATGTCACTTCTGATGACCACTTTGCAAGATCAGAAAGTGTCTTATAATGAATTGGAGGTCAGTCTGCATTAACATCTAAATGCAACTTTAGCAACACGAATATTTTTAAACTTGATTGTACATCTCTCCTCATTCATTGCTAATGAAGACCTCCAGTTGAAATGCTCAATTTCTGTTTTGTTACTGATGCTTAACCATTTCAATTACCATTATGAATGCAACAAATAATCCTTTTCACTTCATCTTCTTTTAACTACATCATTTTAGGCCAAACTGGGAGACATGGAAGATAATAGCAAAGATCAAGAGCTTAGATTGAAGGCTGTGGAGCATGACAATGAATCCCTAGTAAGAGCTAGTGCTTCCATTGCCATTGTCCTGGGACATAGTAAGACCATGTTATGTGTTAATTTATGCAGAGGACACAGATAAAAAATAAAGAAGATGTCATTGCTAACATAAAGAAGAACCACAGTCGGCAACTGGAAAGTAAACAAGTTGAAGTAAGAGCTGATTGAGTTAACGGGTCAAACACTCATTTTCTAATTGCCACAAACATGAGGGAGAGATTTCATTGGCCCATTGCATTAGTAGTTGTAGTGTAGTTCCAGAATAGTAGAGTCCAAAACTAGTTGCCATGGCTTGATCAGTAGTGAGAATTGTTTACATTTTCATAGAAAAGCTCTTCCAAGTTTTTCTGGTCTACAATTTTCAATGAACTGACGCAATACATGTATATTATACTGTATGTGGTACAATTTGAGGTTGAATTTTTGCAATTTGAGCGGAATTGTCAAAAATAGAGAAAATTTAATCCACTTGAAAATCCCCCCTATGGTTTAGTCGTCATATTCATAACAGTATGTACATACGTATGTATGTTCGCCTGTAAGTTGTCACTGAGTTTGTCAGATAAGGCAATCATTCTTGTTACATGTGTAGAGTGATTTATTAGCTGATGATGTTGAACATTTGAGTGAACAAAACCAGAAATTGAACAAGGATTGCGAGAAGCAGCTGATAGAGATAAGAGAGACTAGAGAGGAACTTAAGATTGTCCAAACAAAGGTATCTAGGAGTGTTTTGTAGCTTAATATTTATATTTTTGCATTCTATTTGTCTGCCTATCTGGGTTGTTTAACCTCTTCTCTTATCTCTCCTAAACACAAAGTTAAGTGAAAGGGAGATGGAACTTGCTAAAGTTCAAAGTGAAGGAATGGAAGTGATTAATCAAATGAGATCTCAAGTTCTCCAAGGTAGAGAAGAATTTGAAATAGCACTGCTTTCAGAGCAAGAGGCAGAGATTGAGCAATATCCTAGCCATCCAATCCTGTGTTCCTTTCTTGCATTGCAGCCATTTGTAGTATGGTCTAGCAAGTGAGACCAATTAGATACACAACAATACGTTTTGTAGTCCTGTTATCAGGAATTGTGCTAATATCAGCAATAATGAATTCTTTAGAAATGAACATTTTAACCCAAAAAGGTCTTCATCTATAATATAGTAATAAACAGTTGTCAGGTGTCAGTTGGTGAAAGATGTTGTTTTTTGGGCTAAAAGGTTCATTTCTAAAAAATTCATTAATGTTTGCAGATCTTCTATTTATCATATAACTGCAGCAAATATACTTCCTATTATCAGCTATTGGGTTAATCTCTAAATGTGTACAAATATATGTACATATGTATAATATATGTATACATGATACAATGGGCTGTGTAAATGATCCTTGACTGACATTTAAGCTCCGCAAGCAGCAAACACAACTGTTAGAGGCCATTGAAGGACTTGAAACTTCTAGAATGGAGAAAAACCAAGAAATATCACTTCTTAAGGTATACAGCCAGTGTATTAATTGTGTACCAATATAAGACATGCACATATGATATGTACATATAGGTACATGCATATATCACTATAAATAATGATTTACCTTTTAAACCTTATTCACTGAAGTCAAAGGAACGAGACTCTGAAATCTTGAGACAAAAAATGGAAATCTTGGAAGCTCGTTGTTCTGGATTGGACTATCAACTCCAGGCAGACAAAGAAGAGACCTCTGCCAGGTAAAACCCTGTAATTTGTACTTCAGTTTCACTACTATTATACTATCTACTAAAATAGACTCCAGATTCGGATATACATACGTAGTAAAAATTTTAAATTTTACAAATTTTCTTTTTGTTCCGGTTGAGGTACATAATCATGTAAAGTGCGTACTAAAAGTCTTAAAATCTACAACAACACCCATGCTGACTGGAATGATTGGCCATATAGTTGATCCAACTTCTTACTTTTAGGATTTTGGAGTTGGAAAAGGATTTGAAGGAGAAAGAGCAGCTTTGCACAAGGTTAGAAGGTGAAGTGACAGAGGAACAGAGAACACAGGTTTGTTTTAGGATAATTTTGGAGCCGACATCTAAAGATATCATTATATTGAAGTTGTCACTTGATTCAATAATTGTATAGGATGAACTTCTAAGGGAGAGGGATTCGCTATTATTAAGGTACGTATGCATGTATATTGATATTATATTGTTGTACTCAATGATCATTTGTATGTACGTATATATGAATATGGAGGTATGTATATACATATTTGAGCATTAGCAACAATTATACAATTCAAAGCAGAAATGCAGATGTTTTGTCACACAGATCTTCTTCATTGCTGAAGAAGTGAGATGCACCACTGGTCCAGATATATAGCTAGTGCATATATTTGACTCTTTTCTATGTCATATACGTACATGTGTTGTTCCTTGCATATGATTACTGTACTGTGAATGTGTGTGCAGAGCTGACATTGACTGTATATCTGTCATGCGTTAGGTTACAGGAAGAAGAAGAAGTTGTCAAGACATCTCTGGAATCACAAAAGAGGTGAGATTTGACATTATACACTTCACATCTGTCAAAACGTATGATAAGAATTGATAAAATGGTAGCCAATCCTTGTACGAAGCTATTATCATGTTATAAGGGAAAGATTACTGGTATATTAATTGCATGTGAACTTGTGAATGTGGTTGCACAATAATAGAGCACATGTCATAATGTATGGCTCACATATAAAGTACTTTTGTGTGAAAGGTGTCGTGAGCTAGAGCAGTCATACTTTGCCGAGAAGGAAGGGTTAATGTCTCAATTATCTTCTCTGATGGAGGAGAAGACGAGGCTTGTGAAGGAGTTGGCCAAACTGGAGGAGCAGAATGTCAAATTAGTTGGACAGAACAACTTGAAGCAGAGAATTCTTTATCATCAGCAAGTCAAAACAGAAAACAATATATTAAAAGAGGTCAGACCCTATACATATACGTATAGTATACTCATTTCTATGTTAGTCTTCAGTACAAGTTTGTAGGCAGTCACTTATTAAAACTATCATGTATGTAAGTACATACGAAAATATTTGTGACGTTTTGATAGCATTTTCACTATCATAAGTTTAACACAATATTCTTGTTTACACAATTATATCAATCCTTACAGGTACTGTAAGTACATATTCCCTGTAATAGTATGTAGTTTTCATAAACTGAAGATGCATGGACTTACATGAAAAATCTAATACACCGTTTTCCTACATGCTATGCCTATTCTGTAAAAAGCCTATAGGGGAATTAAACCTGAAGAGAGCTTTGGATGAAGATACAGGAGTCTTTTCTTTCTTCTTGTCCTTTCTTTCATCCTCTTTCATCTTCTCCATTGGGTCCTTCATCAGTGATCCTGGGAGTCTTTGTCTTTTCTTTGTCTTGATCTTCTGTGAATCCTTTTGCTTCCATTTTTATATGTGTCTTATTAAAAATGAACCTTATCACGAAGAGAAGGCTTAATTTGTTTATATTTCTGCTTGAAATGTACAGGAGAATGCCAAGCTACAAGCTGGTTTAAAGAAAAGAATTGAGTACACAAGACAACTGGAATCTCAACTGCAAGGAATGGAGGAGGGAAGCAGACCTCAAAAGATGCTACATGGACATGTACATTCGAAGGAGAACATCTGTCCATGAACACACTAACATATTTGCACACGCACAGAAAGGTTGATGTCACAAAGTTTGACCCAGAATACTCCATGTTTTTATGAAAAATCCTTTTTACATGATTGTACAATTCAGGATAAAAATTTGTGTGGTAAAAGATTTAACCATCTTTTATTAAAGGGCATGAAAAGGGAGACTCGATCGGGTTTCCTTAAATAGATAATATATAGGATTTGCTATTTATAATTAATGTCAATTAATATTCCTAATGCAGATTTTTTTGCCATCCCTACTAAACTGTACTCTCTGCATGGTACTACATGAGATACACATGTTCTTACACAGTTAGTACTGCAATAATAGCTATATAGTATGCTATACTTTAATACTCAATTACTGTTTTAGTCAAACTATCCTTGTCAGCAACTTTCACTTGTATATAATACCTCTCTACATATCAAATTCTCAGTAAATTGAAAGTCTCGTTAAACTGAATTTCAATATGGTCCCAATATCATACATTAACAAAAACAAGCTCGTGATCTGCTCCATATATAGAAACTTCCTATATAATCTCCCAGGTGTTAAAAAGAACAAAACAAATCGATTTTTTGTACCTATTCGTTGATATTAATAAAGCAACACGCACGTGCTTGTGCGTGCATGCGGTCGATAAGTGCATGTTTTAGACTAGTACTGTAATACAGCTATGGCTGAAGTTAGCGTCGCTGAGACCGATTGTCATATATCTAAACACCAGAGACAGCTAGAACTGCTTTCTTCGAAAGAGTACGTACTATAGAATGTGTGTATATATAATATCCTTATTAATCTTACTCTCTGTATGGCATGTCACAATAATAAACAATCATTATTATTATTATAATAATAAGTATTATATAGGCCCATCACATCTCCATGTGGCCGCGGATAGCCGCATGTAGACATATAGGCAGCCTAAGCGCATCTACGTTAGCCCATAGATAGCTACACGAGTATCTATGGTTAGCCATAGTTACACTCGGCAGCTGCAGGTATATATCGGTTCGACTGGTTAACATGACAAATCGTTCCTTTGTCTTAGATGGTTTTATGCGGATTTATCAGAACACCAAGCTAGTGTGATATTGAAGAGCAAAAGCGAAGACTCTTTTCTTGTCACAACTAATAATCGAAATGAAGGTTACTTCTCAATGTACCTAAAGTAAGTAATCCATGTTCCCCTAGTTCCCCTATAGGCTCTTTTACAGAATAGGCATATAGCATGTAGGAAAACGGTATCTTAGATTTTTCATGTATGTAATTTCATGAGCAATGTATACATATAATATGAGTGCTATATAGTGTGTGTACAAATTCTTCATCTTGGTATGACCGAATTCATCATCGTTAAACTCTGGATATTACAATGATCGAATGTTAATAATTATTATATATGCCTACGTACTCATATATGATTAATAATATACTTTAGGTAAATATAGTCAGATATCTTTTTATATATTGTATATAAGCCTGCAGTCTCGCGTCAGTCATTTGTCGATAGAGAAAGTGAAGGAAGTAAAAGGAGAAGAGGAATTATATACATACAGATTAAAGGAATCAGATGATGATAGAGTATGTAGTCATAAATTGGATAATGACTCATGAACCCAGCTGATTCTTACATGCATTAATTGAATCACTACTAATTAGTACATTAATGGAGACACATCATTTATACTTAGGCATGTACTTAGAGTAAGTGACATGCATGAATGGAGCATTGCTGTGGCAACTATATACATCCTGGCTTAATTTCCTTGGCAGCAATTGCTTCTTTTGTTTTTTTTCTTTCTTCATGATGTTTGAAAAGGATTACTTGCGATTTGATCATCAAGTACATGAGTATATATTATGTATATATATATATACAGTGCAAGTTACAATATATATATATATATATATCTGATTATTATACACAGTGTAAGTTACATGTATATATATGTCATAGCATGTTTTTTAATAATCCATATATATAGGTATATGAGAATTCAAATGTTGTTGATCTGGTAGATGAATTTATTTCCCAGTCGACTCATTTTGCTGAATGCTATGGCAGACCCAGATTTGGTGGACCTAATTTTAGTGTGAGCAGTGCATTTATGGAACATCCACCTGACTACTCGGCTGCAGCATCCTGTCAAGTAAGTCAGGAAGATGAAGAGAGAGGCATGTATATATATACATATACGTAGGCAGTTGGATCATCATTACCTATTAGATTATCATTACCTATTATGTTCTATATATAGGATGCACATGAACCCATACCAACAGTCCAATTAGATGTGGGTCCAGCCAAATATGAAAATGGTCAGTTAATATACAGTATACAGTTGTTGTTGGAATTGTGGGTGCATGGGTACATGCATGGGTATATATATATACAGGTGTATTTAGGTAGGTAGATATATAGGTATATATACGTATATAGGTGTAAAAAGTGGGTATAGGTAGCGAGATATATAGGTAGGTGTGTATAGGTATGTAGGTATATAGTTGGGTAGATCTTACATATTCAAATGCCAAGGATTCACAGAAGATCAAGATAAAGAAAAAGACAAAGACTCCCAGGATCACTGATGAGGGGTGGAATTCCCAGAAACAGCTGTCTGACCCAGTGGAGATGATGAAAGAAGGGAAAAGAAGGAAGAAAAGACTCCTGTATCTTCATCCAAAGCTCTCTTCAGGTCTAGTTCCCCTATAGGCTCTTTTACAGCATAGGCATTTAGCATGTAGGAAAATGGTATCTTAAATTTTTCATATATAGATATATATTGTCTAACTTATATAACCAACATGTTAGGCAGAACAGTGTCGGAACAATTGGTTGCTCCAGGGATTAAACAAAAATCAATTATCACTCCATGGTCAGAAATTAAACAAGAATCGAATGATACTCCAGCAATTAAACAAGAATCGAATGATACTCCAGCGATTAAACAGGAATCAAGTGATACTCCAAAACATTCTATGGACCACACTAGATTCCACAGGCACTGTTACAGACATCTTCATCACTATCATCCGAAGAATATATCCCACTTTTGTTGTCACCGTGGTTACAAACAGCACTATTGGGAAACTGGGGAGTATGAGGAGCGAGATTGGTATGACATCAGAGGTGCTTCAATTCTCTATGCATGCATTCTTATCTTCATGGTTTACATACCCTGTAGTCCTTGCATTATTGGACTGTTTCTTTGTATCTGTATTTGTTGTCCACATATTTGAATTGACAAGGTTAACCTTCGGTATTTACATACAGTGTGTGGTTTAATGATGTGTGTGATTGAACTATTTTTCTTATAATAATGTTATTGTTATTATTATGATATGGCTATATTACAATACACCCCAAAAGTCAAAAGATGATCCTTTCAAAAGATAAGTTCGACACAGTTAGAAGAAATCCTTAGTCTATTAACCATTTCTTTAGCAAACCGTATGTATACAGTGTTACCTTTCATTGTGTATTATTGCTTTTAAAGCTCAGTTACACAGTATAACAACAAAAGATTTCCTACTGAAATGCTTGGCAACTCAATGTTACACATAAAATAGATGAAGGGATTAACTAGTTTTTCCTTGTTCCTTTAAGCTTCCTCAGGGTGTACCACTGGAATAGTCTTGGGCAGTACTGGCTCATATAGACATTGAGGAGAAAGGGATGGGGGGACATCCAGGCCTCGTCCAAATGGTTTGAAGTAGCTATCAAGATCAGCTCTACACATCTACACAAGGAAGTACAAATTAGCAACCATTGCTATGGCAACAAATGATGGATTATGTAATCATTGAACATGGCTACCAAGATATATCCTATTTATGTGTCCCAAAGTCCCATTGTGTCTTAGCCCCTGAGTGATTCAAATCATGAAGAAACAAGTCAGAAAAAATACAAAAACCACATACTGTAAGGAGTTTTTAAGTCTAGTCTAAGAAACTTTAAGTCTATCCTAATTATGCTTCTAATCTTCACAGACAATATAATCATATTTCTTTGAATATGGTGTTCTAGATTGTTCATGCAAGGTAAAATATGGTGGAGTTACCTTTCTACAGTCATCCCTGATTCAATGTAATTATCACTCCTTCCGTGAAGAGTACCATCGGGGTTTAGAGCATTCTGCGCTACATTAGTCCTAACTGGTCCAGGGCAGACTACTGTTATAGATACTCTATCCAATACCTTTGCAGTAGTAATTATAATGATGTTGGTAACTTGTGTACAAAATGACAAGTGTACAACATATATTCTAGGTGGTAGGTGCCATATTTCATTGTATACTATTCACAGGTTCTATTAATTTCAGCTTAGTTAAAACTGCAGGAATAATTTGAGGATGGGGAAAAAAATCACATTTCATATATCTACTAGTCAATATGTGAAAGTTGTCAATCGAAAGAGATCAACTCAATCAATGTGTACTGAATACCAACAACAGGCGATTCCTCCTACTTTAGAGATGACATACTGTTTGGGATGAACTTGCAACTTACTTCACATCTAATGGAGTGCAGGAGGCCGGTGAGGGCATACTTGGCAGCCACGTAGGAGGATCGGCTTGTAGTAGGATACTTTCCAAGCAAAGAAGATACTCCAATAATGTGACCACGTTTTCTAGCAATCATTTCTAAAGTAGAAAAATCAAGTCAGTACATATTAAGATTTCATGCTATTTGTTTGGAATCAAACCAATTCTTGGTCAGATAATCTAGTGATAATCAAACCACAATCATAATCTAGTGATAATCAAACCAATTCTTGGTCACATAATCTAGTGATAATCAAACCACAACTAATATTTAGAGAGAAAAAATTCAAATAATTGTTAATTTGACTTAGAAATCCATGAACACTGTTCCTAAAAATAGTAGCTCCCTTAGCTATTTCACTATCACTCCTCACAGTACCTGGAAGGACTTGTTTGATTAAGGTTCGCTGCCCAAAGTAGTCAACTTGCAAGATATTTCTGTCTACTTGGTCCTCCACATCTACAAACAACCCTCTCATGGAGATGCCAGCATTGCAGAACAGCATATCGATGGGACCAAATGCCTCTCTGGCTTCTCTGCCCTTGTTCTTGAGAGAGGCGGAGTCCATCAGATCCAACAAAACAATCCTTCAACAAGAGAGGATCATGTGACCATTGTGTGAAAATCATGTGACCACTACCTGATAATCATGTGACCTGTATTAAGTATATATATCTTTAGCTTGGGTACCATTTTGGATAAAAGTTTAGGATCAAATTTGATCCTGTACCAACACCAAAGAGCATAAGGGAGTGAGGTCTGACTCAAGAAGTAATCTCTTGTAATAATGTTATCTGACTCATAGTTTTCATATTATGTATGTGAGTCAACTAAGTTGTTTTGAGCTACAGTCGCATCATTCACCAGTTTTAACTAACCACAGACCAAACTGCCATTACAACAGCCTGAGGCTATGACTGTCTGAACAGACTGTGTTATCAGACTAAGTCACATCTGTGTAGACTAAACCAGTAACATGAGCAGCCGCCTCCTTATTACAGTGGGTTCTTAAAGTACTGATAAAAAGTATAATAATGGGCTGTTTGTAGAGCTTTCTATCATGCAGTCTAATGAGGCCAAGTTGCCACCTCTCTAATGAGGCCAAGTTGCCACCTCTCTAATGAGGCCAGCTGGCCCCAAGCTAACTACATTAGACTAGTTTTACTGTAATTAGATAACTCCTGCTATACACAGTCATTATCAGAGTACTTTGCATTTTCAGGAAAAGCAAGCGATTCCTTGACTTCCTCCAGTTTGTCCTTCGACCTTGCAGAAAGGATGACCTTTGCACCCAACATAGACAGTTCCTTACACAAACAGGCACCAACTACAAATCCAAAGCAATCATCATTTATGATATTCTACCGTTTAATTCCAATAGATTAAATTATTGCTTTGTATTGTATTTATATATACACATGAATAATCTAATACACTATTTTTCTGACATGCTACATCTACTTAAGAGTAAAGGCCTATAGGGAACTAAAAAGGATACAAGACTTTTCTCCTTTTCTTTCTCTTTTCCTTGATCTTTTGTGAGTCCTCATGCACACAAGTGAGTCTCACGTATACGTATGCATTCTGCTTACTCCCTGACGACGCCCCTGTCACCCATACAACTTTATCCTTGAAATATGCAGGTTTCAACGTGTGACTAAGTAGACGAAGGTCTCCATCGGCGCGATAAAGCTTAAAGACACGCAGGAGTATGACGACGAACAAGACGGTTATCACAATTCCGATCAACATTGTAGTTATATAAAAAACCACAAGTGTTTAAAATAATGACATGTTTCTATTTTGTTTTCAGTTTCAGTATTGTTCCATCAGAATACCTCTCGCAACCTCTTCTACGGCGATTCGACCCTGCAAAATTTCGTTAATTCATCTTAGATGCTCACATCTAAGTTTTACAATATATTTAACACCACCTTCTTGGCTTTCTCATCATAATTTGTACACATTAACCCTTCTAAATATCCACTCAGTAGAGGAACATTCTTTACAGTTATGTTTACTGACTGAGAGAGTTGTGTTCTGTACATTTCAGAGATAAGGTCGAAAGCATATGTGAATAGATACACTATTAGTGATAGCTAGTTGTTTTAATATCAGTGTGATGGTGATGTGACAGTGAATGAGATGGTGGTGTGACAGTGAATGTGATGGTGGTGTGACAGTGAATGTGATGGTGGTGTGACAGTGAATGTGATGGTGGTGTGACAGTGAATGTGATGGTGGTGTGACAGTGAATGTGATGGTGGTGTGACAGTGAATGTGATGGTGGTGTGACAGTGAATGTGATGGTGGTGTGACAGTGAATGTGATGGTGGTGTGACAGTGAATGTGATGGTGGTGTGACAGTGAATGAGATGGTGGTGTGACAGTGAATGTGATGGTGGTGTGACAGTGAATGTGATGGTGGTGTGACAGTGAATGTGATGGTGGTGTGACAGTGAATGTGATGGTGGTGTGACAGTGAATGTGATGGTGGTGTGACAGTGAATGTGATGGTGGTGTGACAGTGAATGTGATGGTGGTGTGACAGTGAATGTGATGATAGTGTGACAGTGAATGAGATAGGTTTTTAAACAGAAATCATATGCTTTCACTTGTCACTTATTCCCAATCATTTCACATAAATAGTTGACTGACTTGTTTGGCTCTGAAGGACAGGGAGTGTACACCAGTGTCTCATCTACTTCAATCATGCTGGAAAATGTGTACTATATAAGCATACAAAACACAGTGCATACTTCTCACACCTACTTTTAATATTATTAGCAAACACCAGCCTACCGCTATTGGAATAGAATCCGTATAACTTAACAGTTTTGAAACTGAAGAGTCTGTAAATGTTATTCATAACTTGAATAGAAACATTCATTTTATTTCCTTTATGAAAGGCAACTCCTTCTAATAGTCTTCATAAAGAATGTCGCAAGACTAAGACGGTTACTTACGTTCTTTGCATGTAATGTGTAAGTCTTGGTATTTCTGTCTATTTCTATAGATTCATTGACAAACGTTGTCTCATTTATCCCAATGAACTGCTGAATGAAAGAAGCTTGATGATGGTTTGGCTAGTATTTTGCCAAAGTTTGAAATGTAGCTAGTACACTCAAATTCAGTACTCAAAACACCCTCCCAAGTCCACCACTATAGCCCCACACACCTACACACAATTGGTTGGAAAACTGCCCTATATATATAGTAGCCTTAAGTGGTGATGGTTTGTACGTGTCCAGGTATAGCCCTGTGCCCCTTAACCAGAACTGGTTGGCATTTATCTACACCTTAATGTATGTACATGCATGGGCACTTTAATAATAATAATAATAATAATAATAATAATAATAATAATAATAAATAATATATATATATAGACTTCATACAGTGAAGTGTACCTTGAACGCTAATGGAGGCAAGTTCCACAATGTTGCAAACAGCCTGTGGAGCAGTATTTTGCTAGGAGCCGCTTCCACTCTCAGCACATCAATACTATGTACATTGGGGTTGTGTCTATTTGGGTACTTTCGGAGAGCAGCCTGAATCATTAACTCCCAGGGATGCCTAATATGGAAGATAGGTCATTATTAGACATGTATGTATGCACAAAAATACTAAGACATCAGCAGACAATAGAGGAGGAGCAATATACACACACCTACATCCGTATCAGAAAATAGTGTCGGATATGGATAAACCGAGGTCGGATATATGAGGGCTTAAAGTATTACGGGGAATACAATTTAGATCGGTTTCAGTCGATATCATTCGGTTAAATAAGGTTGTTGGTTAACTCGAGGTCGGGGCCCCACTGTATTCTCCTAAATAAAGTATATTTTTAAATACATCTGTCATGTGTCTATTTACCACCTAATTCAACTGTTGGCGCCAAAAGTATGTATACAAAACCCCTAGATTTAGCACACATATAGTATGGTTGAAATTAATGACTTATGGAATTCTCATTCATTCATTTATCTTTTAATTTGAATATGGAGGCCCCACTAGCTCATAATAGGTCTACCTAGGGGGTATACATACAATACATATAATGCATATACCATTCAGGATCAAGAAAAGACAAAGATTCCCAGGTTCACTGATGAAGGGTGGAATTCCCAGAAACAGCTGTCTGGTTCAGTGGAGCAGAAGAAGAAATGTAGGAAAATGGTGTGTTACGCTTTTCGTACACAAGTGATGCAACAATGAAAATAGAATTTGATTAAAATAGATACCAGGGCTCTAGGCTATTTCTGAAAGATTAGAAAACATTTTAAGTAAACTGCACTTAAGTGGTGCCATTTAGCCTTAACAAATTTGGAAGTTCTGGAGAGTGTTTTGTCTGCACTGGTAATTTAAAGGAATACCATGACCATAAATAGTACAATAATTTTCGTTATGAAATAGCATGTTAACATCAAGGGGCCACTCACGGGAATATATGCTGACTTCGCCATTCCTTCATTCCTGAATAACAACAATATTAATGTTACTGTAAAATCTGCGGCTGACTGAGAGGGAAATCCCCGCGTGCTTCACTCGTGCGTGTATAAAATCGGGGGTAGTTACTATACATTTTGAATCGTTCACATTACATTCGGCAGCTATTCTACCACAAGTATTCAATCTTGTCAAAAGGCATAGCTAAACAATGTATTGGTGATTTTAACCCGACTAAATACAACATAAGATCTGATCACTTAAACGACTATAACAAAAGTATAGTGCCCAATAAAAATATCTGAACTATAATTTGTGCATCTTTATTATATAAAAAGATGATTCATTGCAATAAAAAATTAATACAATAAATAATTTACATTGAAAATACTACTGTACAAGCAAACATAATATATCATTTGATGTGAACATGAACATTAATAGACCCCTTTTCAGCTGTAATATAATGTATATAATTAGGAGTTCAACACTTTTCTGTTATTCCTTTTTCTTATTTACTGGAGAATTCTTGGCCCAAAGCCAGGAAATCAGCATCACATCGTCATGAATGACAAAGGACAAACAGACAAAGTAGAGGACTATGTAGATGGTAATGTCCCTCACAAGTACCAACCAAAAAAACTGAGTCAACCAATTAGCAATGCAACATATGATGTACGTGATTAAACCAAATTTGCAGAGAAGACTGGTGATGTAACTACCAGGGTAGACCACTCGAAGAGCCAAGTATCCATTTACAGAAAATGCAAGTGTGCTGTAAGTGCCATATATGGTAAGCATCTTAATAAGCCCTAATGGACCAGTCCAACCTGAAATGCTCAAATCCAATCCCCATATAACAAGAGACAAAACCGTGGTGGTCACGTGATGCAGGATGGTGGAAAATGGGAGCTTTGGGACCATATATAGAGCTACTGCATCCGTACACACATACATTACTATTATTCTTTTTATTTCGAGATTGCTAAACTGGTCTAGTACAAACGCGCTGTGTGCTCCCATCCAATACCTGTAGCTGAGAGCTTGGATCCCCAGTACCAGGCATTTTCCAACGTTTACTACTACGTACCATTTCTTATGAGGCGGGTTGATTTTAGCGAATCGTCGATCCATTTTATTCCACAGAAATTGGACGCATAATGTCAGCATCGTAAACAGGAAACAGGCGATAGCAAAACATACAATTGAATCAATTAATCCTTCTCTGGTATAGAGCCCCTTGGAAGGTGGTAAAATTCTCTCTAAAAAAGCACTTCTGTAAGGTGTTAGATGATAGCAAGCAAAACTGTTTTGCACTCCGACTGATCCGTTGTTGGAAAACAGTAAGTGCATCAGGTCCAGTGGATCCGGTAGAGTACCATCCGCGCACCTGAAACTGTCTGAGATCATATCTTGGTGTAGACAAACTGGAATTCTGCAAAATGTTCAAACTACTCCACTATATATAATTATAATATTAAGAATCCGTGTGGTTCCTCTGGCGTAACCGAAATCATTCGATGAACTATTTGACCTTTCGATACTAAGTTTTTAACGTATATATACGTATGGCTTATCAAAACCACTGCCTCTATATGTTCATCCATATATGGCAATTGGATCTAGTACGTATATACAAAGCCTTTCATGGTTAGCTCCTATGCCAATAGGAAAAGGTTAGAGGAAAAGGTTAGAGGAAAAGGTTAGCGTTGATAATGAGTTTTTTTGGATCTTTCCTTTGTGCTGAAGTAGTATAATGAAATCATCAACATCTCAACAACATCTCAACCAATCAAATGGGCCTACTGCATATTCAATATAATCCAATATGCCAATTTATAGGTCTAACTTAGAACTTTGTGTATGCAGACCTTATAACTATTAGAAAATGTTATTGCATGTCCAATGAAGCACAATGTTGGAGCTAGTATGCATGAAATTTATATTCTAAGAACAACTTTCATATTCAACTTATGCCAAATGTCAAGATATTGAAATTTACTAAATTACTACTGTTACATTTTCATTAAGCATAATAAATTCTTGCAACTATCTAATCCATCAACTTTTTGCATTTAAAAACATTACTAAATGAATCATGTTTCATATACCACAAATATACTTGTAAGTTAGATTAGCTTGTCTTCTTCTTTAAAGTAAGTTGATCTGCATTTCCCGGTGAGTTTTTAGCTAAGAGCCATCGGATGAGAATAATATCATCGCGTACCATAAAGTAGATGCAAACTGCATACAACAAAGTGTACACTGTAATGTCTCTCACAACCACCAGCCAAATAATTTGTGTTGACCAATTAACAGCACAGCACAGAAGATAGGATACTAGTCCAAGTTTGCATAGAAGATGAGTTATAGAGCTTTCAGGATAGACTACTCTGAATGCCAAATATCCATTTACTGAGAATGAAAATGTGGAACAGATTCCATAGAGAAGAAGTATCTTCATAACTCCAGCTAAACCTGTCCAGCCAAGAACAGTCAGATCTAGTCCCCAAATAATGAAGGATAGGGATATGGTGGTCACGTGATGCAAGATGGTGGACATTGGAAGTTTTGGGACCATGTAGAGGGCTACTGCATCAGTACACACATACAGAATCACAGTCCTCTTAATTTCGATGTTACTGAATT
Organism: Chondrosia reniformis; assembly: GCA_947172415.1. Taxonomy (NCBI): domain Eukaryota; kingdom Metazoa; phylum Porifera; class Demospongiae; order Chondrillida; family Chondrillidae; genus Chondrosia; species Chondrosia reniformis. The sequence goes on from OX359200.1 coordinate 6,163,543, forward strand.
GGTCCAGGTAATATGCTTGATAAATGCCCATCCAGTATCTATGGCTGGTCGCTTGGATGCATAGGAAAATGCATTTAGAGATATTAGCAATAACATACCACTTTTTGTGAGGTGGTGAAATTGCGGCAAAGCAGGGATCAACTTTACTCCAAACATAGTGAACGATCAACATTAATAGAGTCAATAGAGAACAGGCGATTAGGAAACAGACGGTCGAATCAATGAGGCCTTCTCTAGTGTAGGACCCATCGGAAGGAGGTAAAATATTCTCCAAAAAGGAGATTTTGAGGGGTGTCAAGTTATAGCAAGCGAAGTTATTACTTGCTCCAACTGATCCGTTGTTGGGAAACAGTAAATGTATTAAATCCAGAGGCTCTGGTAGCTTTCCATCGGCGCACCTCTCTATGAACACACCCATCGCACGGGGTTACTAAAATCTGGAAAAGGAATGGGACGCCCTCAAACCGAAGTCACGTGTTCTGGAACGGTGACAAATACAGGTCCCCATTCGTATATAAGAACTCTCCCATCATATTTGAATTCTATGGGTATGCGCAAATTGTCAAAAGAAACAAGCCTAACATGTAACATGCTGTACAAAATGAAGTGGCTACAGTACTTAGTTGGATAGATGACACAATCATGATCAGTGACCCCATCGCACACCTCCCACTTTTCATATATCATGTCACGCGGTTATCATGTGCTTGCAATTGGTTATATAATTAGGCACGTGGCCACTCTCATTGAGATCTAGAGTTTCACAGAGTATGCAAGTATATATGTATAATAACAAATGGATGAATCATTGAATGCACAAAAGACACCACACAGATCTAGATTTGTTTCTGGGCCATACCTTTCTGTTAGTGACACATACAAGTATACCTATTGGATACCTTAATGATTTGTTAGTCCAACACACCTCCTTGGATCAATATCAGTACGTCGACCCCACCTGTGACACACTTTCTTAAGTTGCTGTTGTCATACCATATCACTATATTGTTGTGCTTATTGGAATTTGCTGCATAATAATGACAAAGCATACCATTCTAGGGCTGAGGAGCCTTAATTGGAGGGCACAACACTTGTCTGTGGTCCTTTATTCATTTTATATGATTGGGAGGTGATATGGTTGCCACAGGACTTCACTCCCCCAGCCAAGATGAGACCTTGGTCCATTGTAAGCCATAATATATTTCAGTGATAATATATTTCAGTGTTATACCGTATGTACATGCTTCAATAAAAATAAAATTTAACAATTAATGTCATCTTTTTCTTCTTTTGATTTTCTTTGATGTATCTTCTGAAATGAGAAATGTATACAACTATTATGTGGTACTAAATAGATATAACTAAGCATACATACCCAAAAACTTTGCTACCAAGTCTCTTCCTTCAGTGCTAGATGATCTGAGAGATTCACTGTTTCCAAGGATTGGTGTGAGAGCACTCACAAAGTCACTTGAATATGGTGGACCAATTGCAGAGAGCAGCTGGGAAATGTAGAAAGATATGTACTAAATAAATAAATTTCTATGGCCGGGTCACCATTTGTCAAAAATCAACAGAAATGTGCTGTATTGACATATATTTTATATATGCATATGATGTATAAGAGTGGAAATATGGACCCCCAAAAGCAACCATGTCTTTAGATGTTCAAAGAGTGGAAATATGGACCCTCAAAGCTACCATACTTACTTCATGGACAAAATATCTAATGAGTGAGTGGTCCATTGATCCTTGGGACATGCACAGTGAGAGGTGCTCTATAACTGGGACGGCATGACCACAGAATGCCAGGTGGAGCATTCTGTCAACAATGATTTTCTGGTCCAGCTGTATAGGGAGAAAGACCAAATTTCTGAATTTGTAATTTGCCATGCGTAGTATTTGAGGTTTTTCAACATAGCCACAGTTGATAAAATAAGGATTCCTTCTAACAGCTTTCAAACTTTGACTGAAGAAGACTCCCATGGTTGAAAAAAGTTAAATAACAAAACTGCATCTCTAGATGCTCAAAAAGTCAAAGGATGAACTAGGCAAGAGATAGCCAAAGTTAGATACTACGTATATATTGTAGCTAATATATAGAATACCAGACAGATACATATAGATGGAATAAATATAGCTACAATAAGGTGGTCTGGAGTAGCATTATAACATGAAACTGACAGCAATGTAGAAATTCAAAAATGAAAAATTCCATGAAAACAGTCTTATCAATGTAGTGTACATATGAAACATGTGTAATGTGAGCTGGTATATAACTTCTTACATCTGTAGTTCCAGTAGATGGTGAGGATGTCTCATATAACCTCTTTAGCAGTGACATCAACTGAGGGTGATGCAGTTTGTGGCACTCTGCAATCTACGTAAGAGCAAACACCAGTGACACGTTGCCCCAGTAGGAGGGGGACAGGCTTTAACATGACATTTAAACAAGCAGAAAGCTTACATACACACTAACACCGAAACTATGACATGTACAGCACAATAATGTATGGGATTAGCAAACCACAACCATTTCCATGAAAATAAAGACAAAAGAAACAATTGCTGGGAATCTATATCGAACTATATCTGTGTACAGTAGATGTATCATTTTCTATATTTATTACCAACCTCATCTAGTATAGAGAAATAGAGAATAGCATTCTCCACGGCCATTTCAAAGAAAGTACCTTCGAGTAATATTCCTTCCAGCCATAGTAGTACTGCTTTACTAACAACTGGATACCTTGTAATATGTAGATGGATATCTCAGGCGCGTACAACTTATACATGTAGATTAACTACAAAATGTGCTTACATAACTAAGCTATTTATGGCAGGGGTCAAAAAGGTTGTCATTTCATGTGGCTAGACAAAGCCAGAACAGGATAAATGTGATAGGGATTTCTTCTAACTGTGCCAAACTTATCTTTCAACTGCATGGTTCAGTCTTTTAAGCATTTAAAAACACAGTTTGGTTTCTTTGGAAAAGTCAACTTCTCTAAAGAAATCAAATTGCGTTTGTAGATGCTCAAAAAGCATAAGGATGAACCATCTGAAAGATAGAAAGAAATTTCTTTGTGTTTTCAACTCTGAGGAGTTCCATACTTTGACATAATTAATGTGAAGTATTACTCTCATGTGCTTCTAGGCACCACATTGTCTTTTGGAGATCAAAAAAGAATACTCTTTCGGGCCCCTCTCTGATAACACCTACACAGCTCAGTTATTTGTGAGGTCACATACTGTAGTGTCTGGTAGAGCTCCTGAACAGATGATTGAAGGTCAGTATGGGAAACACTCCCCTTTCTGCATATGGTGTAGGCATGACTAACTGCTACTTGTGTCTCTGTCAGCTCATCAAGTACCGGCTCCAAGACATCTGAAAATGTCTGCCATTTAAAACACACACAAACTTTAAACAAAGTTGTACCCTTCCAGGAGACGGAACACTCACTTCCGATGCTCTGTCCCATACGGAGGTAGCATAAGCAAGAACATAGATGTACTTCTCTTCGTGTGTGGGGTTAACTGTCGAGCCAGTCTTGAAGAGAGACACAAGAAGAAGTTCTACAGAAGAGAGTGGTATACGAGAAGAATAGTAATATATACATGGAGCAGCAGACATATATGCATAAATAATCAATGTGATAATCAAACCATAAGTATTAATCAATCAAACACGAAAGAAGCAATTGCCGGGAATCGAACCCAGGACAGCTGGTTATGACCACCAGTTGCTCTGCCACTGAGCTACAACTGCCACAGCAATGCCTCCCTCATGCTCACCCTCTTAAGCTAACTACAACTAATAATTGGCTTTACATTCTTAATCAGTGGTGATTCTCTTCATCAGTACAAGCTGATACATACATACATACATACTGTGTACATGCATATGATGACCATTAATTGACTCCTACAAAAAGGTGCATGTGCATGAACGTATATGAACACATTCACAATCAACGGTACCTAGAAAGTGTGGTATTCTTAGGAACTCTGATGGAGGTGTGTGCTCCATCTCAGTGTAATGCTGGTAGACCTGAAGGAGCCACAAAGGATAGACGTACGTACATGTACGTACATACATACCTGTCGACACATTACTAGTTGGTATTGATAATAGTGCTGAAATGATCCAGAAAAATTAACGCATGATAGAAATGTTTTACAACATTCACAATCACTGCAATGTTTCGCTCCTTTGGGTTTCTTAAGTCAATCTTTGATAAACCTTTCTATACGTACATGAAAAATCTAAGATACCATTTCCTACATGCTACGTATGCCTATTCTGTAAAAGAGCCTATAGGGGGACTAACATGTACGTGGCTATTGGTTAGTTTCCTTTGTTGAAATGAGCTTTTTGGTATATTTTTCCAGATTATTTCAATGCTTTTATCACTATTTCAACATGTCAAGTAACTTCTTTAGTATCAAAGTCCAAGATAAAATAAACAGTAAAATTAGAGATTTAAAGTTGTCAATTCTGTTAGCATCACATGACTTCATTACATGGCTAAAGCATAAAGCTATCTACATCTTTCTTATTAAGTGATGTCCACATGATTACATATAATGAATATTACATTAGTGCTTAGCAGTACACACATGTGACTAACTGTAGTCATGTCGGCAGGGTTTAGGGCATTCCTGGTTAGCATTGAGTTGAGAGCCTCAAACAGCTGGGGATAGACAGTCACACCTCTCAACAGAAGTGTCCACTTCAGCGTCTCCTGGATCCTAAGACCAAGAAGATAACTGAAAAGATTGCATTCTAATACATGGACTGCGAGGCAAGGTAATACATGCCCTCATCAGACTCCACCCCTCATCAGACTCCACCCCTCACCAGACTCCACCCCTCATCAGACTCCACCCCTCATCAGACTCCACCCCTCATCAGACTCCACCCCTCACCAGACTCCACCCCTCACCAGACTCCACTCCTCATCAGACTCCACCCCTCATCAGACTCCACCCCTCACCAGACTCCACCCCTCATCAGACTCCACCCCTCATCAGACTCCACCCCTCACCAGACTCCACCCCTCATCAGACTCCACCCCTCACCAGACTCCACCCCTCATCAGACTCCACTCCTCATCAGACTCCACCCCTCATCAGACTCCACCCCTCATCAGACTCCACCCCTCATCAGACTCCACTCCTCAACAGACTACACCCCTCATCAGACTCCACCCCTCATCAGACTCCACCCCTCAACAGACTACACCCCTCAACAGACTACACCCCTCACCAGACTCCACCCCTCATCAGACTACACTCCTCAACAGACTACACCCCTCACCAGACTCCACCCCTCATCAGACTACACTCCTCATCAGACTCCACCCCTCATCAGACTCCACCCCTCACCAGACTCCACCCCTCATCAGACTCCACTCCTCAACAGACTACACCCCTCATCAGACTCCACCCCTCAGATACAGGGCATACCCAAATTGAAATACCTTGAAAATGCCATGTAATGTAACACATTCAAACTGAGTAACATTGAAAATGTTTCAATATGTAATGAAGTAACGTAAACATGGTCTACAAAATGTACAGTATATTGAAGAAGTCACTCTATAAAGTGAATTACAGTAACTATAGCACCACAACAGACAGATGGATCTCCTTCCATTGACCCTAGGCACATTGTCTATGGGATCAACTAGTCCTCATAATAGCTGTATGTATATTCTAGTGAATGTGCTCTTTTCTATAGCCTTGGGTCATGTTCATATTACTGTAGATACTACCAAGATAACAAGTGCTACATGCCTTTTGCAATAACTGTATGGTCTTATGCAATAACTGTATGGTCGTATGCAATAACTGTAGGGTCTTATGCAATAACTGTAGGGTCTTATGCAATAACTGTAGGGTCGTATGCAATAACTGTAGGGTCTTATGCAATAATTGTATGGTCATATGCAATAACTGTAGGGTCTTATGCAATAACTGTAGGGTCTTATGCAATAACTGTAGGGCCTTATGCAATAACTATACGACCTTGCATAATGTTGGCTGGCTTACTTTCCAACAGCTTCCTTCTCCATCTCCTGACTTAGCCACCTCAGAAGAGGCTTAGATTCAGGAAACCGCTCCTCCAAAACACACAATACAGCCTGAGTGTACACGTATGTGTGCTCAGTGTGACAAGTCAGTTTCTATGGAGACCAGAAGTGACATAATACAGCCTGAGTGTACACATATATGTGCTCAGTGTGACAAGTCAGTTTCTATGGAGACCAGAAGTGACATAATACAGCCTGAGTGTACACGTATGTGTGCTCAGTGTGATAAGTCAGTTTCTATGGAGACCAGAGGATACGAGATTACTATTTTCTAGATAGACCATCTCTCAGTTATTGATTTGCTTTAACTAAGTCTGCATGGCCAATATGTAAAATGTACAGACTATAAAATGTGCTACATGTAAAAATTACTTTAGGTAAAGATTCTCAATAAAGAATGAATTAATATCTAAAAAAATATCCATTACATACATATACGTACAGTAATAGAATAAGAAAATCTAACTGTGTCAAATTTATCTTTGACTCAGATTGACTGAATAAGATCTTCAGGGTCAAAAGGTCTGACAAAAGATTTAAAACCAACTCCGCGCCCTTAGACACTCAAAATGTCAAAAGACAAGCCAATCAAAATACAGTACATTAATTGTCTTTGTCTCAATAACACAAAACCATATTTGATACTCCAAAAGGATGCCACTCACCAGAATGTCATTCAGGTGAGACTGGAAGAGATGAGGTTTTGTGGCTCCCACCAGACCATTGAGATGGGAGGAGAAGAGGGATACAAACACATCAAAGTCTTTGGAGGCAGTTGTAGCACTTGTAATCTCATTCTGGTAGCCAGCGTCCGAAATCAGCTGTAACGGTGGAAAGGATGTACATAAATGCGATATTTGTAATAACATCCATTCCTTGCACAACTACCTAAGACTAGAAAAGGAAGGTGGGTGTTTTCTGTAAATTTCATCGATAACCAAAAAGGGAATTAACAATCTAATTCAACAAACAAACAGCCTTTTGAGTAGGTTTATAATATTACGAATTTTGGTAAACAAATTTGGAGTAATGAAATGAAGTGAAAACGAATGAAACTCAGCTGAAGTGAGTTCAATGCAATATTGGAGAATTCAAGGCTTTCAAAGTCTCTAGAATCTATGGAAGTGTATCGGATATTCACAATAGACTTGAATAGCATATGATACTGGGCTACATAGAGGGGGGCAGGGGGGAGGGGCTAGGATTGATTTTGCCTCCCCTCAGACTTTGGGAAATTAATATACAGCTTAATATTATATACCAGTACGTGCCCCCCTTAAATTTTGAAAATTTCATTTTACCCTTCCCTGGCCCCATGTTCTGCATGCAGCTCTGCGATTGAATACAATATACATACATACGTAGGTAAGTACATTGAATTACTTATTCTAATAGAAAGGTGAGAGCTACCTTCATTGCAAATTTGAGCAGGATGCATTCAGGAAATTGTTCAGATAGTTGATAAATGAGATTTCTCCATGCAGCATATCCAACAATCTCTTCTAGCCATTGTGGGGCCTATGAAATAGTACAATAGACAAAATACCAACTAAAATATCCAAGCACTACTTTCCCCTTCATCAGCAGATAAAGTTACATCATTGAAGAAGGATATACAATTAGTGTCTCTCCAATGACTAAAACAGACAGCCCCGTTACTTAAAATTCTACTCTTAATTTCATCAGTCAATACTAGGACATGCACAGTCCATACTAGGACATACACAGTCCATACTAGGACATACACAGTCAATACTAGGACATACACAGTCAATACTAGGACATACACAGTCAATACTAGGACATACACAGTCAATACTAGGACATACACAGTCAATACTAGGACATACACAGTCAATACTAGGACATACACAGTCAATACTAGGACATACACAGTCAATACTAGGACAATACTAGGACATACACAGTCAATACTAGGACATACACAGTCAATACTAGGACATACACAGTCAATACTAGGACATACACAGTCAATACTAGGACATACACAGTCAATACTAGGACATACACAGTCAATACTAGGACATGCACAGTCAATACTAGGACATGCACAGTCAATACTAGGACATACACAGTCAATACTAGGACATACACAGTCAATACTAGGACATACACAGTCAATACTAGGACATACACAGTCAATACTAGGACATACACAGTCAATACTAGGACATACACAGTCAATACTAGGACATACACAGTCAATACTAGGACATATACTCAGGAGGGTATATAATACATAACACAGAATTTCTGCTAACAGATCCAGCTTCAGCAAAAATACGATCTGCCTTTCGAGGGTCAAAGTGCTTCAACACTAGGTCTTTCAAGTGCTCCTCGACTAGCGCAGTGATGTCCTTCTTCTTCATTCCTGTCAATGAACACACACTATCAAGGTGAACAAGGAGAGGCATCTGAGAGAGTACGTACCTGATATGGTCAAAAACTCAATCATTTTATTGATAGAAGCTGGCAAATCCACAAAGCTAGCAACCATAATATCCACAGCTTCCTCTAGCGTGCCGCCAATCTGAAGAAATTTTTCTAACGTTTTCAGCACTTTCGGCTCCAAAATTGAATCTTTTTGGTGAAACTCTTCTAAAAACTCTTCATGAAGCATTTCATTTTCCTCTTCCTTTAAAAATATGAAAAATAAATTATCTGGCTACACTCGTTAATTTAAATTCACCTTCTCCTGCAAAGATTTCGCTTGTTTTCTTTCATGTTCGATAACCATAGGTTCCGCCATTTTTACATAATATCTTCAATGAGGGTAGAACCACAACTGTTTAATCTTTGGTGAATAGAGATGTTTAGAAAATTGATGGTTCAAGTTATCCAATCTATGTTAGTCCTTTGAAGAAAGACGCTAGCGAGATCTATGTGCACATACATATAGCGCAGATTATGTTATGTATTAAAAATGTATTTTCTATACCATTAACTTGTGAAATTGGACTAAGTATCAATTTTAATACGTAATACAGGGATATGCAATTTCAATTTCAAGTGATCATGAATTGAAATAATATGCCATACTGAAAAGATATTGATAGGCCAATTTAATACCCACAACTCAATGGACATTTATACAATCGCAACTGCAGCATATAAATACCACACTTGAACCAAGCGCTACATTGCATGGTATACCAGCTAAAGAAGCATGAAAGAACTTCTGATTTTTGCAATTTTGGTAACATTTTCTCTGGTGTTGGCCAGACCCTTGGACTACCAAGATCTCCTTCCTTATGAACCCTTCGGCTCCTTTAGTTGGGACCTAAAGTGCTGTAAGCTAAACTTGTTGCTATCAGTGATTAATCAATATGTATACAAGACTGAGATTTATTATAATAATTTGGTTCATTTATTAAGCAAAAGCAGCTGATCCCATGAAAGTGCTTAACTTCACAATTAGTCCCCAAAACCCCAAGAGAGGAGATACAGTTAAGCTTCATGCCATAATTAAATTGCGTGAGTTTAAACTTTATGTGAAATCAGTGTGCATGTGTTAATAATGGCTGATTCAAATGAAATTTCATAATAGTCAATTCCTTCGTTTTGTAGTAGAAGATGTTACTGGTGGCAGCATAACTACTATACTGTCAGCCTTCCCAATGCCTTACAGAATGGATCTGTGTACTGTTCTGTCCAAAGCACAAATCAAATGTCCAGTCAAAGCAGGAACCTATACATTCGAACAAAGCTTTGCCATCCCCAGTTTCCTACCTGTTGTAAGTATATTTACAGTTTGTATCTTGCCCTGTGCACACTACCTGACTGTACATGTTTGCTGATTTATATTCAATATATATAAAGATGGCTTTACACAAACTCCTATGTAAAAGGTTTTATAATTTTAGAGTGTGTTATACCTATAGTAATTTTAAATCTCATTTTTGTGACTAAAAGTCCCACATACAGTATGTCATACGTATATAAATTATAGCATACATTATTTAAAATGTACATGTTCACACTTGACAAGAAAAATGGGTTGAATAACAATGCATTAAGATTATAAGGTCACACCAAATAATTTACTGTATGACTCAATTACTCACTAGCTTATATCAGTTGCATTACCAGGGTATTAATGTTTCTCTTTGTCACGATACAATTTTGGTATATTTTCTAGAGCTCAGCAAAGGGACGGGTTACAGTGAAAGACCAAAATAATAAGGAGTTAATTTGTGTTAACTTTAGTGCTAACTTGTAGAGTAAGCTCATGTGTAATGATACCTACAGCTGCCTGCGTGCTTGATACTTTATATATAACTGCTTAAAATATTATTATGCATATATTCACTAAGGTGTGTATGCATGTATACAATTTGTATATTGTATGTAATGGTTCATTGATAATGATGCACGTGCACATGTATACGGAGGACCCCCCAGGGTCAAAATGTTCAATTTTCTCAAAACACCAAACTACATCTTTAGACACTCAAAAGAATAAAAGTTGCACCATCTCAAAGATAAGTTTGATAAAGCTAGAAGAAATCCCCTATCATTTCAGTGCAGACTATAGAGTATATATAAGTAACACACATGTATATGCATCAAAGGTTCTACACAACACTGTATATATATGATACTGTAAAGGCTCATTGCTGCGTGGAGGGTACTGGTTATAGATAGTTATTGAGCGTAATCGCAGCGACTGGAATACACAATGAACAATTCACTTAATTTCCTTAATTCAGTATAATACCCTCTCATCTAATACCCTGTCATTTAATTTAATTCATTCACTAATTATCACATTTTTATCATTTTTATCATTTAATTTATTATGACATCACACATCATTCCCTGTCACCCACACCTATTTTAGGAAGTGTTTCTTTCAGTTGTTTCATACCAGTTGAGAAAGGTCCTCGGATCGAAACGTCCTGGAAATTAAGTGAATTGTTCATTGTGTATTCCAGTCGCTGCGATTACGCTCAATAACTATCTATAACCACTGTATATATATGTATATCTATGGTATATTATAACTTGCACTGTATATATATCTATGGTATATTGTAACTTGCACTGTATATACGTATATATATCTATGGTATATTGTAACTTGCACTGTATATATATCTATGGTATATTGTAACTTGCACTGTATATACGTATATATATATGTACATATATGCTTTGTTTCACACATTTTGGTGTTTAGAACTGTCACATATAGCTAGCAATTCCCAAAAATTGAAACAATATCAATTAAATATTACCTGTTACAGTAAATTATTATATTGAAAGCTTCAGCAATGTAGTCAGTTATAGATTGAAAGTACATTGCATATACTTATATATTCAGTTTCAAGCTTAAGCTATACACAATATGAGAGAGCATACTCCCCAAGTAAGGATGGCCATTATACAATATAGGGATGATGTCATGATCATGTATTGAAAATAATTTGATTGGCCAGTTTGGTGTGGCAATCCATTCAGTTCTCTGGGGAACCTAAGCTGTCTACTTTGTGGTCATTTCATCCGTATACTGGAAATAAATCTGTTGAGAGGATATGAAAGTACTCCTAGCTTTAGTAGTCTTGGTGGCTGTTTCTATGGTGTTGGGCAAACCTTTGGCCTTCAAGGAGGACTTGCCTTATACATATGAGGATCCTCTTGGCTCTATTACCTGGGACTTCAAGTGCTGTGAGTTCTACAAGCCACTGATTAATGCTCCTATAAGAAATATATAGTCAATAGACAGGTACTATAAACTATACATACTTCTTATCTATTTTATATATCTATATATATACGTATATGTTTTATTCTGTTACCTATAGCAAAACCAGCTGATCCTTTGAAGGTGCTTAATTTGACAATTACTCCCAAAAATCCCAAAAAAGGAGATGAAGTAAAAATTTATGCAAAGATTAAATTACGTGAGTAAATAAAAAACAAGCAGTTATCATAAATATATACAAATTGCACATAATGACAAATTGTGTGCATGCTACTATTACGGATTCTTGTTACTCCTTTTAAAGCTAATAATATTTTTTGATTTATAGAGGAAGAAGTTACAGGTGGCAGCATAACCGTTAAAGTGTCATCCTTCCCAATTTCTATCACAAAGGATCTGTGTACTGTTCTGTCCAAAGCACAAATCAAATGTCCAGTCAAAGCGGACACCTATACATTTGAACAAAGTTTTACCATCCCCAGTTTCCTACCTGTTGTAAGTCAAGTACATTTTATATATTTCAAAGGAGGGGCCATCCATATAAACTGTAATAGCATTCAATTTATACTTGTATTGAAATTCATGTTTGGTGAATATGTTCTTTACTGTGTGTCTCATTCTTTTGGTGAATTTATAGAGCTCAGCAAAGGGAAAGGTTATGGTGACAGATCAGAATAACAAGGAACTACTTTGTGCTGATTTTAGTGCTAGTCTGTAGATTAACTTTGTTCATGAAGGCTATAACTGCTGCTGTTTGATAAATCAACTGTATACTATAGACACATACACTCATGTAGGTTGTAATAGTAAAGAGCTGTATTGTATTGATATTAAAGAGAAGCTGCATTGACTATAGCTACATATATACAGGGATACTGTATAACAGTGGAAATCTGATATACAACACATTGGATGGAGGCTCCCATTGGACACACCCAGATTTAGACACACCTCCTAGCCTTCGATCATAAACCTCTCAAAATGGCTGACTAATCTGATAGATCCACAAATTAGAGGACAATATTGGGGGTGTATCTTATTTAGAGTTCAGAACAATTAGAAGAGGAATCAAATTGTATCTTCAAGCACATACATATCTAATGCACGAGTAACTGCATGAGCAACTAAAGTGAAAATCAAACCACAAGTACAATCATCACAAAACATCATAAAGAAGGAGAGATACACAGTGGTAAGTCATTTATCCAGGACAAGAGGGCATTTTGGATAACTAAAATGCTTGGATATTATTTCAAAGGGATTATTGCTATATAAAGTAACTGCTGTTTAAGTTAGCTAAATATTAAATATTGGAAATTATAGTAACTGCACTGCATTGAGGGGTAACATAAAATGCACTCTTTTACAAGCAAATCTGACATTGGGACATTGAGATCATCACATATATGTAAAACAGGTCTGATGGCCAATTAGCCAATAATTGGTTTGGTTCAATGGCAATTACTTTGCTTCTATTCTAGAATAACAAAGAACAATGGCAGGTCTAGTGCAAAGCAACTCAGTAACTGTCCTATGACAAGGAATACAACAGCCACAGTTCATTTAGAAATTTTCTCAAAACAATAATCTGGACTAGAACATTCTAACAAAGTTCTCTAAATAATAGTCAATCTCAAACAATCTGAAACGATTATCACACAAAGAATACAAACTGACATGCCCTACTTTAAACTAAAAGATACCAGGCCCCAGGGATTTACTTTAAAATAAAATTGGAACAAGGATCACTATGAAACCCAAGCAGCTAGCTACACTTCAACAGGAACAGCCAGATATCTGGCTCCAGGGCATAGAGACACTTTAAACTAATTGCTGACCTATTAAATGGCTTGTACATGGCCAAGGAGCTCTCCAGCTGAGCACTGCCACATGTCTGGTTTGGCTGGAGAACATTAGCTGAGAGCTAAGGACTAAAGCCAAACTGTATGAAAAACAAGTTTGGGATTCCTCTGGTTAACCTAATATTACCTTAGCTTCCTTCATCACAAAAATCTAAAAATTGTAGCTAGTGTTATGGAAACAAAAAATGAAACTCACAGTAGTATGAACCTGGGAATAAACATTCTGAAAATGTACTATTATTATTGGCCTGGATTTAAATAGACAACTATAAGAACAATTCTTATCATTCTAGTCAGACTTGAGGAAAACATGCCTAAAATTTAAAAACAAAAAGTTCATACAACTGTAACCAAGTACAAATTACCATGACTATATCTAAATAACAAGATTACCATAGCAACAACTGCAATCCATGCAATCAATTCAGGCTACAACTGAATAATTATTGGAACATTAACTTAGCTGGTAGTACAATGTCTTGATTAAAGTACAAATGAACTTTATTAAGAGCATGAATGATGAATGATTCCCATGTAACTATAAAGTTGTCTACAGTACATATTAACTTTATTTTAAGAACATACATAATTCCTAAGTACGTACAAAAAACCTCACAGCCAAACTTTCATAGTCAAATAACAAGGCAAACTGAATACAGAGAATCTTCTAAGTATGTACTATATATACACCTCCCCTAACTGAATTAGAGTAGCTGGGAGTTATTAGTTACTAGGGACTGGTAGACATGCTAAATCTGGTGGTCCCATTGAACAAATGTAATCCAGGACCTTTACAGTTGGTATGCTCACTGAAAATTCCTGCTTGATCCAACACTTTCTTTTCACTATCTTTTCCCACCTAAATGGGTCAAGTCAATAATATTAATTGCACCCAGTCTCCTTCTTTCTTAATTGGACATGTTGCTAGGTAACTGATATTTGACTTCCATGACAATTCTGTAAATAGATGAATGTACAGCAAATCAAATATAGATTGCACAATAAGACATATACTTGTCTAATCAAAATTTAACGTTAAGTACAAATGACCTTTTAAACAGTGTCACAAGTAAAATTATTTACATGAAGTAAAGATGCTGATTAATATATATGCTATAATAATAACACTATAACTTAAAAGAAAAAGAAACATTATAGACTTCATTTAAAGTGGCTATATAGTTTGTCTGATTCTCTAAACAAGATAACCTACCAATGAGTGTACTTCAGTTTAGGCATGGACAACGTACGCCAAAGTACCTATTGCAATTTGAGCACCGGCCATTTTGGATTCAAAAATTGATTGAGCAATGGCACGAGGATTTAGCTATATACGTAGGATACGCACATACGTAAAAATGAAAAACTCACAAACCTTTAATGTTAAAATTCTGAATGTAACGTTGTCCTGTGTTGTGCATGAAACATGTTGATTCACATGTCGATTCATGCGCTAGCAAGAGATTATTACTGAAACAATTAGAGGTTCATTAAGATATTGATAGCTTGTTTATTAATTAATCACTTTTATTCATGGGGTCACTGTACATTTTATGATTTGCTTCGCTGAATAGTCATGATTGATTTCTAGTCGAAATTCAATAACAATAACAACTTGCTGAATAGGCCGGGTCATGTTCTGCATGTTGTCTATTGTTCTTGAACATGACATCGAAAACAATAAACAGAATTTAGCTTCCACGATTTTCCGCCAAGTTCACGATGTTTCCCGCCGACAAGTTTTAATAAATAGTCGAGGAAATTTTCAGTCTTTGGCCTCCGGGCTATCAACTCTGGAGGTCTACTTTGGTGTGGATCGATGCGAAAACCATTCTTGGAGTACGAGCAATGGTACATGCCTTTCCGAAGGGTCATCGGTGTTCGTATAGTGGGGTGGTCTCTCTACCAATGGGTTAGTGCCTGGAGATGTATCTCACTATTAATCCTGCTTGTGTGTTAAATTGGCACTTGCGGGATTCTTGCTATACGACCCGTACCTGGAGGTTGGTGTGGTCCAGTGCCACTACGTAGTCGGTCAGGAAGCTATTGTAGGCTGCCACATCAGGTTGGTTTAATTTGGAAGACATTTGCATTTGCATTTGGAATTTTACATGCGCATGTGTACTCAATTAATGTTTATGTCCTATGCTGGTAATTTATTGTATTCTTTAATTCTTTTCTTGTAGTTCATCGATGGGTCCCTACTCTAAAGCAACCTGGCCGATCCCAATGAGCTAAAGTCTGTGTGCAGTGCTCTCAAGCTGCGTTGTGTGCACATGATGATTCTCATTGGTGGGAGTTTGTGGTCCGCCAGGGTCGGGCTTGTTCTGTCCGTAGCGTGAGGCAGTGCAAGACTAGTAACTGGTCACAGGTCGGTCAGGTACGCCGGACCGTTCCCGAGCAACTTCTCTTACGACGCAAGTAGTGGAAGTGTCAAACAGAGTTGAGAAACCGGAGGCCTTTTGGGGCACGAAGTACTTCTACCTCCACGTGGTGTGCCCTGGGATCACCTTTACACTCAGTAAAGTGATGCGAAAAGAAGTACTGCAGCACTGTTCCAGTAACACTCAAAAGGACAACCATGAAGAACTTGTTTAAGAACTACATTGTTTGAACTATTTTCTTTTTTTAATTTGTACATGTAAATATATTTCTATATTTCAGAATTATCAAACTAAAATGATCATTGTGCAGTGATTATTATACAATCCTAATTGGCGATAATAAATTCATATTGAGATGGTATAATAAGAAGCTAACCCAGCTCATTCCAAATGTAAGCATTCAGTATACTCTTGTAAATTATCGCATAACAAGCCATTACGTATACGTATAACAAAAAGAAAAAGAAAATACACAAAAAACGAAAAAGAAAAAAAGGAAAAAACTTCGAAGAAAGTGAAACAAAAGAGGAAAAAAGGAAAAAAACTTCGAAGAAAGTAAAAGAAAAAGAAAAAAAAAAAAAAAACTTCGACGACGAAAAAGAAGATATATACATTAATTTTCAGATTGTTGTGCTACATATACAAAAATGAAAAAAAAAAAACTCCAAGAAAGTAAACGAAAAAGAAAAATGAAAAAACTTCGAAGAAGATCAAATTGCTAGCGATGTGCTATATATACGTATAACCAAGAAACGTCTTTTAGCTTCCTCTGAAAGTATATTCACAGCTGTGCATGCCTGGAACACAAATCTCATGTAGATTCCTAGAAATGAGAGACACATTAAAAGCCAGCTCACCAACTGCATTGCATTGCACTCACTAAGAGAGTGTCCCTTAAGTTTGTATCAATCCTGATCAATGTATTAGATATTGTAACATAGCTGAAGTTATGTAGATAATTAACTATCCTAAATGAGGCAATTCTGTTACATAATAATTAATTATAAGTCAATTATATATATATGGTAATACTCGTGCATATCCTCAATATTAGCAGATTCAATATAGTAAATCTCAAATATTGTTACATAGATCTCTTTTATTCATGCAATACTAGTTAACTGTTCTCTGGTGCAGCGAGGTTTTCCTGAGTGAAGCTGTCTTTTCCAATGAACCTTCTCCTTTGCTTAAATTTTCTTTTCCAGTGACATTAGATGTCAGTCTACTTTGTTGCTCCCTTTTTGGTGTGGCAGAACCCTCCAAGAACTCACGAATAAAGGACAGCTTTGAGAAGAAGTACTTCCATGTAAACATCCAAGCTATATTGGTAAACAAACAAAGTACAACTACGCCTATTGTATATGTTATTTTATGTAAATGTTGTATCTTATTTGTGATTAGTTTCCTCATCTCATTTATTGTATTAATACCTGTCTCTTGTAAATTAGTAAAGTGTTGCATATTTGTGAATCCTCCTCCTTATAAAATGGAGCAACGTGATAACCTCAGCTGGCTCTTATGATTCATACTAATTACATAACCTAGTTTCTAGACCTTTGCCATGGCTCAGATATAGGACCTCTGGATAGGGCCATGGCTCAGATATAGGACCTCTGAATAGGGTCATGGCTCAGATATAGGACCTCTGAATAGGGTCATGGCTCAGATATAGGACCTCTGAATAGGGTCATGGCTCAGATATAGGACCTCTGGATAGGGTCATGGTTCAGATATAGGACCTCTGAATAGGGTCATGGCTCAGATATAGGACCTCTGGATAGGGTCATGGCTCAGATATAGGACCTCTGGATAGGACCATGGCTCAGATATAGGACCTCTGAATAGGGTCATGGCTCAGATATAGGACCTCTGGATAGGGCCATGGCTCAGATATAGGATCTCTGGATACGGCCATGGCTCAGATATAGGATCTCTGGATACGGCCATGGCTCAGATATAGGACCTCTGAATAGGGTCATGGCTCAGATATAGGACCTCTGAATAGGGTCATGGCTCAGATATAGGACCTCTGGATAGGGCCATGGCTCAGATATAGGACCTCTGGATAGGGCCATGGCTCAGATATAGGACCTCTGGATAGGGCCATGGCTCAGATATAGGACCTCTGAATAGGGTCATGGCTCAGATATAGGACATCTGGATAGGGCCATGGCTCAGATATAGGACCTCTGGATAGGGCCATGGCTCAGATATAGGACCTCTGGATAGGGCCATGGCTCAGATATAGGACCTCTGGATACGGCCATGGCTCAGATATAGGACCTCTGGATACGGCCATGGCTCAGATATAGGACCTCTGGATAGGGCCATGGCTCAGATATAGGATCTCTGGATACGGCCATGGCTCAGATATAGGATCTCTGGATACGGCCATGGCTCAGATATAGGATCTCTGAATAGGGTCATGGCTCAGATATAGGACCTCTGAATAGGGTCATGGCTCAGATATAGGACCTCTGGATAGGGCCATGGCTCAGATATAGGACCTCTGGATAGGGCCATGGCTCAGATATAGGACCTCTGGATAGGGCCATGGCTCAGATATAGGACCTCTGAATAGGGTCATGGCTCAGATATAGGACATCTGGATAGGGCCATGGCTCAGATATAGGACCTCTGGATAGGGCCATGGCTCAGATATAGGACCTCTGGATAGGGCCATGGCTCAGATATAGGACCTCTGGATACGGCCATGGCTCAGATATAGGACCTCTGGATACGGCCATGGCTCAGATATAGGACCTCTGGATAGGGCCATGGCTCAGATATAGGATCTCTGGATACGGCCATGGCTCAGATATAGGATCTCTGGATACGGCCATGGCTCAGATATAGGATCTCTGGATAGGGCCATGGCTCAGATATAGGATCTCTGGATACGGCCATGGCTCAGATATAGGACCTCTGAATAGGGTCATGGCTCAGATATAGGACATCTGGATAGGGCCATGGCTCAGATATAGGACCTCTGGATAGGGCCATGGCTCAGATATAGGATCTCTGGATACGGCCATGGCTCAGATATAGGATCTCTGGATACGGCCATGGCTCAGATATAGGATCTCTGGATAGGGCCATGGCTCAGATATAGGATCTCTGGATACGGCCATGGCTCAGATATAGGACCTCTGAATAGGGTCATGGCTCAGATATAGGACATCTGGATAGGGCCATGGCTCAGATATAGGACCTCTGGATAGGGCCATGGCTCAGATATAGGACCTCTGAATAGGGCCATGGCTCAGATATAGGACCTCTGGATACGGCCATGGCTCAGATATAGGACCTCTGGATAGGGCCATGGCTCAGATATAGGATCTCTGGATAGGGCCATGGCTCAGATATAGGATCTCTGGATAGGGCCATGGCTCAGATATAGGATCTCTGGATAGGGCCATGGCTCAGATATAGGACCTCTGAATAGGGTCATGGCTCAGATATAGGACCTCTGGATAGGGCCATGGCTCAGATATAGGATCTCTGGATAGGGCCATGGCTCAGATATAGGACCTCTGGATAGGGCCATGGCTCAGATATAGGACCTCTGGATAGGGCCATGGCTCAGATACAGGACCCTTTTGATAGTATAGCAAGCTATAATCTGCATAAAGCATAGAACACCAGGAACATGCTGTCTTCCTTACAGCAATCAGTTTTATAGTACATATATTAACCCGACTTCGAGGGATCAGATCACTCATCATATACCCAGTATACATGAGGTTACCACGTACCAAGTACTACTAATGCTAGCAGAAATGTCCCAAGTACGAAAAATAGCAGAGCGGTAAGAAGTAACTCTGAAATGTCGGAATCCATCGCGTTACGTCCAATTTAGGCCGCCATTTTGTTAGCCATCTTGAAATTGTTCGGTGAAGACCAATGTCAGACAAGAGCGACTCTTCAGACGATGAAGATTATGTCCCAGAAGGTTCTTGTTTAGTCCAAATGCACTTGTTACATGTGTAGTTGACATTCTTATATTTAGCAGCCTACGTGTTGTACGTAGTGAGCAAACTATAGGATTAAACAGTAATATTAATGTGTCCCTGTTTTGGTGTGATCATCAGATGTAGCAGTTAGCACAGGCGGCGAAAGTGAAAGCGACTGTGACAGCGAAAATGGAAAGAAGAGAAAAATACAAAATTGCAGAGAGAAATTGAAACGAAAGCAGTGAGTATTATAATTATATATATATATGTAAAAATATTTGAAAGTTTATATATTAATGTGTGAAAATATAATAGACACCATATAACATTAAACCAAACGCATTCGTAGCCAGTAGTAATGTTAAGCTTGAAGTGTGTACGCGTACTGTATATAGGTTATTATAATTAATTCTTAATTAGACGCATAATGTGGAAAGTATTAGTAGACCAAGGAGTACATATTTTAATGTAAGCAATATGTTTTGATTAACAGTACACAAAATTGGTCTGGCGAAGTACTCCATAATATTTATTATGTAAAACTTATGTATATTCCCTGGTCAAAGACTTACATTGGGGTCAAAGGTCATGATTCCTTTGCTATTAGTGGGGAACATACAAGAGATGAGGAAACAAGAGAGGTGGCTATGAAATCAGAGATTGAAGAGCAGAAACGAAAAGAGAGACTTGATAATTTATGGTCTAGTTTTAAGGATAATGACAGGAATACACCAGTCAACTTGGAGAGTACAACATCTAGTGTTGCATCAACCAAAGGCAATATTGCATCATCAAATGAGAAAAAGGTGAACCTTTATTGTAGAGGTCAAAGTTCAGTTGTCTCTTTGATGTCTATATACTAGTACTACTCTGTATGTATAGGGGATCTCTTTAGAAGTACTATTCTATGTACTATAGGAGGAGTCTTCTGAAACCGTTACTATAACGAAATCATATGATTTTGCTGGAGAAGAAATAAAGTAGGTGTGGCAAGAGGGTGTGGTTGATTACTCCCTTCAAAGGTGTGGTATTGCAATTAGAGTATCTGAAGAGGTGTCTACATCATCCAAGGCAGGCAAGGAGTTCCTGAAGAGGAAGGAGGAGGAAGGGTTGGATGTGCTTATAGAAAAGAAGCCTTCAATTCCTGCTAAGAGGACTTCAGGACTAACATCAATTTTAAGCAAATTGTCAAAGAAACCTAAAATGAGTACTTTGGTTAGTGACTCGGTACTACCACATGCAAACTTGTAGCATATAATTAGGACTTGGCATTGTAGAATATTCCTAAACATGGTTTGTGTAGCCAAATCATAGAACAGTAGAGTCTCATTAATTTGAATATGCTTTATTTGAATATATATTTTAAAAAATTTCTCTGTATTGTTGAGTGTACAATATTATTAATTCAAATATGGCTAATTTAAGCATTTTTGCTTATTGGATCAATGAGATTCTACTAGATATTTTATTTTTATTCATTTACTTAAGTGATACTAACAGAACGCAACTCTAGGGTGGGTGGACTAAAGCCCACAGTAGCCCCACCCCCTGGATCTGCCCCAGGCTGTGGAGTGTTAAATTATGCAAATTGACCCAATCTTCATTCGAATAAGTTATAGAAAATGGAGACCTATGATGTTATTATGTTTCTAGCAGGAACATGATAAGATTGGTCTTACGCAATCACGAAATAATGCTTAATTATCTAATCATGTTATTTAATAACCAGACTAGCCTAATTTAAATAGGAGAAGTCAAAATTGGATTGGGACAAATTTAAAGTACAAGAGGGATTAACAGAAGAATTGGCACGTAACACTAAAGATGGGTGAGATATAGTGTAGCTATCATTAGATGAAGGTTTAGTAGCTTCTTTTAATGTGTAGGTATCTTGAGAAACAGGCTTTCCTAAGGCAGAGTGATTGGAGAGAATATGAACTTGAACGAGAGGAGAGAATGAGAAACTTTAAAAAACACTTTTAACTCGTTTTCCACATTAATTTCCCTTTATATATATTGTGATGTTTTTGTCTATATTTATATACAATATACATACATACGTAGGGGGCACAAGGCTATACCTAAACACGTATAAGCCATCGCCAATTGCCAGGCTACCAGTCCATTCGCCCTGATATATATATAGCCCGACATAGCACTGGTGTGTTTCAATAATAATAATAATAATAACCACTCACTACATACTTAAATATTTCGAATTTCAAATTCCCTTTTGAAGAATTAAGTAAGCAATATTGCATATATATATATACCTATATGGTGGCCATTTTGATTAACCATTTTGATATTCTGTATTTTACATATGCGTTCCTAACCATGCAAGATTATTCTTAATTAGGTTGCTTAATTGGTCACAAAGTATATATTATATATTTATATATATTAACCATTAACATTCATATATGGCATAATATATATGTGTATACAGTCATTAAAGTACCCAGACCTCTAGCAAATCTACATATATATCTTCATCTCCCAGTGGCTCATCGGAACACCACCTGACTTCAATATCATCATCGGTTGGTTCAATCTCTCTGTGGAACCAGCCATATTTTTCACAAGACTGAGCTGTATCAGCAAAACAATCACCACCATCCCAAAGGGGATCAGTCCAATTAGTTTGTAGTGGAGAGGAATTAATGAAGCCTGTCTCACAGTAGAAGTGGTCTCCAATAAATGGTGGAACAGCACTAAAGTCTTGAGGGTCTTGATCACGTGGACATGCACTGCCACCATTAAGTTCACTTCTCCCAACTACTAACGACCATATGTGTTGTCTGGGTGTGCCATGAGTGAAGGAGAGGCCATCAATATACGTTTCATCAATGGATCTGCTCAATGCATGGTAGAATGCATTCATGTGTCCAAACTGATAACCTCTAGCATATCCACACACTTGACTATAAGTAGAGCCAGCAGGAAAGGTGACTGAAGAGCAGCTTAAAAATGGAAATTGACCTCCGACATTTCTCCCACATGCTCTTTGACCTGTGCCATCATTTGAGACCTCTTGAAGACCAGTTGGGCATGATTCTTCTTGATCGGTCATGTTGATATAGGCCACTCTAGTCCAGTTTCTACTTGTAATGTTACAAAATGTTGACATTTCTTCTGAAAACAGAAGATGAGTATAAACATAAAATACTTCTGATGAATCAGAATCAACCTGAAAAAATGCGTGCATTCTATAAAACTCATTCAATTTAGGATAATTTTGTATATACAGTAATATCCTGCAGTTGTGGAAGAGATATGGCTAACACATTTAGGTAATAAAATAAGAATTTGGCGTGGTTTACTGGTTATGCTAATTGCTCACTTTAATGTAAATTTGCAATTGACTATATATATAGATTCAGCTAATATGTACTTTCTAATAATTAATTGCACAACTAACTTGCAATGGGATCAAGGGTGGGAGTGACTGTAGAGCAATCTCTGCAGCAATTTGAAAGCTCCTGAACCTGTTGTTGCAGTGAGTTTATCTATGAGACAAGTACAGACAGTACGTTATACATAATTATACGTAAATGTAAATTCAGTGCATGCATACATCTTATATACATACCGCATTCATAAGTCTAATCTCCAGCTGAGCCATGTTTTCGCCGATTTTACTGAAACTCTCTTCAGCTAGCAACTTAAGCATTACATGGGCTGGTACACCATTCTGAGGAATGGCGCTGCATTGATCGCCGCCATCTGTAGGTTGGGTTGCAGCCAAAAACACGCAAGAGGATACGAACAGCGAAGAGATGACCACGGCCGCGTTGATGTTACTCATTTTGTTCAAGAATTTCTGTGAGATGGTATTATACGTGCAGCTCAGTATACGTATATATAGAGAGTTTCATGCAAGTTTTGCGCTGGCGGTGGAATGTATATAATATCCAAGCAACGAGTAAACGCTATTATAAATGTACCTTGTTACCTTGTAGACAAGTCAGAGTGGAATTCGAACATGTAACTACACATGACCAATTGCAACCTTTCGGATTCCAGTAACGTGTTTCCATCGTATATATACGTACGTAGGAGAAGCTATTTAACGGAAATATCATGCAGTTCTATGAATACTGAGAATATTAATCATACCAATTTAATTTTGACATTTAATATGTACAGTTTTCCATAACAACAGTCAGGTACTTCACCATGTATGCATATAGAGAGAATCGAGGTTATAGATAGATAGTTTCCAACAATTGCATGCGCATGCATTATAATATGCATATATGTTAGTGATTGGAATATCTCAGCAATTAGACAATTCATTCCCATATATATGTAATAAAATTGATATGTGCATGTGCTCCACTGCATGGACCATGTATGCAGATAGCTCGCTAGTGGAACATGTCCATACTTCCGGAAATTTTCGATAAAAGTCGCTAACTAACGCTCTTTTTAATTTATTCTATTTTACTTTAGAAACATCGTATCACTAAACAAATTATATAGAATTGAAGCGCTATTCTTTCTTAATAGTTTGGCTACAAGAGCGTCACGATTGCAGGCTTAAAGGAGAACGTAAGCGGCCGTAAGTGATAGGTGCCAAATCGCAAAAATGTTTTATTAGACAGTGGAAAATACGAATATAGAATAAATGGTGACACCAATCTATGAAGGATAATGATATCTAACGATGGTATGCATACTCCTTTAAAATTCCCTTTAGTTTTTAAATTATAATCGAAAACGTATTTTCGTACCTTTATCAGGCGCCTCTAGTACTTAATATCTCAGTTAAACAAGGGAATATTCCAGGAGTACACATACAACTTTTAGGCTGTTACTTACTGAAGAGATTGATGTCAAAAAATGGTTAGATATACAATTCTCCACTGTCTAATAATCGCTTCGTTTTCCATTTGTCTCTTCTCCTTCGAGTAATGGTATTGTCACGTGATTATCAGCCGAAATTAATGGTATAGCTTAGCCATCATACAATGACGTTTTATGACGTTGCATATGCACCCAAATATTTGGTAACACGTTATACAAACATTAGACTTCCGAAGTTGATATGTCAAGTAAGGCTTCTCGGTAGCGATACAGTTTCCTTGATCGAAGTTTTTTGTTGTTGTAAGAGGTAAGTGGAAACAGTAAGCATATTGCATGTCTACCAATATCTACGTAATTATCAATGGCGAAAATGTATGAGCAAGTAACGAAGTATAATCAAAAGAAAATAGAACGTTTCGGTCATGTAAGCCTTAATTCCTTAGCTATTATAATACGTTAATAATAGCTGAGGAATTAAGGCTTACGTGACCGAAACGTTCTATTCTTTTTTTGATTATTAACGTAGTATAATCAAAAGAAAAGCGTTCTATTCTTCTTTTGATTATTAACGTAGTATAATCAAAAGAAAAATAGAACGTTTCGGTCACGTAGGCCTTTATTGGCCTTCCTCCGTCGTTGGCCTTCCTCCGCAATTGCTCATAAGTTTTCACAATTGATAATTTAACATCGATAACGACTAGTGATGACTCGTGACGTTTCAGTCCTCCATATTTTATTTCATTATAATTCCCTTCCTATAATTCATCTTCTAGTTAATTATGGGGATCCACTTCCCATGCAATGCATATCATATCCATACATGAATTATCTAAAGCACCATGCATATATATGACAAAAACTATATCATACCTGAACAATTTTTTTAGATCTATATATAATGACTTGAAGCAAACCTATATGCCGTTTAATAGGCTTTCTTTTTTTCTCCATTGGGCTGTTTCTGGAATTCCATGTGCACCCTCACCCCAGTGACCCTTGTCTTCCTCTTGGTCTTTTGTGAGTCCTTAGTCCGTATATATAATGTAAATGTTTATACACGTGTTCATAATAATACGTCTATATACGTATATAGACATTATAGCCGCCGAGTCTGAGAGAAGATGACTGCATTCATCTTAAGTTTTGCTGTGTTGGCAATCTTGGCAAATACATTGCAAATTAAAGCATGCCCAGGTAGGTAGCTATAATCAACGTGCTAGCTACATGTACAGCTGTTCCAAGCCCGACATGATATATATACGAATATCCGAGAATTTCACGCCCGCATGTGCCTCTCTTTGAATATAATATAGTTAAATATATAGCATAACTCATAATTGTCTCAGTGGTGGTAAATCAGCCTGAGGACAAGAAACTATATATATATATATATATAACTTAAATATAAAACATGTTCCCAATTGTCAGGTTATCTCTATATAGGGTTAGAGACCATTTTGTAACTTCAATTTCACTACAAGGGACATCATATGACATATGTATATAAAGGCCTTGGCCTTTTATGTCCTTGTGTACAAGTTACAAAATGGTCTCTAACCCTGTTGATTATGCGAATGCATGCAACCAAACAATTAACCGACAGTATTCTTAGCTCCCTCACAAGGCAAATCAAATCTGCTGTGGTTATTAGCTGAGACCCCT
Source organism: Chondrosia reniformis (assembly GCA_947172415.1). Taxonomy (NCBI): domain Eukaryota; kingdom Metazoa; phylum Porifera; class Demospongiae; order Chondrillida; family Chondrillidae; genus Chondrosia; species Chondrosia reniformis. The sequence goes on from OX359200.1 coordinate 6,190,030, forward strand.
TTAAGACTGGAACCTTTGTTGATATATGGTATGCAGATGCATCATCTTCAGTCTATACTAAGGTGTGAAAAGGTAATTGGTAGGCCATGTGTTCTACCTTGCAATTGGATGATCTGTATCAACTACTACTCTCTATGCAGTAGTTGAGGATTTCAAAGCCTGCAACAGTACTAGTGTGACTAAAGTCTTGTACTGTTTAAAATACTGATTATCCTAGGGGTCACTTGGATCTCTTTAAATTTGTAACTTGCACTGTGTAGCTAGTACTTGATTGTAATTTTAATATTACATAGTCACTTGGATCTCTTAAATTTGTAACTTGTACTGTGTAGTACTTGATTGTAATTTAATATTTTATATATTTGCTAGTAACTTGCACTGTGTAGTGTACTTGAGTGTAATTAGCTAACAAAGTATTTCACTAGTCTTATAGACATTCGCTATAAGCAATTTCGTTACTGTATGTAGTACACATGGAAAACGTACTATATATATATATATTTAAAATGCTCTAAATGAGGAAATAGGTACACAGGAGCCCATGGATGAATGTGTACATGAATTTACTTGCACTGTATATAGAGTGGAATCTCATTATAGTGAAACTCATTATCTCAACTCAACTCATGAGCTTGCACGCACGCACGCACGCATATTTATCCAAATCCACCCCTACGTATCCAATTACACTCCTGCACACGTACACACATGGATAAGTAATAGAAAACATAAGCAGAGATGACGGAGCTTAAAGTACCACAGTTTTACTACGGTCGTCTAAACGAATTTCTTTTATTTCTTTACATCAATATATATAACAACACTTTTGGCTTAAACTTAGCATGAACGTATACAAATACGTTTTATCTAACCTTCGCTACAACTCGCTTATTCGGTAGCTCCTTCTCGTGACCCATCTGACCAGTTACTAGTCTTGCCCTGCCACGCTACGAACAGACCAAGCCCGACCCTGGCGGACCACAAACTCCCACCAATGAGAATCATCATGTGCACACAACGTAGCTTGGGAACACTGTACACAGACTTTAGCTCATTGGGATCGGCCAGGCGCTTTAGAGTAGGGACCCATCAATTCAATGAATTCAATGAACTATAAGAAAAGAATTGAAAATACATGATATACAATGAAATACTGCATTAATGCATGCATACGAAAACTGAATATAATTTAAATTCAAATGCAAATGCCTTCCAAACCAACCTGAAGCTGCAGCCTACAACAGGGGTTCCTGACCGACTACGTAGTGGCACTGGACCCACGCTCCTCCAGGTACGGGTCGTATAGCAAGAATCCGCAAGTGCCAATTTAACACACAAGCAGGATTAATAGTGAGATACATCTCCAGGCACTAACCCATAGGTAGAGAGACCACCCCACTATACGAACACCGATGACCCTTTGTCGCATGGTACCATGGTCGTGCTCCTACCACGGTTTTCGCATCGATCCACACCAAAGTAGACCTCCAGAGTTGATAGCCCGGAGGCCAAAGACTGAAAATTTCCTCGACTATTTATTAGAAATTGTCGGCGGGAAACATCGTGAACTTGGCGGAAAATAGTGGAACCAAGATTTGCTTATTGTTTTCGAGGTCCTGTTCAAGAACAATAGACTACATGCAGAACATGACCCGGCCTATTCAGCAAGTTGTTATTGTTATTGAATTTCTATTAGAAATCAAACATGGCTATCCAGCGAAGCAAATCATAAAATGTCCAGTGACCCCATGAATAGAAATGCTTAATTAATAAACATGCTATCAATATCTTAATGAACCTCTGATTATTTCAGCAATGATCTTTTATTTCACAAGTTCATGAATCGACATGTCAATCGGCATGTTCCATGCACAACACAGGACAACATCACAAGGATATTTTTTATTTAACAAAAATCACTTTAATTTTGCGCTATTGTGTTCTTGAGCATACGTAGCTAAAATTCTCGTGCTATTGCTCAATCAATTGTGAATCCAAAATGGCCGTTGTTCAAATGTATTTGCAACTTTCCTTTATGCACTCATAGAACCTATCAGAATGCATAAGACATTATCTCGGATGACAAGTTTGACTAAGAAAGTGACAAATAAATGGACAAGATGATGGGAGATGCTACATGTACAACTCTAGTGAGGTTTTGGTACTTGGGAATCATGCATGTTCTTAAAGTTAATATGTACTGTAGACAGCTTCATAGTTACACGGGAATCATTCATGCTCTTAATAAAGTTAAATTAAGACATTGTACTACCAGTTAATTTAATGTTCTAATTGTTCAGTTGCAGCCTAAATTGATTGTTGTAGCTGTTGCTATGGCAATCTTGTTATTTAGATGTAACCATGGTAATTTATACTTGGTTGGTTGTATGAACTTTTTGTTCTTAAATGTCAGGCATGTTTTCTGCAAGTCTACTAGAATGATAAGAATTGTTCTTATATCCAGGCCAATAATAACGGTACATTTTCAGCATGTTTGTTCCCAGGTTATTTAGTTCATACGACTGTGAGTTACATTTTTTGTTTCCATAACACTAGCTATAGTTTTAAATTTTTTGTGTCTTAAAGTGATGAAGGAAGGAAATGTTAGGTTAACCAATGGAATCCCAAACTTATTTTTCACACAGTTTGGCTTTCGTCCATAGCTCTCAGCTAATGTTCTCCAGCAAAACCAGAAATGCGGCAGTGCTCAGCTGGAGAGCTCCTTGGCCATGTATAAGCCATTTAATAGGTCAGCAATTAGTTTAAAGTGTCTCTATGCCCTGGAGCCAGGTATCTGGCTGTTCCTATTGAAGTGTAGCTAGCTGCTTAGTAATCCTTGTTCCAATTTTAGTTTAAAGTAAAGCCCTGGGGCCTGGTACCTTTTAGTTTAAAGTAGGGCATGTCAGTTTGTATTTTTTTGTGTGATAATTATTTCAGATTATTTGTTATTGACTATTACTTAGAGGAGCTCTTATGTCTATGTAAAAGACATGCACAGCTGTTACCATGGTTTTGGCACATTCCAGTAAGAGGTACATCATGGCTTCCACAGATTTTTTGACCGTCTCTGGATCTACACCAAGTTGGTCTGTAAAATAGAGTGTATCATTTCTTAATGAACTGAATGCTTATCTATACAAATTGCAAATTATAAATACTACAGTTCAATACATACATATAACCCTAACCTGTTCATTGTTATTAGATAAATCATGAACTATTCACATCTCATGATAGTTTCATTTTACTGTAAATTAATATTGTTCAACATGACAGTTTTATTATTTATTATTTATAGTAATGGTGTATGTCTATTGGCTCTTATTTAATAATACCACTAAAACTGCTGGTTTCAGATAACTTAAAAATCCAGTTTGTAATATGAGCTGAAGAGTGTCTAAAGCTCCACATCAATTTTCAAAGGTATACGAATATCGAAAATTAGGGGTCATACCCTATATGTATTCCAATGTATTGATGCTTAGGATATAAGGCTCTTTTCTGCCATTTCCAATATCTAGAGCAACTTATCAACTATGCATGCTTTCATTTTGATGTTATATATTACAGACCATTATTATTCAGAATATTTTTGCTTATCATTCTTTATTATTATTTATCTTAACTGCCAAGACTGGTTCATGTGGTTATAATTAACATGCTGGCTTCTTCAGTGAGACTCGATGCATTTTGAATGTATATGCCCTAGTTAGATTATTAACCTTCACAGCCATCAGACATGTTACAATACTCAGTCTCTCTGTGTGTGTTATCATGCTATACCAATCCTTTCTATAGCTACGTACATCTTTATACCCCTATAGATATTAATTATGCTAAGGATTTGTACTTTAGTACTTCATTGTTATTGTGAATGCATTTTCACTATATTCATTTTAAGACACAACATGACACTCTCACACATTAGAAATATGTTTTTCCCAAACGTATAACATTTAAAGATACATTATAAGACAAACTGTATTGTCTGCTGCATTTAATTATATAAGCAATTAACAGGCACTTCTTTGGTTTTGACACATTATTGAAGTGAGACATAGGTACAATACAAACTAGACCAAGCTGGGACCCATGAGTCACTATACACAATGACTTTTCATTATGTAATAGTTAAACACTCCGCCCCTAGACTTTTCTTACATTTTTGCGGGATGTAGGCATTTACTGAGTTTTTGGTGGGATATCACAATGATGGCCAGTCTCAGTGAAGTGACTGTGCCTCTTATTAAGTTATGTACTTCAGTTGTGGAATATAATTTGCCTTGGTTGCCCCAGCAAGGGAGTGTATATTGACATTATAGTTGATATAGCTTGTGTATTCATTAAAATATTTTCTGAAATACTTTGATGTAGCTATGTATATAAGCTATAGTCTAAACTATAGTTGGCTGATAAAGATTCAGTCAGATTCCCTATTGTTAGAGCTGACCAAAGCTATGGCACATTAAGCCATCATCAGCCAAATGAGCTTACAAGTTCTGTTAATATAGCTTTATTCATTTCCTCAGGTCATCTATCTAACTGTTAAACATGCATGTACATATATAAAGGTATTCATAAAAATGATTTAGATTCAAACTATTGCTAGCCAAATGAAACAGATTTACATCCAATGTTTCAGTAACAATTACAGCTACCTTCATCAGGGATTAATGACAAAGGATATATGTAGCTATGTATACACAGTTTTTTTAAAAATAGGTTCATCAAGTGATAGTGGTGAGTTGACAGTTGATGATATGGTACCATTCAGAGAGTCCAAATTGAAAATATATAATTAGTCAAGGAGGGCCTTGTATTCGAAAGGAAGAATCCCCTTTTCCCTATTCAAGGTATTAGGATGGTTCTGGATGTGCCAATTTTCAAGAAGGCATTGTGTGCTGACATATGGTTTGGAGTCTATTACTTCAGCTGAAGATAGATCAACACAATGGCCTGTGGACCATACGTGTTCAGCCAAAGCAGATGCTGTCACATTACCATTTCTGATGGCATGATGATGTTCGGGTAGTCTGTGGTTAAGGCTGCGTCCTGACTGTCCAATATATACCTTACTACAGTCGGAGCATGAGATTTGGTATTGTTGGATGTAAATCTGTTTCAATTGGCTAGTGATAGTTTGAATCTAAATTATGATTGATGAACCTAGCCACACCGGCTTATTCAAGATAGTCATAAAAATGGCTGACAACAGTAACTACGTATATAATATCATATATACTGTTAAAGTACGTAATCATGCAGCCTTCTAAGTTGCTTGCACCTGTATATAAATAGCTGCAGCAGGTAAGTCCACCTAAAGTGAATGCATATATAGAAGAAGGATTCACAGATATGAAGATTAGACCAGCATTGAGTAAGGAACAATAATTTAATATAATAAAGTTTGAATAAATAACATTTCAAAAATAACAGTATTTAGCTAAGTTAACTGATGTGTATACATATGTACGTACATTTAGGGACAGCTGGCAACTTGGTGATCATATTATTCATTCTGACTTTTTCAACAACTGGCCAAAGTTGCAGGTTATATACTCATATCGTTACATATATACTTATATGTACACTCTATGTACACATACTCTAGCTATATACATAATACACAGTCATTAATGCCCTCTCAGACAATCTTTATTTCTCTTTGTAAGAGCCTAGATCCATGTATAGCTATAGGAATTGCTAATTTTTAAATTGTGCAAGTTGAATGTATTGAATAAAAGGTACATATTGTATATATTCAAGATGCATGTACGTATATATATATAAGGTAAAGACTGTTCTTATTATATTAATTTACCAATTTTAACACATGTTTAACTTAACCATTCTTTGGCATATATTTTGATAAACTAACACTGCATGTACATGCAAAATATATATAACATAATATTTTTATGTGCAGTTCATGCAGACGTTATTATTCAGCAGTTAGATATCGTACAGAATATTACAGTACTGTTACAGGAAGTCAAAGATGTGGGGGATTGTTTCGTCGGAATAGATGCAACACGTGAGTGAAATTTAAGTCACACACTATAATTATTATTAAATAAATGTAATTGTGCAAAATATTAAATTGCATGAGGATAACCTTATATACATACATGTATGTAAAATAAACATAGATGTATTGATTGTATGTACGTATGATACCCCATTGCCATGATAATTGTACTAGTTAGCCAGAAGTGCTATATAAGTGTACATACAAATGGATGCGTGTGTTTGTGTAAGTAATATATATGGCCATGGGTCAATGGTGTATATTTGATTTTGATTGATGATCTTTTATAGATATGGACAAAGTAGTAGGCAATCTGCTTATTATACAACATCTTCAAGCTGCTGTTCAGGATATGATGGGAGTAGCTGCAATGGTAATTTTTTGAATGCCATCATTCATGATTTGTGCAATGTTATGATATTTAACTCATGTATATCACATATACACATGTATGTATCTGATGGTGGTGTGGTGACAATTTTTGCTTTCAACTTCAAGAATCCATGCATTGCCTACCTTATTATGTACATAAACAAGTTCTTTTTTAGATATTAATGAATGTACAAGAGGAACAGACAATTGTCAGCAAACCTGCCACAATACTTGTGGAGGGTATTACTGCTCTTGCAGATCTGGATATACTGGAAGCACAAGTTGTTCTGGTATGGATGGCTTCACAACTAAGTAAATTCTAATAAAAAGACATACATATACTAGCTCACAAGCCTCTATTTGGATATATTGGACACTTGTTTTTAAAGCAACCCAACATTTGCCTCAGCTAGCTAGTGTAAAATTCCCTTTGAAATGCCGACAATCTATGCACTAATCCATATTGCAGATAGTGTTGGTGCACCAGTATATATAATGACATCCTACAATCTGGACACTCAGTTAACCAGGCCTACTTGTAAGACATTAATATATTCCATTTAGATATTAATGAGTGCTTACAGAATAATGGAGGATGTAGCCATTATTGTCATAACACAGCAGGATCATACTATTGTTACTGTAGGAGTGGATATCGGCTTAGTTCTAACAGAAAAAGCTGTATTGGTTAGTGCTGCAACTACGTACGTATATAGTATATCCATACAAATGTACGTAACTTATTAACAAATTCTTCTTTATATATGCAATTTTCTCGAGTCATATATAGTGGCCCCACTTAATCTAATAACACTTAAAAGGATAAGGTAATATTTTCTGGTGGTCCCAATTCATTTGTATACCATCTAGTATAATTGCTTGAAGGAATAACATTTAATGTAATATTCTGGATATTGGAATAAACATTCTGTGAATATTATTGGGTCAAATTCATGATAAAGAAATAATTATCTGCTAACTGTGTAAAAAATGAAATCAAGTTAAATATAATGTATATACTAAGGTTCTAAAAAGTAAAGAAATTAGTTAGGGTTGTTTGGAATATCTTTGATTGCCCTACCATTCCCACAAAGAGCCTAATATATGTACCTTATAATACCTATATATATAGGCGCTGGTTAGCGTGTAACACACATGCTTACAATATAATGCATTTCGATAATCGAATACCATATAGCAGGAAAATTTGGCAGGGATTTTAATTTGACAGTTTGGCAGTCTCGTGGATAACCACCAAATTTAAATTTGTCAATATTTATACACATTTTATATTATATACTTAGTTCTACATATACATACGTATAGCATATTACTTATCACATAATTATACAGTCAAACCCCTTTAAAGCGAAACTCTACGGACCACAATGAAATTTCATTTTAACAGTGCAACACAAGGAAAGTATAAGTTGAGGGTACAGCAATATTAAGAACTACAAATCCATCACCCTGCCTACAAATACTGTATATATAATCAAATATAATTTGTAAAAACTCAAAAACAGCTAGTAAACGTGTCTCACAGTCTATCTAAACCAAAAAGTTGGTTATTTTGTTCTGCCTGAAGACCAGCACTGTCTCTGACTTTCTTCAATATCTTGAGTTTGTCCTGAAGTGAAAGCGATCTGTGCTTAGCAGTTGTCATTTCGTTTAAAACCTCTCTTCTCAGATGATAAAACTTTCAGAATAACCATCATATCCGTTTTTGTGATATCCTGTAAAAAGTATGTGTGCCCATAGTATTTTTGTCGGAACTGGAAAAATATTTCAGCTATAAAAAGATATTTCGCGCTATGCATTTTCGCTTTAATGGGGTTTGACTGTATAATATTATATACACAGCTACAGTGCACGTTTGAGGAATGAGTCAGGTCATTGCTTATTATAAGTATCTGGAGAGAAAAAGAAGCACATTACTGGATCGACAACAATACACACGGATAATCAGGCCATATAGTTAATCTGTGTGCAGTTGCAACCTTCCTCACTACTCTGTGTGGGGTAAGGTTGGCTACACCTATGGTATGACTAACACGCATACACGTTCACATAAAACAAAGTTACAACTGGCTACTACGAAAGCCAGACTAAGCAGCAGCATAAACGACCATTGTTGACTGGAACTGCAACACCATCAAATTTTGGCTCCACCAATATTAAATAAACCCAATTTGAAGCCAAACTGTCAAATTTTAAATGCAATCAAATTTTCCAGCTATACAGTAGTTCGGTTAAACTAATAATTTTAATCGGTCCCAGGTGTATTCTATTAAACAGTATCCATGAACAAGACTGTGATTGTGTAATAAGGTTAATCATACAGAGGTGCCATATACGTATATATATATACAAACATATAAGTGACTTAACCATGCACATCATTTCTATACATTTTTGGGTGAATCATCATATATATGTAGCTGTACTCTCTCTGTACTCTCTGATATACATACGTATACAATGCTTTGATTTCACATCTAATTTAATCAAGAACTATCAATTTTAGTTTTCTATAACCCTGTACTCACCCTAAAGAAGTACAGCACACTTGGATATCTTGTGATTATATTTATAATCAACATACTCCAGGTATATTGCTATGCAATGCATGCATGTATGGGGTGCCATTTGTATAAGTATTCAGCAAATGCTAACATATCAAGTGATATATGCATATGGCTTGCATTAGATGTATATGGGCATACATTGGGTAATATATATGTGCAATATCTGAATATTTGTACAAACGACATTCCATACATGCATGAGGTTTATCTTGCACTTTGTGGCATGCAGTATTTAATATTCATTTTATAGATAATAATCCATGTTTACAGAATAATGGAGGATGCAGTCATATATGTCATAACACACCAGGATCATACTATTGTAGCTGTAGCAGTGGATATCGGCTTAGTTCTAACAGAAAAAGCTGTATTGGTAAGTGCAACCTAGTGTATCCATACATATGTAGCTTATTGACAAATTCTTCTTTATATGCAATTCTTGAGTTGTATGCAAATTCCTATTTAATGTTAATTTATTTATAACATATTTTTTATATACTTTACATATATATTAATGAGTGTTTAACCATACATACATGAGGTTTATCTTGCATTTTGTAGCATGCAGCATTTATTCATTTTATAGATATTAACGAGTGCTTACAGAATAATGGAGGATGCAGTCACATATGTCATAACACGACAGGATCATACTATTGTAGCTGTAACACTGGATATCAGCTTAGTTCTAACAGAAAAGGCTGTAATGGTAGGTACAGGCCATCCACTTTGTCTTGATTTCATTGGATAGTTATTTATAGTTCAGCTAGTAATCTTACCAGAAAAGTAACACAACAGCCATCTTTAATGCTTTAAACTGCAGTCCTTCCTATTTATTGGAATTTTATATACCCAGTTAACCTGCCACACTTAATTGTAAGACATCATTATAATATTATGTTAGTAATAAATTTTATTAGTTTTTGATGGATCACAATACATCACCAGCTTGCGCAATCGTAACTTTGAATTCTTCATTATATCTTGATTATTTTGCTCATTTAATTAAGCAAAACTTCGCCAGACGTTTCTTATACACATGTACCATGATATATGTTGATTTCACAGTTATCTGACAAACTGACAATTTTTATCAATATAACACGTGGTTTGCATATAAATTTCCCATAGGTTTTCTATAGTCCTATGGCCTTTTATATGCAGACTTTGTCCTCCGTTTTCTAACAAACGGAGGCCTAAATCAAAAATCCCTTAATTTAAAATGAGTTTTATACCCTAAACTTTATGATGATATGCCCATTTTGTTTTTAGGTTCTTTCTTGGAGCCATATGAATTAATTATATTATATTATATTATTTATTTATTTATATTATATTAGATTACCTTAGTATATTGTAACTTTTACTGTATATATATAAGTCGAGATATTAAGGACAGCAAGCATTTCTACAGACACTTATATAAAGTGACAAACGGATAGCTCTGGCCTAGTTACGTAGTATAGCTATGGTAAAAGTTATATCAGTATTATGATGTGGACTGCTCGGTTTTAGTAATGAAGCAATTACCTCCTTTTTTGTTGTTACTAAACTGACTATTGAATTGTATATGGTTATGTATTATTGTATCACTATAGGACATATGTTTGTTATTGCTGTTGTTTTGTGCCTCATAGGGCAGTTTGGCCCTAGTGCTGGTGAGCATGTAGTAAATTAGTAATAATAATAATTGTCTATTATAACACCCAATAGATCACTGTCCATTTGCCCCATTGCCTCGTGATTGTCAAGATGTCCGAAACATGGGGTACACCAGATCAGGTGTGTACACAATTGATCCCGGATGTGGCAGTCCCCTGCATGTGTTTTGTGATATGCAGACTAGTGGTGGGCCATGGACTGTGTTTCAACGGAGAAGAGACGGCAGTGAAAACTTTAACCGTAACTGGACTTCCTACAAGGCTGGATTTGGTAACCCAAATCGAGAGTTTTGGTTAGGTCTAGATAATATTAACTGTCTGACTACAGCCTCTCAAAAGTGCAAACTGCGTATTGACATGACTAACTTTGATGGTGCATCCTGGTATGCACAATACAGCTATTTCATGGTTGGTAACTCAGCTAGCACCTACAAAATGGAAATTAGTGGTTACTCAGGAACAACACCTGGGGATGATTTTGGAAGTCATGATGGAGCAAAATTTTCCACACCTGACCAGGACAATGACCCATGGGAAGATGTTCATTGTGGCCGTAGTTATCAAGGAGGATGGTGGTTTACTACATGTTTTCGGATTAACCTCAATGGGAGATACTGGCATGATCGTGCTGCTTTTCAATGGGGAGGGATTCATGCTAATTACATAAGTGAACATAGATCTTTAAAATATGCTGATATGAAAGTTAAGTGTAATTAACTGATAGAATTTTGCAACTCTTATTCAGACTGAGTATATACACCTAGAACAAAAACTTAGAAGTTACATAAAATACTATGGATTTGTTATACAATTTACTATGTATCCTGATTTTAGTAACTTTTCTTATTAAAGCAGAATTGAAAATTCATGTGATTATTATTAATTTATTTCTTTGCTTATAACTTCATAATGATCAGTCAAAACAGTATGACATGTACATTTGGTTGATGATTAGCTTTTGTTACTCTAAAATGCTATATATATATATATGTACAATAACAAGTGACAAGTGCATACCATATATATTATATGCAATTTTGTTTAAATTATGGGATCATACTAATTTGTGCATATATGTATATTCACAATATTCATGATCATCAGAATAATAAATTGTATTCATTACCATTTAATAATCACTACCTCACAAATACAGACATTTGAAGCAAGTGGGAGTTTAGACACAGACAGTCTAGAAATATGTCAGCAGAGAAGAGTCACAGTTTGATCCTGGTATTACTAACAGCTATTATACTGATAGAAGGGGGATGCATTTTTTGGTTGTTTAAAGAAGTAACCATGATGAAGAGTTGCATGGACTTAGAGGCTAGTATTCAAGAAATAAGTACCAAGGTGTCAACAGAAATTTGTAACAAAAAGGAACAATTGATAGGAACAGATAATTTCAAAACTGTGGGGTCATCAAAAGTAAAGAGGAAATCTCCTTGTCAATGTGTAGATGGGACTCCTGGTACTAATGGTAGTAAAGGAGATCCTGGTATGAAAGGTGAACAAGGGCCTCAAGGAGTAACGGGTTCCCCAGGTGAAAAAGGGCCTCAAGGATTAACAGGTTCCCCAGGTGAACAAGGGTCTCAAGGAGTAACAGGTCCCCCAGGTGAACAAGGAGCTCAAGGAGTAATGGGTTCCCCAGGTGAACAGGGAGCTCAAGGAGTAACGGGTCCCCCAGGTGAACAACACAGGATCAAATTTCAGGTTTCATATGGCATGAAATCTATTTGAAACTTCTTGAACAGCCAGGTTTCAAAGGTTGCTCAAGAATGTGCTAACAGATAAATTTCACTGGTTTCAAATTTTAACAGCCCCCTTTCCGAGTTTTATACATACTTTCATACCTTTTGAAACCTGGCTGTTCATAGAGTTTCAAATAGGTTTCATGCCTTCTGAAACCTGAAATTTGATCCTGTGGAAGGGCCTCAAGGAATAATGGGTCCCCCGGGTGAACAAGGGCCTCAAGGAGTAACAGGTCCCCCAGGCAAACACCTGGACAGCTGGGTTCTTCTCAGCTGACATATGTGCATTAATTGGGGGCGTAGTCACTGCACTTCAGGAAGCAGATCTCTTTATAATGGTATAGCAGCGGCACATTGGTCATCGGATCATGCCAAAAACCAACACATGTATATTTCAAAGTCACCAGCTTATCTTCAAGACGTTACTTTTCCCAAAGTAGAATATATAGTTCCTCTCAATTTTCCTCTCCTCACAGGAGGACCCTGTATTGAACTGCACAGTTTGCCATGCCTCTGGGCGATCTAGTGTTTTAGTAGTACATGCATGGTATAGTTATGCATATGCATGTCCCAGTGGATGGATTCGAGAATGTTATGGATTTTTGATCAATGCAGTGTTCCCAATTTGCTTGGATAGACTTGCAGAAGGTATGGATGACTTTCCCAACTTTTATAGTACTGTTTTTCCTACATTTTTGTACTTCAACTGTCAGGCCTCATACGTATAGGCCATACTGTTCAGTATTTACCAAGGCAGTATTGTCATGTGCAGTGTGTACAAAATAAAAAAGAGGAACTTACACGTACAGCTCATTTAATTTTGGTAGAAGTATATAATATGCCAAAAGCCAACATGCTCGTGTATTTGTATTTTAATATAAGTATTCTCAATATAATCATGATTCAATGACTATTAATGCTAATTATGCTGCATCTAACTTGCATGCACTGTGTGATGTATAATGTTTTAGCAATACACGTTTACAAAAAAATAAAGTTATGATATATTGGTTATACATAAAGTGAAGAGTTGTAATATTATTTTCTTAAGTTTGGAACGGTTATAGATAATATCGCTGACTTTATGCACTTTGCAAAGTTGCAGCACTTTTAATACATGCCATGAGAGCTGGTATTCCCAAAAAAAGGAGAGATACAAATTGCATCACAAAACGACCTATAAAGTAGCCTTTTTGATCAGCAATTACGCAGATCCATGGCCAATTATTGTTAGTAAATAGAAAAACGGGAAGGAAGGGAAAAGCTATACAATAAAGAATTATTCCAAAACATTTAAATAATCTATGTTTGTTTTTTGCCTTTTCTTTGGGGTCATAGTCCTCTTTCCGTCCATTCAGTCGCTTATTGCCTATTATTAGGATAAACAATGCTATAAACCATATAACACTAAGAATTCCAAATAGTACAAATGCATAGATCATTGGTCCAGCAGGGCACACAATTTCCGTTGTTGTTGTAGCTCCGTTCCTTGTTAGCTCGTTCAAGGTAGCATTGTAAAATTGCCTTATTATTACAGAAAAAGCAATGTAACTGAACAATCCTTGAATTACTTTCCACCAAAAAATGTTATCTTTATCCTTATAACCTTTACAATTACAAGGTTTTGTCGAAATACATGCAACACACAATTTACACTTTTGTTTGTCATCAGAATTAGAACTATTAGAACTGTAAAAATTAGAAGTTGATACTACAATAGGTAAAAATTGTGCTAAAAGGGAGGATAATAGGGCAGTAGCATTTAAATAGCTTCTGAATTCTTCACCATTTGTCCCGCTACTGAACACCACTCTATCAATCTTATTTCCCCACAGTAATTCAACATTATCTCCAGCAAGAAATAGCCCACCAGCCAAATAGCTTAAGAATCTTCTAACAAGTCCAAGTAAAACAGATTTTCCCTCACAACTGTCAATATAGATGAATACTACAATAATGGGTATACCTGCTACTAAATAGATTACCAGAAAAACCCAGTATACAGCAATGCTTCCATCCAAACTTCCTCCGATATCTTTCAATCCAGTTCCAATTAAGGTCATTATAACGTCAAAAGATATAACTATCCATAGAATAACTGTATCCTGCAGCTTCAAGGTCTTCTGTACATTTTTCTTTATGTCAGTAGACTTGTCAATTTCTTCTTGAGCCTTTTCTAGATTTCTCATTTCTTAGTACAATGTTAAACACCGGCTTACCGATCACTATTACGTACCAACCTCTCTGACTATTTATATCAATTTTTTCTGTTTACATTGTTTTCATTTGCCGGTTATGTTGTACTGCTACATGATACGGAAAGATATATATATATAATATAACACGAGTTCATACGCAACTATTGTAACACTTAATTTATACATCAATACATCGTTTTTGCAAATGGCGGCGTTCAGGAAGCTTTAGTTAACGAAGCTTTTCCATCGTTATTTATAAAGTTCAGGACACTTAAGCGTCCTCAATCGTTAGGATTAAGAATATATATTAAAGCCCAACGATGCGGCCAAGTAGTTCGAGTTAATTCGGGGGGCGGCAGCCCCACGAGTTCGAAATACTTGTTTTCAGTTGATATAAATATATATGTTACAACCCGTTTCGTAACTTCTGACCGGTTTCGAAACGGGTCGTAACATATATATCAATTAAGGTCATTAAAACGTCAAAAGATATAACTATCCATAGAATAACTTTATCCTGCAGCTTCAAGGTCTTCTGTACATCCCCACATGTTCTCTCCTCTCACACTCACACTCCTCACATGTTCTCTCCTCTCTCTCTCGAGAGGAGAGAACATATGGGGAGTGTGATTTGGGGAAGGTAGAAGATGTGCAACATTGGCTGCTGGAGTGCGAGAGATGGAAGGATTAACGAGTGGACCTTTTTCAGTCATTGTCACGGGTAGCACTGGGGTTTGATTTGATGACTGATAATGATAAACTATTTACCATTCTAGATCAAGGATGCAAGCATCACTCAATCCTTAAGATTATTTGGAAGATGTGGACTGCTCGATTTAGTTGAATGATGACTTAATGCTTTAATGTTGAACTGATCTATTTGTCATGATGTATTGGTGTGTGCCTCATAGGACAGTTTGTCCTAGTGCTATGCATGTGGCACATTAAATAAAATCAATAATATAATATAGGTGATAATGAATTATATATAGAATAATACCTGTGTAAACGTATGTATATATATAGAACTAAACTTTTTAAAGCCACTTGGGAGTTAAATTGCATAAGGTGTGGCTATATGAGGATAATATAAATTATTTACGAGTTCTTATAAGAATCATGCTAGGGCTTTTGGTACAAATCAGCTCTTTGCATTCATGGTATTTATATGTAAGAAGACACTCCCAAAATTCCTAAGGAATTATAAACTGACTGGTCATATGCTTTATATAGATGTCTGCGGATTATGCTAACACTCTGAAGTAGGGATAATGCACATGCCTATATATCTATATAGCTAAACATAAAAGTGATCAATGCTTAAATATATGACACCTCTGAATGGTTAGCCTTACCATGTGATCCCTGTCTTGTCAATTCATTACTTTTCTAGATGTGCTGCAAGCCACTGCCATCCCCTTGCAATTGGCCATGCATCCTTACTTCTTACTTCATTTTAAATGACTTATTCTATTTCCCATTTTTTCTCATGTACATTACTTGTTTCAGTTTGTTTTGAAAGTTACTTCAGTATACAATGTATCTCTGTCTATATACTTATAGTATAACTGTCTCCTTGTTTGCTAATTCCTTTAACTTCTGTTGAATTTCCTTCAATCTGTACAAGTCGTGTTCTCTCTGCACATCTTGGTTCAACCTTTCACTCTGTCCTGTGCTCCAGAGTACTGGATTAGGACCAGACAGGACGGACTACATAAGAGGAATGCAAATGACTCATATTATACAGTATTTATACATGCGTACAGTGGAACATTCGAACCCATATCCAGCACCTACAAGAATTACAAGTATATACTGTTTGTAATAGAATAAGGATTCCTTCTAACTGCGTCGAACTTATCTTTGGGATGGTACATCCTTCGACTTTTTGAGCGTTTAAAAATGCAGTTTGGTTTTGTTTCTTGGTCAAACACATTTCAACCCTGGGAATCTTCTTCAGTGACTCCAAACTGCGTTTTTAAACACTCAAAAAGTCGAAGGATGTACCATCCCAAAGATATATACTGTTTGTAATACTGTATATTGAGAACCCAATGTGAGGATATATAATAGATTGTAATATCCCAAATTACAGGTGTAATTGTGGGTAAAAGAATGTGAAAGCCTACTCATATATGTACATATACACTTTAGATGGAATACTAACTGTAAGATCAAGTTGAACTTGCTACATCCAAAGACCTTACACTTACTGTTAATTCTTTGCCTCCTTGTGGTACACCGATTAGCTGATTTAGAAGACTTCTCCTGTAATCTGATTGGTCATCTGCTAGCCAGTCATTTGGTGTACATATGATGTCATCAAGTTGAATTAAAACATCTACCACAACATCTAGTTCACCAAGATGAGAAGATATGACGTGAGTACCAATAGTGCATCCGTCCTATAATCAAATAGTTGATCAGAATGCAATTTAATTCTAGTATGTACATATACAAATATTTAATGCAAAAAGAATATTAATAGATACAGTATATAGAAGCACAGAAAAGAGCAATTATAATTGTAATTATTAAAAGTACAGTTAATTCTACTGAAGACATTTCCATACACACTTCCTATAAGCTCCAACAATATAATACAGCTACATATACGTATATACCTGTTTCTGTGGGTATAATGTAAAACCAGCAACTTTCTTATTGCAACATGTGTGCACACGCCCACCAGCCACACCTATTTGGGGAGTGGCAGCTATGGGATGATGGGCACACTGGTGATAGTCCCTGCACTGGAAGACACTCCCACACCTCTGACAGGTCAGATGGTTGATAACTCCCCACAGCCTGAAGAAGACAACGCAATACAGTAGGCATGGGATACAAGTTGGGTGCTTCATATGTGCAACAGTAGAACCTGCCTAATCCAGTCAGGAGGTTTAATTTTTTTAGACAGGTGGTTTGAATATTATCAAGAATTGAAAGTACATAAAATATAGTAATGCATTTTGAACTCAATTAAAGTAGTCACTTTAAACTACTGACCATCCTAGAGAGGTTTAGGACAGTACAATTTTAATGCTCACTTTTTAGATGTATCCCTAAAATAGTACAGTGGAGCCTGTACTAATAAAAAAATCTTATTCTTAAAATTAATTGAATGAAAGAGACATTAAACACACGGAAAACTTAGTAACTTTTTTGGACATTTTGTGTGTAAACATACATATTTGAATACAGTATTAATTAAGTTTGAAAGAGACTTACATCCAGTAGATGTCTCGGGTTGACTGCCCTAACTTGATGCACTGGATAATGTAACTGTTAAGCTCCCAATAGATATCTCTTTCATGAGTATAGAGTAGTTCCCCTCTATTAGTCATACTCACTCTGTAGTGTATACAAGGCAATTATGCCTATAGTACATAGTTATCAATATATAGCTATACTTACAATATAGATCGTCCTACCCAGATAGACCATCCTACCCAGATAGACCATCCTACCCAGATAGATCGTCCTACCCAGATAGACCATCCTACCCAGATAGACCATCCTACCCAGATAGACCATCCTACCCAGATAGACCATTCTACCCAGATAGATCGTCCTACCCAGATAGACCATCCTACCCAGATAGACCATCCTACCCAGATAGACCATCCTACCCAGATAGACCATCCTACCCAGATAGACCATTCTACCCAGATAGATCGTCCTACCCAGATAGACCATCCTACCCAGATAGACCATCGATCCTACCCAGATAGACCATCCTACCCAGATAGATCGTCCTACCCAGATAGACCATCCTACCCAGATAGACCATCGATCCTACCCAGATAGACCATCCTATCCTTATAGACATGTAGACATGTAATGATTGACATACGACCTTGATTGAATACATGGAAAAATGGCCGCCTGTTCTGTGGTCAGTAGTTTCTTGCAATGTAAGCATCTATATGAACACAAAGATCAGATGATTTGCCTGCAAATTAACTTGTGGCAGGGAGAACCTACTTGAAGAGGCTTGCTGCCTTATATGGACAATAAGCAGAGACTACATCTAGATCCGTCAGCTCCAATAACTTTTTTAAGAATAGTTTACTAAATAAATGCAATAATTATAATTACATATGTACATATAGGAATACTTCACTATTTTCTCACATGCTACATACTACTTTAGAATTACTCTTAAACCTACTTTTTAAATCTGTCTCTCCGATCTTTCACTTTCTCCAGTTCCAATGGTGTAAAACAATTAGCTAATTGAACCACCAGACCATCCCTTAGACAGCTCATGTTGCATCTGGTGGCTAGCAATTCTGTGAGGTTGTCATGGAGATAGTCAAGACACTCCTTTACCAGTTTCTTTATCCTTAGGAAATCGGACGATATAAGAATGGGCACCACATTGCCAACACCTAATCAAAAGGAAGGAGAGAAGAAGACTAGAGGACGTGACCCAAAGGTTGCTAGAGAAGGTTTGAAAGTGTGGAAACGTTATGTAACTTTACACAGTGACGAGATATGAGAATGTTGGAAAAGTTGTATGGATGTGATTGAGGGTGTGGTCAGTATTGTGGGCGTGGCTGAGGGTGTAGCATAGGGGTGTGGCTGAGGGTGTGGTCAGTATTGTGGGTGTGGCTGAGGGTGTGGCATAGGGGTGTGACTGAGGGTTTGGCATAGGGGTGTGACTGAGGGTGTGGCATAGGGGTGTGACTGAGGGTGTGGCATAGAGGTGTGACTGAGGGTGTGGCATAGAGGTGTGACTGAGGGTGTGGCATAGGGGTGTGGCTGAGGGTGTGGCATAGAGGTGTGACTGAGGGTGTGGCATAGAGGTGTGACTGAGGGTGTGGCATAGGGGTGTGGCTGAGGGTGTGGCATAGGGGTGTGACTGAGGGTTTGGCATAGGGGTGTGACTGAGGGTGTGGCATAGAGGTGTGACTGAGGGTGTGGCATAGAGGTGTGACTGAGGGTGTGGCATAGGGGTGTGGCTGAGGGTATGGCATAGAGGTGTGACTGAGGGTGTGGCATAGGGGTGTGGCTGAGGGTGTGGCATAGGGGTGTGACTGAGGGTGTGGCATAGGGGTGTGACTGAGGGTGTATCAATGAGATAGGCTTGGACTGAGGGCTACACAATGGATCACATAGGGAAGAGGCAAGAATTGTACATACTCATAATTGGTTTGTGTTGTGGTGTGTCCATCTTCACGCCAAAGGGGTCTTCGTACAGTCCAACTTTAACATACTCCATCAACCAAGTGAAGATGGTTATATCACAGTGAACAGATATATCCATCTCGCTCCATCCTTCTCCAGTGCCCTGAGATTGTTGGCTTATGTAGTCTGTAAAGTACTGCATGCTACTCATCAGAATATCAGGGGGACAAAGAAAATCCTTCTGAACTAAAGAAGAGAATTAAAAGTTCACTCGGTGGCCCATCCATCCATCCACCTGTCATCTACCATTCTTTCCATCATCACACACATGAATAGTGATTGTAGGTGTGGCCTTATCAGATGGGGGTGTGGCCTTATCAGATGGGGGCGTGTAATCCACACATTTAGCCATTGTGACAGCCGGACAAGACGGAGATCTGCCAAGAATGGGTTACAACCAAATAAACTCATAAAATTAACAAAAGACTGGAAGCAGGAATGTAAAGTAAAACAACACAATAAAAAGGGATCAGTTTCCAGTACAACTGACTTGAAAGATCCCAAGCTAGATTGGTGGGAGAGAGGTCTCTCCAATGCCAAAGGAGGTTGTGCTCCTCCAGATTCCTTTTCCTCGCGAGAGCCAGTCTGTTCAGGTCCACTTGTCTGTACCATGGAGCTAGTGCTCTGTGTCTGCAGAATCTTGGAAGGCACTATCTTACGAGGCTGTGAGGAAATGGGACGACCCATAGCCTCCAGCTGCTTGCTTCCTAGCTCATCCAGCCCAGCCTGCTCCCACAGCTCCTGCCATCTTACCATAACCTAGCAGATATATGGGCAAAATAATCAGCACCCCCGCAAATGGACTCCTCATTTTAATGATAATATACTGTCCTAGTGAACCCAATTAATCTCAACCTTTGTACAACTATACGCGTACACTAACTCAAATGGAAAGAGACGTGAAATGAGTACTATTTAGTTGATGGTAGGGGCAAGCAAGGCAGGGAAGAAGGATGAAGGGCTTACTTGTTGCGGCGTCAATCCAGGCAGCAGTCTTGCAATGCCGCTCCACAGTTGAGTTCCAACTGTAGGACGAGGATTTTGCTGCATAAGTCGCCTTAAGATGTGGTCTAACGCCACCTGGCGCGATACATTGCTACGCCCCGCCATCCTATAATACAGCAATGTAGTCTCTTTGCGTTCCTTCAACCATAGACCATCTAAATTACGTAGTTTTAGCAGTCAACCGCCCACAAAGAGAGTTATCGCTTGCGAAATTCCTTCAGTTTAGATATCGATAATTATTCTGAAAGCAAATGCACAAAAAGCAGATTACAAGTTCATTTAGGAATTGCTATTGGGTCCTTTCTTCTTTCCAAAGCCGACGACAACATTAACAAATCTTCTGTTGTACTGCATTCGTCTCTTGGCTCTGCCAGTCTTTGACTTCTTCTTCTCCTGGGGCTCAACCTAGGCAGGCACATAGAAAACCAACATTGTGTTATCATCATAATCATTTGACTCTGGAGATCTATTGAATGGCTACATTTCTTATTTAGATGATTGGGATTTCTTTAAACTGCGTCAAACTTATCTATCAAGAACAAACTGCATCTCTAGATGCTCAAGACTGAAGATAAACCATCTCAATATATTCTTAAAAATACCCTATTTTTAAATATTGTAATCAAACTGCAAACCAACTAATAACAATTTGATTAGTGTATTTCTTCAAGTCTAACAGTTTCTATCCATGACACTTGGGAATGGAGAAGGCTTCTACTAGTTGTACACATATTAATGGTTTGGACATTGACAAGTTGACATTGAGTTAGGGGAGGGAATTGGGAAGAGTGTTCAGTGAAAAGCTTGAAAAACACTGGCGATGACTCATGTACGTCGTAATGCCATACAAGTCAACTGTAGTTGAAAGAGGTAACAGCACTAAACTCACCTTGGGTGTCTGACCTCTGACCTTTCCAGCACGAGCCAGAGATCCGTGAGCCTTGCCTAAAGGAGGACAGAACGAGTGAACTAGCTATTACAGCACAACAAGCAATACTGACCTCCTACTACTCTGACTGTCACTGTGAGGGTAGATTCCTCAGGAATACACGAAGCTACGAACAAGCTATCGTCCAATGGAGCGCCTCCATATAACAGGACCTGGTTCTCCGATGGAATACCTTCGACCTAAAATCGTATAAAACGTAATTTTCAATATTCCTCGTTCTTTTAGTTGCTACCTCAAGTTACCTCTGAAATCACGCCCTTAAGGTCCTTTGTTGTAGTATCATCGTTGACTGTAACAGCGTGAAGGTTCTGGGACCTCAGAAAGAGCTGCATCCTTGTTATCTTTCTCAAAGGAGGACTAAAGAAGAGATATTTATCGCACTCTATTTCACCCACGTGGTGCAATGGATGACGTATTTTTTCGTATTTTGATTGGCTGAGCGAAGTGCTCGACTAAATTTAGTTTCGAAGTCGGTCTATTCCGGGAATACCCTAATCGACAAAAAAATGGCGGTAAGTCAATTCACGTTGATGAGTAAAGAGTGTCTTTGAATCGATATTCTATAGCCTAAACCGAAAACAAAAGGACAGAAGGAGATTGAAAGAGATAACAAATCTGTTGTATCGTTTTGGCGTTATGTAGTTCTCTCAACTCTGGTGAGTCTTAGAATTCGCAAGTGTCTTTCCAATCTTTGGCGTTAAAACTTGCACATTGATTCCTGCTCTCTCTTACAGGTGTTGCACACATTATCAATAACTTGGTTTCATCTAACAGGAAGCATGAATTTTGTATCTTTTGTAAGTTTTAGATAAGACATTCCAAAGAATATGTTCATGTACATATATGTAGTGATTAAAGATGTCTTATCAGAATATACCGATTGTCCATCTCTCCTACAAGGGAGGTGTAGATAGCTTTACAGTTTGTAGTAGAATTGGATAACAGAGTATGCCACAAGTATTACCTTGTTTCTTTGGTATAGATTGTGTTTGCAGTCTCTTTGGGTGTACATGCACTTGCCCACTGGATAATTGATAAGACAGCCATCAGTGGGCTGGACCTGACAATTAATGAAGGAACAGTAGGGTAATCCTCATTTGATCAAATAATAGTGTGTAATAAAACAACGGTGTCCTCTTACCTTTTGTAGGTATACAAAGGATATAATGATTGTTACCATAGTAGCACAAGTTCTATCTATAGTATCAAACTATTTCTTTCTTCTCATTTTGGCAGTAAGTCCATTGCTAGCTTGTGACCTGGGGGAAATCCCACAGATTCACCCTAACTTAACTAGAAACTGAGAGAAACTCCTCCTACACTCCTCCTTCACTCCTCCTTCACTCCTCCTTCACTCCTTTAGAGTAGAAACTAAACCCTCCAACTTAACTAGAAACTGCAAATAAATTCTCTCCATGAAACCTTACCTCAAAACAAACCATGGCTTAATACAAAACAGCATTCCATAATGTTTTCACATATGGAAATTCCTCCATATGTAGTATTATGTTTTTTATGCAAAAATGTTGTTCACATGAGGTATTTAATAATTTCTGTACCTTATTTGTAAAATAATCCTATGTTCTCCAAATACATAGATTCCTCTCTATGGTGGATATAAGATTTGGATCATGCTGATCTGGCCGTGGTTCACTGCAGGATCTGCGGCACCAAGTGATGACCCAAAGAGTAAGAGGAAGCAAGAGAAGAAGGAGAAGAAAGTTTTCAAGCGAATTCAGAAATAGCTAACTTTTTAAAGGAATTACTAGTTCTGTTTATTTATGACTTTAATTTTTCTGTGTATTCATCTATATAAAAGCTAACTCATTATTATAGCAAATGTTGCATGATTATGTAATTTAGCTCCAAATGTACGTACATTAAAATTCAGTATGATGACTTATGTATATGTTATGTTATAATTAGCCATATAATGTTCTATAGTTTTATAACTCATAAACTCATGATCACTCTCAAATGTATACTCATGCACATGCACTCTGCATATACTGTACCCAGACATATAAATTAGCTTTATATAATATACTAAATATTTAAGTTTGAATTATTATGTATAATAATCCCTAACATATATATAGTTTATATAAACGTACACTTACACTCTATATGAATGTATATATATACTGTACCCAGGTAAATTAGCTTCAAAATTATGTTGTATATTAATTTTATGATCAGAATGACTGTACATTAGGATTCATTCACAGATTAATTCAAAAGCAAGTTACATGGATTATAAGAAGTTATGCATAATAGTACTTCCCAGTTTAGTTGTGTGATATTTTTGTTTACGCATTTAGGTACACATTCTGAAGGTCAGGATAGAGACGGCTTCCTTGTGGAAGTGGAGCACCTAAAGTAGCTGCTTCAGGAAAGATCCCCTTATCTGCCTCACTCATCTCAACGGACTGCTCATCAATCCTAGCCAAGAGACTATAAATTTCAGCCATAGTCTTTCTTCTGTGGTAGTCAGGGTCCCTGTATGCATTTGAATGAGGAATGAATGTGTAAATAACAAACTGTAATTTAAAACTAGTTTCATACAATCTGCATGTGATAGCATATAACTGCATGGCTATAAACTTCCTTATCAAGTATAGTGTAATGTCCTTGGTTACCACTTAATATCATATATACGTATACCTTACTCTCTAAGTAGGGATCTTTGCATTAGCTCTATATATGTTTATAAAGGCATATACGTATATGCTATGCATGCAACTAACTGACTCACCAGCAGTGTACCATCCCTGTATGCATTTGAATGAGGAATGAATGTGTAAATATATATACAAACTGTAAACTAGTTTCATACAATCTGTGATTGCATATATACGTATAACTGGCCATGCATAAATATTTCATCACATAACACACTGTCATATTTATTATATATACATTTATCTCATCCTTATCAAGTGTAGTGTAATGTCATTAATTGGCTATATACCTTGCTCTCTAAGTATAGGGATCTTTGTATTTTGTATTAGCTCTATGTTTATATAGGCATTATATATGTTTATATATATACTGCATCTAACTGACTCACCAGCAGTGTACCATAACCATATAGATCTTTTTAGAACAGCCTGGTGGAGGAGGCTGACAGTATCCACTTGGAAGTGTCTTTATCAACTATAAACATAATAAAATTTGCATAATAAACTATGTTGCTAGCGGTATAACATCTTCAATATTCAAGTCTATACATGACCAAGTGTATATAATATACGCACTTTTTCAATTTCAAAATCTTCAAAAGGTTTGTGTCCAAGTGACCATATCTCAAACATCACCATTCCAAAGCTCCACACATCACTCTTAGTAGTGTACTTGCCATACAAGATGGCCTCTGGAGCTGTCCATTTGACAGGAATCTGACCTCCCTTGGGCTTGTAGTAGTAATCCTTATCCATGTCATGTGACATACCAAAATCAGCAAGCTATATAGCACAGAAACAATTGTTACCTAATTACTGTATGCATGTTGGCTGATCTGCGTAATATACGTATATATCTTTTAGTGCGATTATTCACTTCTATATATATACAATACAGTGGAATATTGTTTTGTACTTGTACCCACTTGTACATATATATACGCTTTAATTCACATTTTATATATAATTACAATGGCTGAATATTTACAGGATAACTATCTAGAATTTGAATTATAAACTTCCATCATATAAAACAAATAAGCACACAGCTGTGGATAAATGTATATATAATACGTGTATTTTACCTTGCAGTTCAAGTCTTCTTCAAGAAGAATATTCCTTGCTGCAAGATCTCTGTGTATGAACTTCTTTTTGGAAAGATAAGACATTGCATCAGAAATTTGAATGCAAAACTTTAAAAGTAGATTTCTGATCTCTTTGTTGTCTTTTTCCTTAAATCTGCAATACAATGTAATTAATCAATTTCCTCTTAAAAATTGAATGTACTGAATATATATGTGCTTGTGTGTAGGCAGGACTTGTATACAGTAGCTCACTGGTCTGATACTCTTAGCAAATAACTTCTCAAATCACCATTCTTTGCTAGTTCCATTACTATCAAAATCTAGTTACATTAATATTATAAGGATATACAGTATATATATATCTTTATAGTCAATAACATATTATATATAAATGGTGAGCATATGTTTTTTTTAAAAAATCATGGCATACAATAAAACTTTGATATACATAGTTGCTGTTATACCTTTTTCTTATACTGTACGTATATACCTTGTCACACACACAGCCACACATGCACACAAACCTTGTTGTCCTCCATAGCAACACCAATGAGTCTGATTATAAAAGGATGACCGAACTGTCCCATGATTGCAGCTTCCTTCAGTAGTTTGGTTTTCTCATCTTCACTAGCAACCTCTCTCAATTTCTTGACCGCCACCCTCTTTCCATTATTAATTCTTCCCTTGTACACTTCTCCAAACTGCCCCTCCCCCAGCTGGTGGGATAGCTCTATGTTTCCAATGTCAATTTTAGTGAATTCCTTTCTCTTGTTGATTTGAGCATATAGATCTTCAGCACTTTCAGGAGGTTCCCAATAAATGTGTTCTTGAATGGCATTGACCTGGACAGTGAAATATAAGTTAGGTCAACTTAAGGACAACAACATTCCAGGTATATATATATATATATATTCCATGTGTACACATATGTATCAGAGAGTAACAGGTCTATGGGATCCGGAGAATTCTCTAATATATGGATGCCACAAAAATCTTGCCTCCCTATTCGATGTACATATTACGGGTAATCACCTTAAAATCGACAACAACAGTATTTGTTCATTTTTGTAAGATCTGAAGCGTTAAGTGTTTTTTAATTAAACACATCAATCACTTCTGTGTTTGCACATGCATGACTAATCCCTATTTCAACTATATATATTGAAAGCGTAAGGCCATGCATGGTTAGCATCGTCATATTGTCAAAAATGTGCTATATAGTCTATGTAGTGTTTGTAACAATGTTATCCCCTACAGTACTTCTAACTTTAAATGTTTTTATTGTTTACGCATATACAATCGGTATATTAATGTGTAATGCATATAATGTGTTTAATCCCTTGCATATATATTCATTTTCAAAAAATCAATCTCACATGTCTTTCAGGAGTTTCATAGTCTTGAGGTAATTGAACCTGCATACAATTATACAATAATGTAATATTATGTCTATATACCTAATATAAATATATTATACTGCATGTTTACACATGTCTATATACCATCATTCATAACACTATGCATGTCTATATCAAAACTGATATATATATACCTCATAGTGGCCTTCTCCAGTGTAGTTGTTATGAATAGGCTCTGCGTGATCAGATGCAATTTCTGATTTTTTTAAAATTATTTCCTTCTTAAACTTATCATTAGCTGTAAAAGTCATGGGAGGAAAGAATGAATTTAACTCAAATATATATGTACGTATAAGCCCTGTGTATCCCCCTATGAATTATATAATTACTTTTCCTTGTTCGAAACCTGATCCATACAAAACTAATAAGTAGCAGAACACCACACACAAGTACCAGAAGAGCCAACAGTACAGTGACTGCAATTAATGGTGCTGTGTTTTCAGTTTCACTGTCCAGTGTTCTTAGATTTGGAGTACTATGTTGGATGGTTGCTGTTACCATAGAAGTCACAGTCACTGTCATGGTAGTACTGCTGACACTTGTTCCACCTAAATATGTTACATTTGAATGTGAGGATGGTTCATTCAAATCAGTAGTTGAACAAGCACAGCTAGTAGGTATAGTTCTTGTAGGTAAAATTGTTGCAAGCTCATTTAAGCCACCTATAATATAAATAATAATAATAATAATAGTGCCAAGCTTTAGGAGTAAATACTGTCAAATTAATCAATACAAAAAAGTGTTGTACACCTACTCATATCATGTGATTGTTCATGTTCAGCATTCTCTAAAACAATATTGAGATAGGGATAGGCTACTTTGGTATCACATGACTCGTCTCTGATATAAACAAGTGCTGAGTCAGTGCAACGTTTTTTTTTGCTGATTGATAAAAATTAAACATGGATACATATATACAGGAATTGGTTAAAATATTTTTATATCGCATACTCAAATTTGTCTCTTCTCATTTCGAGAACATATGTGATGTAAGGAGAGTCGTCTTCAGAGGGTTCAATTTCACATGATGAATTTTCCATTAAGTTAAAATGGCTGGCTAGCCAACAGTTTTCAGTACTGGAGTAGAGAGCTGAACTGAG
This sequence comes from Chondrosia reniformis, assembly GCA_947172415.1. NCBI lineage: Eukaryota > Metazoa > Porifera > Demospongiae > Chondrillida > Chondrillidae > Chondrosia > Chondrosia reniformis. Next base: position 6,218,056 of record OX359200.1, read on the forward strand.
TTTCCTGACATAATTGAGTACTCTAATGTCTACCCTTGAGAACCACCAGGATTTGGATCCATTGTTACAAAGTGAAACATCGGAAATGACCTCAGACGGATCACCACTCATAGGAAGAAATCCTGTGATTGTTACCACAGTGTTATATGATTCGAAACAAGATGGTTCTCCTGAAATATGGAAATTCAAGGAAATTATAACTTAATTAATATTAGAAAAATTGAAATTAAGCATATACATTATATAGCTGTATTTAAAAAATAACCTTCTCAAACTAAACGATATCTTCAAACAGTTCACAAATGTCTCAAAATCACATACAACAGTATGGTCTATATAATACCGCTAGCTTAGTAAATAGATTAGCGCTAGCGTCCCATCAAAGAATCTTATAATTAGATGCTAACGTATAGACGTCGCCTCACAGCATATACATTTGGTTGATGAATATATGTGTGGCCTGTCTTTATATACTTGCCAGCGAGTCTATTTCTATACCTTTAATTGTCCACCAAATCGCTGGTAGTAGGAGAGCCGGAAATTTAGCAAGGAAAGTAACCATCCCTGGTGTCCTTCTACACAGTCGAACTTTATAGTAGACTACCTTAAATTACCCAGCTTATTTTTAAGTCGACATTCAGGATACACGCACCTGTGGCCACAGTATAACTCTTTTAAGTGTGTGACTAAACTATTATATATGTAAATTATATATACGTAGGTCACGCCGCACTTGAGGTAAAGAATTTAAAGTACACATACCTATATATGGTGCGTGGACTGTCATGCATTGCACGTACGTATATATTCACATGTCCATAAATTTACACGATCACTAGGGTCCGTTATTCTCCCATCGTCTACTATATACATGGCAGATATCAAAAAATATATATATCAATCAATCAATCAATCAATTAAAGTGCACCGCACCCTAAGGCGCTAGGACACAGAAAAGGGATCCAGTGTAGCACTAGTACATCATAAAATGTAAAGAAAAAGGTTAAACCATAATACATAATAAGTTTAAAACAAACAGCAGCATAAGTCATATATATGTATGTACTCACCAGATCAGCGCTCTTGCTTCAAAGCGTTTCTATGAATCAAAGAGTAGTACGTACTAAAAGGATAATAGTGTATGAATCAATGCCAGATCTAAAGGTTTATTCCACAGATGATTGGTTTCTATGGTGATCAAATTGGACTGAAGGCAAAAAAGTACATACGATGCTATATATGTATAGGGATGTTAACTTTCAATTTCTTTAATTTTTTATTTCATTTTACATACATACATGTATGAATTCGTACTAACTATTTATAAATGTACCTATAACAATAACATGACAGATGAATTTATGGGTATATGCTAATTTCAAGTACATATTTGGCATTAATATTATATTTGCACATATATGCATGGAGTGAATAAGTGTACGTAGTGCTGTATGGATGGATGCATATGTTGTTTTTAGTTGGTAGAGATGATTCATCTTTTATAATTAGTCTTTTGAGTGTCTAGAGACGCAGTTGATTCTTATATAGAGATTTGGATGTTTCGACCCTGGGGGTCTCCTTCAGTGACTGAAGACCCCCAGATGATGTAGAGACACTGTAAAATATATCAAATATATATGGGCCACATGTATGTTGACTTAATTTAAGTTTACTAAATTTAGGGCCCTTATACTAATGAATCACTTATACTATTTATTATAGTAATGAATCACTTTTCAAGTAGTACTTTAAAGACAACTTAAAACAATTTTAAATTTATAACTTTTAAATGTGATCGAAGTAAAGTCAATAATGTAATATAAATGATATCATTTAAAGTTGTCCATACCTTAAAGTGTCTTATTAAAGTTACATTGAATTCCCCAAAATATTTTGTCTCTGTTATCTTGCTCTAGGTTTATACTGCTATGAACTGTCATATATAGATAATATGTTCTTTGAGCATATACTTCCTATCTTCAGTGTACATGTGTTGGCATATGATTCAATTACGTATATATACCACTCTAGTGTTAGGTACTTATCTTTGTAAATCTGACCTGGTTCAATGATTATCAGTGGTATGAAGCCATGATGGAGGGGTGAGCGGAGTTGGTTTGTGAAATCTCACCAATAACCTAAACAAACATTTTCCTATATAGATATGTTTGATATCAATGCTAGGAAAAAACAAGGATTTTCCTAGACTGTTATTTTAGGAACCCATGAGCTTTGTAACATTGCCTCTTGTGCCTAATACTAGTAAACTAATTCTAATTTAATATAATCCTATGTGCAAATATGTACACAGATTCCTCTCTAAGGTGGATGTAAGATTGGGAGCATGCTGATCTGGCTGGCTGTGGTTCACTGCAGGGTCTGCGGCACCAAGTGATGACCCAAAGAGTAAGAGGAGCAAGAGAAGAAGAAGAAGAAAGTTTTCAAGCAAATTCAGAAATAGTTAACTTTTTAAGAGAAATGACTACTTCTATTAATTTTTATTAATGACTTTTTTTTTCCCCATTATTGTAAGAACGACCCCCTATCTGATTTGTTGATTGAGTGAATGACTTTTATTTATAATTGTTATTATGGCTAATGTTGCAGGATATACTGTAAGCTCCAAAATGTACAAATAAATGTACATTAAATTAAATATATGATGACGTATAATTACGTATGCTATGTTAACCATGTATAATAATCCCTAACATATAGTTTATATATATAAACGTACACTTACACTCTATATGAATGTATATATATATATACTGTACCCAGGTAAATTAGCTTCAAAATCATGTTGTATGCTAAATATTTATGATCAGAATGACTGTACATTAGGATTCACTCACAGATTCAAAAGCAAGTTACATGGATTATAAAAAGTTATATAGTACATCCCAGTTTAGTTGTGTGATGTTTTTGTTTACGCATTTAGGTACACATTCTGAAGGTCAGGATAGAGACGGCTTCCTTGTGGAAGTGGAGCACCTAAGGTGGCTGCTTCAGGAAAGATCTCCTTATCTGCCTCACTCATCTCAACAGACTGCTCATCAATCCTAGCCAAGAGACTATAAATTTCAGCCATAGTCTTTCTTCTGTGGTAGTCAGGGTCCCTGTATGCATTTGAATGAGGAATGAATGTGTAAATAACAAACTGTAAATTAAAACTAGTTTCATACAATCTGCATGTGATTGTATATAACTGCATGGCTATAAACTTCCTTATCAAGTGTAGTGTATACGTAATGTCATTGGTTACCACTTAATATCATATATACGTATACCTTACTCTCTAAGTAGGGATCTTTGTATTAGCTCTATATATGTTTATATAGGCATATATATATACTGTGCATGCAACTAACTGACTCACCAGCAGTGTACCATAACCATGTAGATCTTTTTAGAACAGCCTGGCGGAGGAGGCTGACAGTATCCACTTGGAAGTGTCTTTATCAACTATAAACATAATAAAACTTGCATGATAAACCATGTTGCTAGTGCATGGTATAACACTTCAATATTCAAGTCTATACATGACCAAGTGTATATAATATACGCACTTTTTCAATTTCAAAATCTTCAAAAGGTTTGTGTCCAAGTGACCATATCTCAAACATCACCATTCCAAAGCTCCACACATCACTCTTTGTAGTGTACTTGCCATACAAGATGGCCTCTGGAGCTGTCCATTTGACAGGAATCTGACCTCCCTTAGGCTTGTAGTAGTAATCCTCATCCATATCATGTGACATACCAAAATCAGCAAGCTATATAGCACAGAAACAATTAATTTTTTACCTAATTACAGTATACATGTTGGCTTGTCTGTGTACGTATATATATCTTTGAGTGCATATGATTATTCACTTCTATATATATACAATACAGTGGAATATTGTTACGTACTTGTACCCACTTGTATATATATATATATATACACTTTAATTCACATTTTATATATAATTACAATGGCTGAATATTTACAGGATAACTATCTAGAATTTGAATTATAAACTTCCATCATATAAAACAAATAAGCACACAGCTGTGGATAAATGTATATATAATACGTGTATTTTACCTTGCAGTTCAAGTCTTCTTCAAGAAGAATGTTCCTTGCTGCAAGATCTCTGTGTATGAACTTCTTGTTGGAAAGATAAGACATTGCATCAGAAATTTGAATGCAAAACTTTAAAAGTAAATTTCTGATCTCTTTGTTGTCTTTTTCCTTAAACCTGCAATACAATGTAATTAATCAAGTTTCTCTTAAGAATTAAATGTATATATACTGAATATTTGTGTGTAGGCAGGACTGGTAGCTCACTGGTCTGATATTCTTAGCAAATAACTTCTCAAATCACCATTCTTCGCTAGTTCCATTACTATCAAAATCTAGTTACATTAATATTATAAGGATATACAGTATATATAAAAATGTTATATATACTATACATATATATATATATACGTATACTATTATATATATCTTTATAGTCAATAACATATTATATAAATGGTGAGCATATGTTTTTTTAAAAAAATCATGGTATACAATATAACTTTGATATATTTGTATAGTTGCTAGCTGTTATACCTTTTTCTTATATATACCTTGTCACACACAAGCCACACACACATGCACACAAACCTTGTTGCCCTCCATAGCAACACCAATGAGTCTGATTATATAAGGATGACTGAACTGTCCCATGATTGCAGCTTCCTTCAGTAGTTTGGTTTTCTCATCTTCACTAGCAACCTCTCTCAATTTCTTGACCGCCACTCTCTTTCCATTTTTAATTCTTCCCTTGTACACTTCTCCAAACTGCCCCTCCCCCAGCTGGTGGGATAGCTCTATGTTTCCAATGTCAATTTTAGTAAATTCCTTTCTCTTGTTGATTTGAGCATACAGATCTTCAGCACTTTCAGGAGGTTCCCAATAAATGTGTTCTTGAATGGCATTGGCCTGGATAGTTATATAGATCAACTTAAGGCCTCGGCCAACACCATTCCAGGTATATATACTCCATATGCATATGTACCATATGTATCAGTGAGTATATATATACGTAATTAAAAGGTATATAGAACTCTCTAATAGGGATGCCACAAAAACCTTGCCTCCCTATTTGATGTACATATTACGGGTAATCACCTTAAAATCGACAACGAATGGCTTCTTAGCTTTTTTCAGCTTTTTGTACAATTTTGTAAGATCTGAAATGTTAAGCTTTTTATTAATTAAACACATCACTTCTGTGTTTGGGCACATTAATCCCTATATATTTCAGTTATTATTGAAAGCGTAAGGCCATGCATGGTTAGCATTGTCACATTGTCACAAATGTGCTATATAGTCTATATAGTGTTTGTAACACTGTTATCCCCTACAGTACTTCTAACTTTAAATGTTTTTATTGTTTACGTATATACAATCGGTATATTATGGATACTGAATGCATATAATGTGTTCAATCCCCTGCATATTCATTTTAAAAAAATCAATCTCACATGATGATGTCTTTCAGGAGTTTCATAGTCTTGAGGTAATTAAACCTGCATACAATTATATATACCTAAATATACTGCATGTTTACACATGTATATATATATACCATCATTCATAACACTATGCATGTCATATATCAAAACTGTGTATCATCGTTAATAACCAATATACCTCATAGTGGCCTTCTCCAGTGTAGTTGTTATGAATAGGCTCTGCGTGCACGCGATCAGATGCAATTTCTGATTTTTTTAAAATTATTTCCTCCTTAAGCTTATCATTAGCTGTAAAAAGTTATGGGAGAAAAGAATAAAATTAACTAAAATATGTATGTACATGTATATATATATTTATAGAAGCCCTGTGTATCCCCCTATGAATTATATAATTACTTCTCCTTGTTCGAAACCTGATCCATACAAAACTAATAAGTAGCAGAACACCACACACGAGTACCAGAAGAGCCAACAGTACAGTGACTGCAATTAATGGTGCTGTGTTTTCAGTTTCACTGTCCAGTGTTCTTAGATTTGGAGTACTAAGTTGGATGGTTGCTGTTACCATAGAAGTCACAGTCACTGTCACGGTAGTACTGCTGACACTTGTTCCACCTAAATATGTTACATTTGAATGTGAGGATGGTCCAATCAAATCAGTAGTTGAACAAGCACAGCTAGTAGGTATAGTTCTTGTTGGTAAAATTGTTGCAAGCTCATTTAAGCCACCTATAATAAAAATAATAATAATAATAATAATAATAATAGTAACAATAATATGCCAAGTTTTGGAGTAAATACTGTCAAATTAATCAATACAAAAAGTGTTAAACAAATTTAAATGTGAAAAATCTGTACATCTATACTCATATCATGTGATTAACAATGTTAACATATACATGGCATGTAAGTACATATGTACACTGTACAGGGCTAGCACTACTGTGATGTACATGTGCACCTACTCATATCATATGATTGCTCACGTTCAGCATTCTCTAAAACAATATTGACATAGGGATAGTCTACTTCAGTATCACATGACTCGTTTCTGACATAAACAAGTGCTGAGTCAGTGCAACCGTTTGTTCTATTGAGTGATAAAAACATGGATATAAAGTATATGACAGGCATATAGACTTATCATATATATTGGTTAAAATATTTTTACATACTCAAATTTATGGTGCCCCATGGCCATGCCCTGCCTTTCTATGATTCTTCTCATTTCAAGAACATATGTGATGTAAGGAGAGTGGTCTTCAGGGGGTTCTATTTCACATGATGCATCTTCCATTAAGTTAAAATGGCTGGCTAGCCAACAGTTCTCAGTACTAGAGTAGAGAGCTGAACTAACTTCCCTGACATAATTGATTACTCTAATGTCTACCCTTGAGAACCACCAGGAGCTGGATCCATTGTTACAAAGTGAAACATTGGAAATGACTTCAGATGGATCTCCACTCATAGGAAGAAATCCTGTGATTGTTACCGCAGTCTCATTTGATTTGAAACATATGCGTGAGCAGGATAGTTCTCCTGAAATATGTTGAATTCGATTATAACTTAATATTAGAAAAATTGAAATTAAACATATTATACATTATATAGCTGTCTTTAAAAATTAACCATCTCAAACTAAACGATATCTTCAAGCAGTTCACAAATGTCTCAAAATCACATACAACAGTATGGTCTATACCGATTAAACCTCTTATAGTAAATAGATTAGCGCTAGCGTCCTATCCAAAGAATGCTAACGTATAGACGTCGACGTCGCGTCACAGCATATACATTTGGTTGATGAATATATATTTAGATGTGTGGCCTGTCTTTATATACTTGCCAGCGAGTCTATTTCTATTTCCATACCTTTAATTGTCCACCAAATCGCCGGTAGTAAGAGAGCCGGAAATTTAGCAAGGAAAATAACCATCCCTGGTGTCCTTCTACACAGTCGAACTTTACCTTAAATTACCCAGCTTATTTTTAAGCCGACATTCAGGATACACGCACCTGTGGCCACAGTATATAACTCTTTTAAGGGTGTGATTAAACTATATATCATGTATATTCGTAGATATATACGTAGGTCACACCGCACTTGAGGTACAGAATTTAAAGTACACATACCTATATATGGTGCGTGGACTGTCATGCATTGCACGTACGTATATATTCACATGTCCATAAATTTGTACGATCACTAGGGTTCGTTATTCTCCCATCGTCTACTACATACATGGCAGATATCAAAATATATATCAGTCAATCAATCAATTAAAGTGCACCGCACCCTAATATAAGGCGCTTAAAAGGGGGTCCAAGGTAGCACTAGTACATCATAAAATGTAAAGAAAAAGTTAAACCACAATAAATAATAAGTTTAAAACAAACTGCAGCATAAGTCATATATATGTACTCACCAGATCAGCGCTCTTGCTTCAAAGCGTTTCTATGAATCAAAGAGTAGTACGTACTAAAAGGATAATAGTGTATGAATCAATGTCAGATCTAAAGGTCTATTCCACAGATGAATGAATCAATGTCAGATCTAAAGGTCTATTCCACAGATGATTGGTTTCTATGGTGATCAAATTGGGCTGAAAGCAAAAAAGGAAAATACAATGCTATATATGCATAGGGATATTAACTTTCAATTTCTTTAATTATTTATTTAATTTTACATTCATGTATGAATTCGTATACTAACTATTTATAAAATTGTACATATAACAATAACATGACAGATGAATTTATGGGTATATATGCTAATTTTAAGTACATATTTGGCATTAATATTATATTTGCACATATATGCATGGAGTGATTAAATGTACATATATAGTGTTGTATGGATGGATGCATATGTTGTTTTTAGTTGGTAGAGATGATTCATCCTTTATAATTAGTCTTTTGAGTATCTAGAGACACAGTTGATTCTTATATAGAGATTTTGACGTTTCGACTTCAGTGACTGAAGACCCCCTGATGATGTAGAGACACTGCAAAATATATCAAATATATATGGGCCACATGCATGTTGACTTAATTTAAGTTTACTAAATTTAGGGCCCTTATATACTATTTATTATATATAGTAATGAATCACTTTTCAAGTAGTACTTTAAATTTATAACTTTTAAATGTAAAGTCAATAATGTAATATAAATGATATCATTTAAAGTTGTCCATACCTTAAAGTGTCTTATTAAAGTTAAATTTAACTCCCCAAAATATTTTGTCTCTGTTATCTTGCTCTAGGTTTTATACTGCTATGAACTGTCATATATAGACATGTCCTTTGAGCATATACTTCCTATCTTCAGCGTACATGTGTTGGCATATGATTCAATTACGTATACCACTCTAGTGTTAGGTACTTATCTTTGTAAATCTGACCTGGTCCAATGATTATCAGTGGTATGAAGCCATGATGGAGGGTGAACGGCGTTGGTTTGTGAAATCTCACCAATAACCTAAACAAACATTTTCCTATATAGATATGTTTGATATCAATGCTAGGAAAAAACAAGGATTTTCCTAGACTGTTATTCTAGGAACCCATGAGCTTTGTAACATTGCCTCTTGTGCCTAACTCAAGTAAACTAATTCTAATTTAATATAATCCTATGTGCAAATATGTACATATAGATTCCTCTCTAAGGTGGATGTAAGATTTGGAGCATGCTGATCTAGCTGGCTGTGGTTCACTGCAGGGTCTGCGGCACCAAGTGATGACCCAAAGAGTAAGAGGAGCAAGAGAAGAAGAATAAAGTTTTCAAGCAAATTCAGAAATAGTTAACTTTTTAAGAGAAATGACTACTTCTATTATTTTTATAAATGACTTTTTTTTCCCATTATTGTAAGAACGACCCCCTATCTGATTTGTTGATTGAGTGAATGACTTTTATTTATAATTGTTATTATGGCTAATGTTGCAGGATATACTGTAAGCTCCAAAATGTACAAATAAATGTACATTAAATTAAATATATGATGACGTATAATTACGTATGCTATGTTAACCATGTATAATAATCCCTAACATATAGTTTATATATATAAACGTACACTTACACTCTATATGAATGTATATATATATATACTGTACCCAGGTAAATTAGCTTCAAAATCATGTTGTATGTTAAATATTTATGATCAGAATGACTGTACATTAGGATTCATTCACAGATTAATTCAAAAGTAAGTTACATGGATTATAAGAAGTTATTGTGTGATGTTTTTGTTTACGCATTTAGGTACACATTCTGAAGGTCAGGATAGAGACGGCTTCCTTGTGGAAGTGGAGCACCTAAAGTGGCTGCTTCAGGAAAGATCTCCTTATCTGCCTCACTCATCTCAACAGACTGCTCATCAATCCTAACTAAGAGACTATAAATTTCAGCCATAGTCTTTCTTCTGTGATAGTCAGGGTCCCTGTATGCATTTGAATGAGGAATGAATGTGTAAATAATAAATTGTAATTTAAAACTAGTTTCATACAATCTGCATGTGATTGTATATACGTATAACTTACTCTCTAAGTAGGGATCTTTGTATTAGCTCTATATATGTTTATATAGGCATATATATATACTGTGCATGCAACTAACTGACTCACCAGCAGTGTACCATAACCATATAGATCTTTTTAGAACAGCCTGGCGGAGGAGGCTGACAGTATCCACTTGGAAGTGTCTTTATCAACTATAAACATAATAAAACTTGCATGATAAACCATGTTGCTAGTGCATGGTATAACACTTCAATATTCAAGTCTATACATGACCAAGTGTATATAATATACACACTTTTTCAATTTCAAAATCTTCAAAAGGTTTGTGTCCAAGTGACCATATCTCAAACATCACCATTCCAAAGCTCCACACATCACTCTTAGTAGAGTACTTATGATACAAGATGGCCTCTGGAGCTGTCCATTTGACTGGAATCTGGCCTCCCTTGGGCTTGTAGTAGTAATCCTTATCCATGTCATGTGACATACCAAAATCAGCAAGCTATACAGCACAGAAACAATTGTTACCTAATTACAGTATGCACATTGGCTGATCTGCGTAATATACGTATATATATATCTTTTAGTGTGCGTGATTATTCACTTCTATATATATATATATATGTGGAATATTGTTAATTGTACACACTTTTACGCTTTAATTCAAATTTAATTTATTAACCAATTACAATGGCTGAATATTTACTGGATGACTATCTAGAATTTGAATTACGAAATTTCATCATTTCACAAAGCAATTAAGCACACAGCCATGGATAATATATATAATACGTTATATGTGTATTTCACCTTGCAGTTCAAGTTTTCTTCAAGAAGAATGTTCCTTGCTGCAAGATCTCTGTGTATGAACTTCTTTTTGGAAAGATAAGACATTGCATCAGAAATTTGAATGCAAAACTTTAAAAGTAGATTTCTGATCTCTTTGTTATCTTTTTCCTTAAACCTGCAATACAATGTAAGTTTCTCTTAAAAATTGAATGTACTGAATATGTGTGTAGGCAGGACTTAGCTTGTATACAGTAGCTCACTGGTCTGATATTCTTAGCAAATAACTTCTCAAGTCACCATTCTTTGCTAGTTCCATTACTATCAAAATCTATATAGTTATACATTATAAGGATATATACAGTATACATATTATATACGCATAGTCATAATTATTATAATCAATAGCATATAAATGCATGGTGTGCATATATATATGGTTTAAAACGTTATGGTATATGTACATTAAACTTTGGTATACTAGTTGCTTTTTATTTTACCTTGTCACACACAGCCACTCATGCACAAACCTTGTTGCCCTCCATAGCGACACCAATGAGTCTGATTATATAAGGATGACTAAACTGTCCCATAATTGCAGCTTCCTTCAGTAGTTTGGTTTTCTCATCTTCACTAGCAACCTCTCTCAATTTCTTGACCGCCACTCTCTTTCCATTATTAATTCTTCCCTTGTACACTTCTCCAAACTGCCCCTCCCCCAGCTGGTGGGATAGCTCTATGTTCCCAATGTCAATTTTAGTGAATTCCTTTCTCTTGTTGATTTGAACATATAGATCTTCAGCACTTTCAGGAGGTTCCCAATAAATGTGTTCTTGAATGGCATTGGCCTGGACAGTGAAATAAATTAGATCAACTTAAGGCCTAGGCCAACAACATTCCATGTATATATATATATACTCCATATGTGTACCATATGTATGAGAGAGTATATATATACGTAATTAAAAGGTATATAGAACTCTCTAATAGGGATGCCACAAAAACCTTGCCTCCCTATTTGATGTACATATTACGGGTAATCACCTTAAAATCGACAACGAATGGCTTCTTAGCTTTTTTCAGCTTTTTGTACAATTTTGTAAGATCTGAAATGTTTAGCGTTTTTTTAATCAAACACATCACTTCTGTGTTTGGGTACATGACTAATCCCTATTTCAGCTATATTGATAGCATATGGCCATGCATGGTTAGCATCGTCACATTGTCAAAAATGTGCTATATAGTCTTTGTTTGTAACACTGTTATCCCCTACAGTACTTCTAACTTCGATTTTTAAAAAAATGTTTTTATTGTTTATGTATTATATACAATTGGTATATTATGGATAACTGAATGCATCACAATACATACAATGTGTTCAATCTCCTTCATGTTCATTTTCAAAAAAATCAAACTCACATGATTATGTCTTTCAGGAGTTTCATAGTCTTGAGGTAATTGAACCTGCATGCAATTATACCTAAATATGCATACTGCATGTTTACACGTGTAATATTATGTACATATCTATGCCTAAATATAAATTAAATATCATATATTCATAACACTATGTATTGTATTACCTATCATCATTAATAACCAGTATATATATATACCTCATAGTAGCCTTCTCCAGCGTTGTTGTTATGAATAGGTTCTTCATGATCACATGCAATTTCTGAATTTTTTAAAACAATTCCCTTCTTAAGCTTATCATTAGCTGTAAAGTCATGGGAGAAAAGAATGAATTTAACTAAAATATATACAAAAGCCCTGTGTGTATATATATCCCAATGTATTATGTAATTACTTTTCCTTGTTCGAAACCTGATCCATACAAAACTAATAAGTAACAGAACACCACACACGAGTACCAGAAGAGCCAACAGTACAGTGACTACAATTAATGGTGCTGTGCCTTCAGTTTCACTGTCCAGTGTTCTTAGATTTGGAGTACTAAGTTGGGTGGTTTCTGTTACCATAGAAGTCACAGTCACTGTCACGGTAGTACTGCTGACACTTGTTCCACCTAAATATGTTACATTTGAATGTGAGGATGGTCCATTCAAATCAGTAGTTGAACAAGCACAGCTAGTAGGCATAGTTCTTGTAGGTAAAATTGTTGCAAGCTCATTTAAGCCACCTATATAATACTACTACTACTACTACTACTACTACTACTACTACTACTACTAATAATAATAATAATAATAATAATAATAATAATAATAATAATAATAATAATAATAATAATAATAATAATAATAATAATAATAATAATATGTCAAGCTTTAGGAGTAAATACTGTCAAATTAATACAAAAAAGTGTTGTACATCTACTCATATCATGTGATTAACAATGTTAACATATACATGGCATGTAAGTACATATATGTACACTGTACAGGGCTAGCGCTACTGTGATATATACACCTACTCATGTCATGTGATTGCTCGTGTTCAGGAATCTCTAAAACAATATTGACATAGGGATAGTCTACTTCAGTATCACATGACTTGTTTATGACATAAACAAGTGCTAAGTCAGTGCAACGGTTTGATCTACGTAAAATATTCATCAGGTAATCATGCAAATATAACAACAATATCCTAGCTGCATATAGTTTTTGAAAAGAGTTACACACAAGCATATAACTTATATAAGTATATAAGCTGCTAAAAGAACAGAATTATATATTAAATATTATTATTATTCTTACATACTCAAATCGCAAGATATATGTTATGACTCTTCCCATTTCGAGAACATATGTGATGTAAGGAGAGTGATCTTCAGGGGGTTCTATTTCACATGATGAATTTTCCAGTAAGTTAAAAGGGCTGGCTAGCCAACAGTTTTCAGTACTGGAGTAGAGAGCTGAACTAACTTCCCTGACATAATTGATTACTCTAATGTCTACACTTGAGAACCACCAGGAGTTGGATCCATTGTTACAAAGTAAAACATTGGAAATGATCCCAGACGGATCACCGCTCATAGGAAGAAATCCTGTGATTGTTGTCACAGTCTCACCTGATTCGAAACAAGATGGTTCTCCTGAAATATGTTGAATTCAAGGAAATTATAACTTTATATAGAAATTTAGCTATACACTGTAATAAAAATAACTTTAACAGTTCACAAATGTCTCAAACTCACTTGCATGCAACAGTATTATAATACAAAGCTATATATTAAACCTCCTATTAGACATATATATACTCGCGTCACAACATTACATTTGGAATTAAATTTTGATGCGTGGTATACTAGTACTATAGCAAAGTTGCATGCGAGTCTATTTCTATTTCCATACCTTTAATTGTCCACCAAATCGCTGGTAGCAGGAGAGCCGGAAATTTAGCAAGGAAAGTAACCATCCTCTGGTGTCCTTCCAGCACTATATATTTACACTACCGTATATTCTGATATACGTATACACGATTCAACTGTGTATTATTACCCAGCTTAATAATAAGTAGACACTCAGGACACACCTCTGGCCACGTTACAGCTCTGTTAGCTAAGTGTGTGTGGCTAAACTATTTATTAAGTAGGTCACGCTCTTATAGAATTTAAAGTATGCGTGGACTGTCATGACACGTATACATAATACGCATAATACACATGTACAGGGTATATACAGATATTATGTACTCACCAGATCAGCGCTCTTGCTTCAAAGCGTTTCTATGAATCAAAGAGTAGTAGGCACTAAGAGGATAGCCTATTATAGTGTATGAACCAATGTCAGATCTAAGGGTTTATTAGCTTCATAATTATTCCACAGAATCTGAGATGGTTAGTTTCCATGGTGATCAAATTGGGCTGAATATGGAAAAGTACACATGCTATATATGTATAATATTGTACATACATGAATTCGTTTAATTAGTTATGTGTAAATAACATTAATATTTATAAATTAAATGTACATATTTAAATTTGACAGATGAATTTATACTACTTTCAAGTACTACTTTAAAGACAACTTAAAATCTTTTAAATAGCTATAGGTATGAGTGGAGTCCATTAATTATTTGGTTCTGTAAAGAATAACTGAAGGATTAGTTGGAAACAATTAAGTACATTTCAAATACAGGTTTGTGTCGAGTCAGAAACCCACAAAAAACATGGCCACTCTATTCTATATTTCAGGTTATCTACATATATCACCTTAAAAATCAGCAAATCTTCAATTTTAGGACAGCTTTTTGTACAATATATATATAAAAAGATCCATTTTAAAAGTTCCAAATCCAACTAAATTAAACTGTCTTCAGTTTGGCCTTGTGTTTGCTCTTTTTGCTTTTACTATCAGATTCAAGATACGTAGACTTTCTCTTTTTTCCAACTTTGAGTGGTCCTCCATCAACTAACGGATTATCCTCTAAAATATCTTCAAATAGATCTAGTTTCTTTTTCTTTGATTGCTGTTTGGACTGCCAAACTAGTTGCTTCCGCTTGTAAAAATCTATCTGACAGTTTCTCAATACAAATTTCCCATAATAGTCCATTTTTATCTCATCTTCGTGCTTTACAAGCTCCTCAGCAATATCCTTCTTGTCCGAGACAGCACTGTTTGACCACAAAGAGTCTACCACACGACTCCCATACTTGTCCTTGGAAAGAGCAGTTAAGTTTGGCTACATGACAGGTGAACAAGGTCCTATATGAGCACTTTCCACTATCACATAGGCTTAACACATATACACTGAGTGACTACGTACGTATATTATGGCAAAACACTATTTTCTGTTACAATACTATTTTGCTACAAAGTATATACAACTGCATATTTTATCTTGAGATTACAACTATACTACATACGAAAAGTCAAAGAGCTAATACACAGGCTTAAATACATCTTTTCAAATTTTTGGAACATACACAACAGTGTACTTAAAAATGTCCAAAGAAGAAAGGATAGTATAAGCTAAATGACTATACATTGGGTTGTTACAATTGTTTACATTAGATATATAACAATAACAGTGTAACACTCAACATCAACAAGACATTGCTCCTTATAGTACAGTGTAGCCTCTATTGATTAAAATGGAGGAGACTTTTCAGGATATATTATACGCACATAAATACCTTGTACTTTTGAATAATGCTACCCTTCTGAGCGGCCGACAATGTCTTGCTCTTCATGAAGCTTTCAATAACGTGACTTCCGTTAACATGACAAGCTAGTTGGAGATGATGAGGGTGTTCCATCTTCAGAAGTGAATCTACCAGACTACTGACAACCGCCTCAAACTGAACTAGACACTGAACAAGAAGTGCTCCTTGCAGCTCAATAACTAGTTCTTCCTTCTCTTGTGTGACAGTCTGAAGAGAAAGAAGAGACCTTAGGAGGTCTTTGGTGCCAGAAGGGAAGTTGGAAGAGAGGCTCTTCATGAAGAGGGCTTGATTGTCAACTTCCCTGGTGCACACTTCTTCTGCCAGCTTGACTAAGACCCCATACTGACCGGAAGACAGGACTTCTCCAAAGGAGATTTCTTTCAGTATATCTGCAATCTTTAAATAGATAATGAAACAATAGTTATAGTAGTGTTTACATCATGCAAAATTTTCACATTTTGACTTGAAGTAAGTAGCTATTATAAAGAATAAAGTTTACACGTATTACAGTGAATTGTGGTATTTGACAATGTGTCTGCTATTGTAAAAACTATTCCTAATGTTCTGCTATACAACATACATTTAGGAGAGAGCTCATCCAAGAACATAATGAAAGGAGTACATTAGAATAAACTTTAATTTGCATACAAAACAATCTGTATTTGTATTGACAGTACCTGTTCTCCATTAGAGTGTACTATTAGCTGCTGTAAAATATAATTTGCAATAGGGTGAACTGCCATTTGATTTATACTTCCTTTAACAAATTGCTGGTAAATTTCTGTACCCATACCAGAAACCTGAATTTGGAATAGGACTTCTACAACATGGCTGCCAATTGGATCACTGAAGAGCACTGGAAGGGAGCAGTCAGACTTGTCACCAAAGCAACCCACAATCTTCCTACAAAGTTGCTCACAGGCTGAGGGTACCCTTTCTGCAGTCACAATCAGAGCTGTCTGGTACACTGGAGATGCATTCTCTTGCAACAACACCTTTAAAATGTGTTTCTTTTTGCAAAATGTCTTTACAAATTTTTGGAGCATTTCAGCAAAGGTGTCTGGAACATTCCATTTCTCTTTGATCAACCCTTCCTGCTGCAACTTCCCATTTGAAGCCACATCTATGGCTTTCTTTGAACGGTACTGCATGGAAACAGTGCTTCGGAGGATCTGTTCAACCACTTGGATCCCACCTAGTAACTGTAGAATACATCTAATCACGTGACTGGCACGCGGGTCCTTGATTTTCTCTTTGATGTCCTCAAGCGCCAGCTCGGCTAGACAAAGCATACCCTCGACCAAAGGGTCGCCATCTTGTAGCTCCCTTCCACTGTAAATCTGAACCAGTAGTGTCTCCAGCACGTGGCTCCCACACCGACTTGTACATAAGGCGGGAAAACACTCTCTCACTTCTTGAACAAGGGCTACTGCTACATCGCTCTTGATGTCGCACATTTGAAACACCTTTTCCGCGACTCTGCTCGCAATAAAGTCACAGAATACCCGCTCCAAACTGTCTGAGCGCATCTGATCAAGAAAGTTGCCAAAGAATACATCACTGTCTTCCTGCAAATCATCGTAAGACTCCAAGATTCCCTCGACACGTTGATAATAGCCTTTCTGCTCATCAGTCAACTTTACCTTGCTCATAGTGCTACGATAACATTAACCACAAGTCTTTTGTGGTAACTTCATCAAATTTTAAATCTTAATAGCACCACCATTCAATGAACATATAAATAGACTACAGTCATGCGGTCTGGTTAATAAGTTCTACTGCGACTGTTTCTCCTTCTTTTGTTTCTTTCTCTTTGCCTCCTCTTCCTTTTCTGCTTCAATCTCCTTCACAAAACCATCAATCTCTTCATTGGAAAGGAACTGGATAACAAAGACAAGACATAAAACATGTCTTCTTAGTTCTTCGAGTGAGATAAAGGACATACTCTTAATTTCTTCCCTTTCTCTAAAACTGCCATTTCTATGCTCTGACTTCCCGATTGTACCACCTGAGGCAAGTAAATAGTAGAACAGAAGGAGAGACAGTATAAATGTGAGAGTAATGAGAACATCATAGCCATTTTATACCTAATACATTGATACAGGTAAGGTTGGACCTTTAGCCCTCAAGGGCCTTCTTCAGGTACTGAAGTCAAAACACATAACAAACAACATAAAGGTGACACAAAAGTGTGTCCTAAGTAGCTAAACTTAAAGTAAAATCACAACAGGACAAGTTTGAGGAAGACAGAGGTGGTATGGTATGCTGTCCCTAGAATTGCACATAGGAGTGATGTACACTTCAAGCAGAGGAGAGCACTTGGATCACAATGAGGTAACATGGCCAACCTCCAGTAGTCCTTTGGTTGCAAGCTTCATTGTATCGTCCTTGGTCTTGACTACCTCAGCGGAGTAGTTCTTCTCCAAATATTCCCGAACTGTTTTAGCATTCTTCCCAACTGCATTTGCCTGTATAAGTGATGTTACACTGCTAAATGTCTATATCATTACCATCTTGAGCCACTCTCTGTAGAGGTCTTACCATCCACTCCTGATATGTGCCAGATGGTTCAGCCTGAAAAAGTCTCGGTACATCATTGTCATCAAATCCTGCAATAAGTGCTGCTATCCCAAACGGCCTTGTCCCCCCACTCTGAGTATATTGCTGTACAATATTGATTAGAGTGCTTAGTATACGAGTCACATCAATATGATAAGCAAACCACAACTGTTTCATAATTATACATCACATAAGAGGGAAAACATAGTAGAATCAAACCAGTTTTAACTACCAATGAGCTACAGTTGCCATGGAGATGAACCATGTTTTCCCTCCCATACCCATAGGCAGCTAATTTTGAAGTAACAGACACTTCCTGTGGGAGGGGCCATCCTAACCGTTACACATATTATAAACTTATTAAATGATTATTGATCATTGATAATAGTCACCATAAGTTGATAAGGGATGAATGATGGCCGAACTCACCTGACAATTTGAAGCTATGAACTTTGTAATGTACTCCACAGTCACTGGGTCCTCTAACCTCAATCTGTAACTCTGACATTCAACACGAGCCCAGTCAATCAGAATACGAGCATCTGCCGTCAATCCTGAAACACATTCACACAACAACATATTCAGTAAACTGTTCATACCAGCACTGCTGTGACCAGGATTGATTTAACCACACCCACAACAACAAACAGACCCTCCCTCTTGTTATTCTACAGTCTGTTCATGCATAAGAGCATGTGACAGTACTGGCCTGCAAATGTGACACAAATGTGATCATCTAGACTGCATATCTTCTTCACTCTTCTGGCATCTTGGAGCTGCGCCATCGACCTCTTCTCTACAGCAATCACAATTGCTTCATCTCCCTTGACTGCAACCTATATACAATAAACACACAGGGGCTAGTGCTCCATAACACACAGGGGATAATCCTCCAATAAACACACAGGGGCTAATCCTCCATAACACACAGGGGATAATCCTCCAATAAACACACAGGGGATAATCCTCCAATAAACACACAGGGGCTAATCCTCCATAATACAAAGGGGCTAATCCTCCATAACACACAGGGGATAATCCTCCATAACACACAGGGGCTAATGCTCCATAACACACAGGGGCTAATGCTCCATAACACACAGGGGATAATGCTCCATAACACACAGGGGATAATCCTCCATAATACAAAGGGGATAATCCTCCAATAAACACACAAGGGCTAATCCTCCATAACACACAGGGGCTAATCCTCCATAACACACAGGGGCTAATGCTCCATAACACACAGGGGATAATCCTCCAATAAACACACAGGGGCTAATCCTCCATAACACACAGGGGCTAATGCTCCATAACACACAGGGGATAATCCTCCATAACACACAGGGGATAATCCTCTATAACACACAGGGGATAATCCTCCAATAAACACACAAGGACTAATCGTCTAATGATCATAAAGGGCCCAATGTTCCAATGATCCAGTATATTAAAGTATAAAGTACACGTATCTAAACTACGTAGTTTAGATAGTTCATGATTAAATTTAGGTACACTTTTCTGCCATCACAGCTGCGTAAATTACGGGTGGAAGATTTATGATATCTAACACTAAATAAATCCATGCAGAGCTCCAACAAAGTATTCGCATCACATATGCACTAATGTATGTAATACAACGTGTCCCTGTTTTATATACTAACTGCGGTAGAGCCCTTCTTGACGGCCTCTTGAGCGTATTCTACTTGGAAGATGTGACCATCTGGAGAAAAAACTGTCAATGCACTATCGTATCGTTCCACCATTTTACACGCAGCAAAGAAATGTTTCCAAACCGAGAATTAGAAATGAGTGTGGGAAATTTTCATAACTACTTCGGGTAAATTTGGTGACCACGTGCACGCGCAAGTCCACTAGTATATTGTAATGTTGGTGTACAAAAATCATATGCTGCAGTATATAGATACTTTACAACGTAATAAGAAAAGTATAACATTAGAGTCATATATAGGTCATAAAAGGTACATTGTCCAAGCTGTATAGTTAATAAGTTGAGCTACTAGCAGTCATTGCTTTCTGAGTGACTAGTATTTCTTCTTAAGAGCTGAAGCAATCCATCTTTCTCCTGTGGAGTGAGGGAGAATAAATCCACTCTCTTTTGGAAGTCATCTTGTGGCTTAAACCTGTTATACTGGAGTTTAGTGAACTTGCTGATCTCTTCCCTCAAGTTTCTTACTTCATCATGGAGATCTTTGACCATCTCTCTAGTTTGATCATTTGAATCAAAGGAATCCTGGGCATCAAAGTTACTTGCAAGGAGTCGCCAAAACCAGTGCCATAGGCGCCTTACTATATTTCTCGGTGCATTGGGTTCCACACGTCTACTGTGTATCAAAAAGTACTTCTTGCAGCACCAGTAGAGAATTGGGTCGAGCCCGGTGTAGTAACGCACCTCTTTATTCCTCTGTGTGAAAATGGCATTCTTTTGGGCACCCTCAATATCTCCCACAGCCAGACCAACCAGAAGGTTGCTAACGGCAATTGTGAGCAGAAGAGCAATTAGGATTATGAAAAAGAAAGTGAGAATAGGAAAGATAAGACTGTCAATATCACTAATAAAATGTTCATATGAAAACTCTCCAATAAAAGCAGCAAAAATGAGGTACATTGAAAGGGCTGGAGTTCCATAAAAGAGTTTTTCTCCCACCAAAATGTACATGCACAGTCCGAATGCCACAATAAAGAGCAGTCCCACCAACATCACACGCAGCAAAGTATTGAAAATATCCACTATCATGAAAATGTAAGTTCCAAATAATGCAAAGAATTCCAAACGAAATATAAAGGCCAGCCATGAAAAGAGAATAGCAAAAACTCCAAGTTCCCACACTTGAATTTCCTTCAGAAAGAGAACTGTGAAGATGGTTGAGCAGACGTAAGCTGAGAGCTCTACAATTAGAGACCAACTTAAGAAGAAGGCCCCTCTGCGATAAATTGCTAACCTACGAAGCACCCAAAATATTGTGTTCACAACCACAGAAGCCAGGGAGAGGGACAGCAACACAAACTCTTGAGCTGACAGCATAACACTGTCACAACTTGAGGAATACGTTGGGGCTACACCAACTATAGCAGAACAGTTGTTACTGGCATTAAGAGACAGCTGCTGTTTCTTCCAGGGGGGAGGGGTCACGGCAATAAAGGATGTGAAGAAGACAAGATAAATGATATAGACAGCCAACTCAAATAAATTGAAGGCCCTGCCATATTTGCGCCATTTGGATCTCAGAAACATTTTGACAACAGGATGGCTAATGCAGGTACGACGCTTAAAATGGCACATGCTACGAAGGGTAGCTAATGGCAAATAAGATTTTGAATCTTTTCTAGGAGCAGGTTGGGCCTGCGTGTAGGAAGACATGTTGATTTCATCTGGCATAAGTGATGCCATTGTACTACCTTCGTTGGCAGCATTGGATGAGTATTTCATTATTTCCTGAGGCACATCTTCTGGGTTGAGAAGATATTTGAAATTATATTCTTCAAAGTAGTCCTTTTGACTTGAGTCACAATCTGGTACTTTCTTGCAGCGATCTAGCACCATTTCTGCAATGGAAGGCATATGCTCCACAAGGCGTATCATCGGACAGGGGTGGTGGGGTGAGTGTAAATCTAAGCATTCCTCCCAACGATCGTGCTTAATTGCAACCGTTGCCACTTTGATCTGGTTGGACTGTATGGCAATGTCCATGAAACTCTCTCCAGCATGATTGTGCACTATAGGCATCCCTGTATCCAGGCAGTACTTGACTACATCACAGTAGCCTTTCTTTGCAGCAAGGTGTAGACCAGTGTTACCTTCATTATTGGCCCAGTATAGTTGGTAAGGGCTGGCTTCTAATAGAATCTTCATGACCTCAACTTGATTATAGGCAGCAGCTCCGAGGAAGGGACTGTATCCAGAGCTACATCGATGGATCATGGCTCCGTGGCTCAGGAGCACCTCACAACACTCCTTATGACCTTTGTGAGCCACTTGGTGCAGAGGGGTCATTCCAAACAGGTTGGGCTCATTGATACAAACTGAAGCACCATCCATTCCCAGTACAAAAGTCAGCAACAAGGCGTCTCCTCGGAATGCTGCCACGTGGATGATATTGTTGCCATGACCGTCGCGAGCATTCTCAAAACCTATCATCTTTGTCATCATTCTGATAATGCATGGGGTACTTCCCTTTAGCACAGCATAATAAATAGCATTCTTGCTGTCAACATCTAACTCGGTGATGGAGGCTTCAGTACAGTGGTTGCACATCATTTCAAGAAAGGTTGGCCTGTTCCTGAAGGCAGCATAGCAAAAGGCGTTCTGCTGCCTTTTATTTTTGATGCTAATTTTGGCTCCATTTGCCAGTAACAATTTCACAGCAATTCCATTGTTGGAGGAGATTGCTACATGCAGTGGAGTTAAACCATCTTCATTTCTCTTGTTGGGATCACAACCATTGCTCAAGAGGTATTCAATCAGCTCACTGGAATTAAGGGTGATTACTGCCTTGTGAAGAAGGCTGGAGCCATACTTATCCTCTATCTTAAGGATTTCTGTGTTGTTGGCATAGTGTACCATCAGACGGACAATAGCCAGGTCGCCACGGGATACGGCAACATGGATAGGAGGTACCTGGTCTCCCTTTCTAAAACAGCAACAGGCGCCATGCTTCAGAAGCACTTCAACGACACCAACATGGCCAGCACCTACTGCAGCGTGGAGTGGAGTGCTATTCTCCTCGTCGATGAAACTCAGAATGGTCTCAACTGGGTAGCCATGGCCCTTGCAGACTTCAATTATATATTCCAGAGTAGCCGCTGATCCGCATCTTGCAGCAAAATGCATAGCAGTTATTCCATCGTCATCCTTTGCACAAAGCCGGAATCTGTATTCGTCGCCATACTTTTCGGCAATCTCCTTGACCGCTTCACTCATCGCTTTCATTCCTTCGACAAAGTCAAGTTCTGCTGCAACATGCAATACTGTGCGGCCGCGCTTTCCTCTTTTCGTTATGTCGACATTTCTGTCTTCCGCAAAGATCCGGACAAGGTCCTTGTTTAATGACCGAACGGCGAGATGAAAGGCCGTCTCATTATCGCTGTTAAGAATGTCGCTCTTGATGCCATCGCATGAAAGTAGCAGGCGAACTGCTTCCATATTTTGGAATCGGGCAGCGTAGTGGAGAGCAGTGTTTCCTTGGCGATCGGTTGCGTTCAAATTAATTCCTTTTTCGACCAGAAAGTAGACAATCTCAATCTGGTCGTGTTTGACTGCCGTGTGTAGCAAGGTCGATCCGTCGCTATCACGGATCGATAAATCTAGTTCGAAATCTTCTACGGCCGCTCGCAGTGCTACTAGCCTTCCTTCTACGACGAGATCTTGAGGAGTGCGGTTATCTTCCTCTTTACATTGTTCATTCGAAAAAGCAGCCTTGTCCTGCATCAGCTCACTCATGTTGATCGCATGCACGCTACCTCCATTTCTTTGCTTGGTACCTCTATCGATACTTCTCTGGCGTTTCAACTTGAAGCCTGGCATTTCTGGGAGACAGCAACTAATAAAATGAGAAATAATAAAGAATCGACCTTTTATGGTCACTGAAAGGGGGGGGGGGACCTAGGCTGGAGTCGTTTGCGTGGGACGCATTTAGCAACGGAAGCTGTTCCTTAGAATGTGACTGGTGACGTCATCTTCATCTAACAGATGTTATTTTTCGCAAATTCCGCCCACTTTGACTAATTTTGTAAACACCTCATATTTATGCATGTGTGTGTTTACAATGCCTTTACCCAAGAAGATAAGTAGTTCATCTCTGAGCGGAGGAGAGAGCAAGGTGGTAGCAGGACGATATCGCGTTGAAAGGAAATTGGGCAGCGGGAGTTTTGGGACAGTGTTTCTTGTAGTGGACAACAAAGCAGACAATGAGTTGTGAGCTCGAGGATGCAGTTACATTGTGTGATTCCGTCATTGGTAAACGAATTAGCAAATATATCCGTTTAACTTTTATGTTGTTTGTAGAAAAGTAATGAAACAAATATTTATTGGAGAATTGCAAGCTGATGACACGGTAGATGCTGTAAGAGAAGCAAAGCTACTCGCCAAGGTGATTTGACCATCTTTCACAAGGTGTAATAACTGTCGCACAACGCAATACATCCTTGTTTTTAACTGCAGCTGGATCACCCCTCCATAGTGAGATTTCATGATAGCTTTTTGGAGAAAGACTCATTTTTCATAATAACTGAAAATTGTGAGGTAAAGTTGTCTGCATACCTTTGGCACTTGTGTATGCACACCTATTACGAGGAATTAAGATATTTCACATGCCATCAAATGTCATGTGCATAGTGTTGATGTGTGTATATACTTTTCAGGTATCCATTTTAGGTTTAAGATGTATTATGTATGTATATGTCTGCTTATATGTAAATAGGGTGGCGATTTGGACATGAGGATTAAGTCGTGGAAGGAGACACGAAAACAGTTTGAAGAATCACTTATTTTAGATTGGTTTGTCCAGCTAACAAACGCAATCTGGTACATTCACGAGAGAAGAATATTACACAGAGATATAAAAACAAGGTTTGGGAAAATTTTAATTTCTAAATTGAATCAGAATGTAAGTTTTATGTATGTACTGACAGTCTTTTCTGTCTCTCGTCTTTCCAAGGAATATCTTTTTGAGGAATAACTGTATTAAATTAGGTACGTATGTTCATGGGACAATGCAGGCAATCATTCAATGTCTATATGTATATATTTTCCTACATGCTATGCCTACTCTGTAAAAGAGCCCATAGGGGAACTAAACCTGAGGAGAGCTTTGGATGAAGATACAGGAGTCTTTTCTTCCTTCTTTTCCCTTCTTTCATCTTCTCCACTGGGTCAGACAGCCGTTTCTGGGAATTCCACCATTCATTAGTGATCCTGGGAGTCTCTGTCTTTTTCTTTATCTTGATCTTCTGTGAATCCTTGGCTCTCTATGCTAAATCTAGGGGACACAATTTTGACATGCCCGTAGTGTGCTTATTTGATAATCATTATACCACCTGAACCTGGTGTATACATGAGAATGTGTTTATCCAGTAATTGTATCTAATTGTTAATAATAAAGATTGTAATTTTATATGTTGTTACCATATGCTTATGTATGTATGTAGTGTTTTACATGTGAACAGTTGTAATAGATCTAAAATGCTGTAAACCAAAAATTTTATTCTTAATTAAGGTGATTTTGGAATTTCCAAGATCTTAATGGGCACTTCTGACCTAGCAACCACAGTCACAGGTACTCCATATTACATGAGTCCTGAGGTACTGAAACACGATGGATACAACTCTAAATCTGATATATGGTAAGTGTAAGAGTTGTACATATACTATATAGCCCTGTGCCCCTTAACCACTGTTGGTTTGCTTTTTATACACTCATTGTATGCATGGGCACTCTAATAATAATGATAATACTATACAATTCTGTGTGGAAGCTCCTAATGACACAGCTTATGACTACATCACTATGACTTAGGTGTTAGTGGTTTTACATAATGGTAACTGTCAGTAAAGTGCTGACATACCGTTTGATTAATGAGATTAAACAGTTAACAACATGCATTTAATGGTCACAGGTCGTTGGGTCTTGTATTGTATGAGATATGTACGCTGGAAAAGGCTTACCACGGAGAGGTTAGTCTTTAAGAGTGGTACTGTGTAAGTTTTGTATCCTGATGGAGAAAGCTGTTTTCAAGGGAATTACTTGTCTTGTCTCGTTTCCATCTTTTTAGACTCTTCTTGGTGTCATGTACAAAATCATTGAGGGAGATAAACCTGCTCTTCCATCACACCTAAACAAGGAACTTCAAGACCTCTTTCAAAGGTAAGCTAATTTTAATATAGAACTCACTAGCTATGGATTCTTGACATACATGAGCCAAGTACTTACAAAAGATCAAGAAGAAGACAAAGATGGAGAGGAGGGGATGTAGAAGGAGAAAATTCTTGTATCCTCATCCATAGCTCTCACTAGGTTTAGTTCCCTATAGGCCTTTTACTCTAAAGTAG
This sequence comes from Chondrosia reniformis, assembly GCA_947172415.1. Lineage (NCBI taxonomy): Eukaryota > Metazoa > Porifera > Demospongiae > Chondrillida > Chondrillidae > Chondrosia > Chondrosia reniformis. The sequence continues at coordinate 6,244,630 of OX359200.1, forward strand.
ATGTAGCATGTTAAACAATGGTCTACATTTGTATGTTAATATATGGGGGACTTTTAATGAGTTTTATATAAGTAATCACTTTGCCTTCTCAGGATGATTGACAAGGATCCTCAGGGTAGGCCTTCTGCAAGAGAGATTCTCTCTCATCATTTTATCAAAACCCATATGGAGGTATGTACAATATTACATCATAATAATGTATTTCATCACTGAAGCCACATTGTCATAACTGTTTGAAATCACCTTTTAAGAATGTCTTGTAGTGTCATGAATACACTTTCTGGTACTCCTCTATAGGAGTTGAGTCGCAAGATGACAATGAAACTCAATTTGACTCCTTCTTGTGCGAGTCCTGAAGATGTAGAAGCGATAGCTAATGCTGTGTGAGTATAAATGCAATTGAGTTTGGATGGTTTTCTGTGAGCCCCGTTAGCGCAGTAGGTAGCGCGTCAGTCTCATAATCTGAAGGTCGTGAGTTCGATCCTCACACGGGGCATTTTTGTTCTTTTTTCCTATCTCAGAAAACCGGTGAAAAAGGAAAGTCTAGCATCTAGTACAGATACAGATGAACAATTAACGCCAAGGTATAGTAACTCCGATGTTTAGACCATCGGGCTGAAATATTAAATGAGCTGACCTATTATACAGAGAAAAGCTGATTCTTAAAAAACATCAGAAAGCTGATGAAGAAGCTAAATTAAGAAGGTACATAACTTTATAGTAGGATGAAACTCAGAGTTAGCATTTATAGCATTTATGGTTTTACTTACGTACATGACAGACAATTGGCAGCACAGAATTTAGAGGAGGGACGGAAGAGATACAGTGAAAACAAAAAGAAAGACGTCAGTTGTTGCAATTTCCTGTATTGACATATTTCACAGTAATTTCCTCCAACCTACAGTCGCGAGTACCTCCATGGGTTGAGGAGCATCCTGAAGTGTTTAGCGATCCAAACTTCTCACTAACTAAGAACACTTTTGACATATCCGTGACACAATACAGTGCCTTCTCAGGTTGGTCTACTTGTACGTATATTAATACAACCTTGAAGAAGTATTAGTGTTAATTAAAGATTAGCAGGCTTCTGGAACAACAAATTCTTTAGAAATGTTTCATCTCAAAGACCTTCATCAAAAATATAGATATTTACAAGAATTCCAGGATTTTATGATTTGTCAAACCTTTTTTGGCTGATGCTTAATGTACCCTTAAATAGATTTTAATAGCAGCTGTTCCCATGGATATTTTTTATGTTCTACTCTGTTGCTAGACGACAAACCAAATGATCCTGATTTGGCCGAGACCCATTATCTACAGGTTAGTACAACTGTATATGTACCTATCTACCTACGTACCTACATATGTACATCTTGTACTCCAGTTCTGGCATACATTACCATATCAGTAGTATACGTAGCTAGCACCATCCACCTTCAATCAGGTACATACGTATAGTTTTATATGCTTCAAATCATTATTATTCTAGTTTGATGACTTTGAGGAAGTTGAAGAAGAGATAGTTTTGTCAGAATCTGAAGTGAGCACTTGTGTTTTATACTGTTTCACTTCCTGTTCACATTTCCTAATATGGTAGGAAGAGTTAGAGGCACTGGTAGGATACTTTGAGGAGGCATTGCAGATTAAAAACGAAGGTTCGTACACTATACAGTGCAAGTTACGATAATACCATAGTAATCTAGTATAATCTAATGTAATTAATATAATATAAATAATTAATATGGCTCCAAGAAAGGACCTAGAAACAGAATGGGCATATTATCATAAAATTCAGGTTACGTATAAAACACATATTAAATTAAGGGATTTTTATTTAGACCTCTTATATACGTACAGTATATACTGTATTTGTCAGTATAGAAAAGTACGTAAGCTACGTAAGCTTAAATAGAGGCCAGGTCAAAAATTACTAAACAAAGGACTGGGCCTCTATTTGGTACTATGTACGTACGTACCTCCATAGTGTAAAAACTATAAGACCATTTTACTGATCTGTTTATTCTTTTAAATAGATAGTCTTCCAGTGGCCTGGGAGGATGTACGACCAGTGGGACCAGAGGCAAAGAAGATCAGAATAGAGAACCTGAGAAGGTATAGTGTGTAAAGCTAAAATCATGTTATCAATCAGAGTTCATATGAAATCATAACTCAAGTCATTAGTTTTCATTAAAATTAAAGGAAATAGATACAGTGGGAACATATTTAAATCTAGGGATGCGGAGTGTACTCGTTAAACCATGAATTGAACTGTGTACCACATCCATACAGGCATCTTACTCCCTGTCATGTTCATTATCATACCACACATTATTATTTCATGTACGTATATAGATGTAGTATAGAGTTGCTAGGTTGTACAATGACCAATCCCTTTCAAAAGTCTGAGTTGCTTGGTAACTTAATGGTTTTAGTATGCTACCCAGTGCTACTGATGAGGAGTGGTATTCTCCAAAAATACCTCCTAGCACAGTGGTACCTTAGTTGTGAGTACGTAGTCTGCTTTTCTAAGACCTTTTTCATTACATTTAATATTCCTTTCTTGCACACTACCACATCTCTGTATAAATAATGTGCATCACTTCACTGTAGGGAGTGCATAAAGGCATTTGGAGAGAGTGTTTTTAGGGACATATACGACTACCTCAGGAGAGCAAGATCCAGCAAGGGTTACAATAATGAAGAAGTCGTCATATCAGGATTAAAGCAATATATTGACAACACGAGAGACTGTTTTTTAATTGACCAATTAATATTTATGGAAGATCAACTCTGCAATTAATCACACTTAATAAAACAACTTTGATGTAAGTACATTAAAACAAGATTTTATATTACACAAACTTCATAAACAATAATCAACATTCATGATTATAAAAAGGCTGCGAGGTATAATAAGAGCCCGATGCACTAAGTGCTTTCAGCTAGAGCTAAGAGGAATAAGTGCCATTTCAGATCTCATGCAAAGGTACTCTCCAAATATGGTCATGAGGCCAAGGCCCAGAATATTGACAATCCACCACGACAGCGACAGAGGAAACCCGACATAGACGAGACAGATTAGCCAGTGGACAGCAGTAGTTGTCACAGCAAAGTCCAAGCACTAGAGAGAAGAAGAATTACCAAAAGATCATTTCTTTGGCTTTACTTGTGTATTGAAAACAAGATAACATGAAAAACATCATGTTTTCTTACATGCTACATCTACTTTCAAGTAAAAGGCCTATAGGGAACTAAACCTAGTGAGAGCGAGGATACAAGAGTTTTCTCCTTCTTCTCCACTGGGCCAGACAGCATCCTGGGAATTTCACCCTTTATCAGTGATCCTGGAAATCTTTGTCTTCTTGCAATTGATCTTCTGTGAGTCCTTGGCATAGAAACTGGGCAAAAGAGCTACACATTCTAATCTGAGTGTAGTTTGATTAAAGCGGTCAAACGAGTATGACTGTCTAACCTGCTTAGCCTTGCCAACTATCCACCACATACCAAAGGAACTACAGCAATAATAATAAAGTTTATCACCATGGAAATGAATAGAGTATGAAAAACTATAACCCTAAAGAAAACATCTATGTATCCAGGTGTTCTTTAGATGTCATGGGTAAAATACACTAATAGTAAATTTTAAGGGGGCAATCAAGTTAAATATGTAGTGTTTGTCAATAAAGAAAAATGTGGCTTTCTTCTAGGGAAGTAAGATATTTTTAAGAGGGGCGAATGCCCTCCTGCTCCTCTGCCGCCTGCCCCTTGCTCCCCTGCTCCCCTGCCCCCTGCCTCCTGCCCCCCTGCTCCCCTGCCGCCTGCCCCCCTGCCCCCTGCCCCCCTGCCCCCCTGCCCCCCTGCTCCTCTGCCGCCTGCCCCTGCCCCCCTGCCCCCTGCTCCCCTAAAAGATTTATATTACATGTGTTGGTGTAGTACCTACAACTTACCACGCCATATTACTAAGTAAATGAGAGGCAATAAAGAACCATCCATCGACCCTCCCTTCAAACTCCTAGAAAATGAAGTAACAATAACTCATTTGAATCATACAAAGATTTAGTTGACTAATATATAGCTTAGAGTATCTTTAAACTGGACTTTGCCAAATTTCCACAAACAAGTACGTTGGCACACTCAAAATAGGCGACGTATGTCTTAACATGTTCTTACATGATAACTAAACAGTTGATCCAAGGTTGGCGCATAGCCGCAGATTATGTCCACTAAAAGGGTGAACATTCCCAAAGAAATATAAAAGACTGACAGTAAAGCTATGATCTGGCATATAATCAAGGCTGGATCCCAGACAAACACTCTGAACCCTTGTGCCATTTTGTTACAAATTGTATGGTTTCAAAATGGCGGCTAAAAGAGATTGCAAGGTTTTGATGGTTGCAGAAAAACCAAGCATTGCAAAATCCATCGCCGTCATTCTGTCACAAAGCAGGAACAATATCAAATATTCTGGCATCTGTAAGCAGTGCCCCATTCATGAGTTTACAGGGTCATTTGAAGAAAGACAAGCTTACTTCAAAGTCACCTCCGTCCTGGGGCACGTCATGAAAACGGAATTTGACAAAGATTATAGAAACTGGCACGAGACTAAACCAGTAAGTTCTTCATCCAAACTAATTTGCTTTCTTGACGATTATCTCTTTGCGCGCTTATTTTATACTGCTGTGTAGGGTTCGTTATTCCTTGAAGCACGTATTCACAAGGAAGATTCAAATCCTAAGCAGCGAATGCAAGACTTTCTAAGAGAAGAGGTTTATTATATCTATGATTTTATGTAGTATCTTCAAATGGGAAAATTTCTTATATAGCTTCCCCTTGCTAGACCCGTCACCGCCCCTACACTTCAGCGCCTATGGGCGCTTGTTTAGGGACGGTCTAGCAAGCCAGACTACTTCCCTATATCACCTATATAGTAATGCTTGCACATTATGTATCATGTAAATGTGTTATGCTTTATGTCTTATAGGCCAAGGGGTGCAGCCATCTTGTGTTGTGGTTGGATTGTGATAAGGAGGGAGAAAACATATGTTTTGAGGTACAAATGCATTTCTGAGGAATTAAAGTCATGTGCAAGTCACATGACCAGTTTTGTTTCCCAGGTGATAGATGCTGTCCAAGACACCATGAACATCCAGGCTCATCTATCAGTTAGTCTAATGTTTTAATGCTATATGTTAGGGTATTATATGGATGTGGAAGTTCCAAAGATCAAGGTTATCTTATACGTGTGTAGAATGTGTTTCGAGCTAGATTTTCTGCTATTTCTGAAGTTGATGTCAGTCGAGCTATGAAAGAGCTTGTTAAGTGAGTATATTAGTATTTATATTACATTATTCAAGCTGTCTTCACATGTATAAATCCACAGACCCAATTACAATGAGTCTCGCTCTGTCGATGCTAGACAAGAATTGGACCTCAGGATTGGCTGTGCCTTCACCAGATTCCAAAGTCAGTTCTTTCAGGTAAATATTGAGGACATACAGTACTGGTCCAGTGGAGAAGTGGAGAAAAGGAAGGTCAAAATGTATCCTCATCGAAGCTCTATTGGCTCAGTGCCTTGAGTCTCACAGGGCTATATGTGGTTATATTGTTTATGGTACCTTGACCTCCTATACTTGATAACTATATATATATAGGAAAATGATGTTCATACATGCATACTAGTGGCAATGTTTGTACTAGAGCTTTATATATCTACCATAGTACTAGAGCTTTATATATCTACCATAGTACTAGAGCTTTATATATCTACCATAGTACTAGAGCTTTATATATCTACCATAGTACTAGAGCTTTATATACGTATCTACCATAGTACTAGAGCTTAAGGCCTATATCTACCACTGTACAGCACAATATATATGTAATGTCCCCATGCAGTCCAAATATGTCAACATGAACGACAGCATGATATCTTACGGGCCATGTCAGACGCCCACACTGACCTTCTGTGTTGACAGGCACGACTCCATAGAGAACTTCAGACCAGAGAAGTACTGGAAACTATCAACAACTGTGAGTGGACCTGCACATACAACATAATGGTATAGCCTTTTAAAAGCAAAAAACTTTGTCTTCTTGTTTCAATGCCTCATCTTTTAGTTCACATTTTATTTCACATATCAGGAATAATAATTTCAAAGTAATTTTTTTAATTAATTTACTAAGCACTTACGTATTAGTTAAAATAAGTACTTTCATTAAAGTTGTCCCTAAATGTTGCTGTTTATCATCTTTAGCTGAAGAAGGGCTCTGCCAATTTGAACCCTTCCTGGTCAAGACATCGCTTGTTTGACCAAGAGGTAGTGTCAATGTTTCACAGCTCTTTGAAGGAGTCGACTCGTGCCAAAGTGCTCTCAGTGAAGGAGAGGAAAATGGTGAAGGGTCCTCCTCCTGCGCTGAAGACAGTGGACATGCTGAGAGCAGCCTCAATAGGATATAAAATAGGACCACAGCTAACTATGAGGGTCACAGAGGATCTCTACACAAGAGTACGTCAGTAAACATAATATATATACGTATTCCGTATAGCCAGGGAATTTATTTTGGGGAATTGCCAAATTATGATCCACCAATATTATTGCATCATAGTGACGTAATCCATTGTGACGTATACATTATAAGATGGGCAAGGTAACCACCAAATATTTAATTCAGTCCAAAATCACCAAATATTCTTCCCGCCAATATTTTTTTCTGGCTATATGGTATACAAAAAGTGCAAGTAACTTTCAATTCACTTGTAAGTTGTATATACATATGTATGTAACAGTATGTACGTACATATTCCATTCCTGCAGGGTCTAATTAGCTATCCACGAACAGAAACTACAGCCTATCCTGACTCCTTTGATTTCAAGTAAGTGAAGACATGTCTGCTAGAGAGATGTGGCTATATATTGTACGACTTGTATCCAAAAAATGTCTGTCAATGCTTAATGTACGTATTTTTTAGTTGTTGAAATGTGTCCCTATTAAATCATACACATTTGTACCCTACAAATTCTTCCTGTTACAATTTGTACCCCAGATTTGTATCCCTAGAGAATTACGTAAACTACTTGAGGAGTCTACATTGCAACCATTTCTTGTTGTTACTTTGCAGAGCTGTAGTGACCATGTTTCTCAAAGCGCCCCCTTGGGATGAACTGGCTAGAGAGGTGTACAAAGCTCTGGAGGAAGGATTTCGGCCCAAAAAGTATGTGCGATATATGTATATACCTGAATATGAATATATCAATATACGTATAATTGTTGACCTTTACTGCTTATACGTATGATAATGAGAAGAGCAGTTTTTTTACAAATGCTTGCTAGCAATCAATTTCCAATAACTTGAAGAAATGTCAGTGATCGTTTCAACCTTGTTTACCAACAGGCAAGGTGTCAATGTGGGGGACCATCCTCCTATCACACCCACTCGGGCACCCCAACCAGGTGAACTACGAACACCAGCTGAAGAGAGGCTGTATGATCACGTTCTTCGACATTTTCTTGGAACCGTAAGTTCTGGTTAAACCTGACTTTTAAAGTAATCCATTTTAATCTCTTTGAAAAAACTGTTCAATCCATTTAGTTAGCCAATGCATAATACAACACAAGAACTTGTGTGGTAGAATGCAGATAGATTTGAAGACCAGACAGAATTCCTTCCATTCTTATGTTATGCAATAAATGCCTTCAATTCTTAATCCCTGTACCTTTACAGACGTCTATTAACTGAATGTGATCTCCACCTTTACCAATATTGCATCATTGTCTACTGTTAGGTTCTTCCCGAGTGTAAATATATCCAGACTGAGGTTGTGTTTGGTGTGAAGGAAGAGCAGTTCCAGTGGAGTGGAATCACTGTGACGTCTGAAGGCTTCACAGCAGCCATGACTTGGAAGAAGATTACATCCACTCCACTCCCTCCCTGCTTGAAGGAGGGTGACCTTTGGGACATTGATGAGGTAAGGTGGAAATGAATAACTTTTGACTTTGGTCAAAATATTGATATTTGGATGGAACATTAAATCTCTCTCATTTTACCATCACTTCACATTGCTCACCTCTGAACTGTGCTTCTCCTTAATATCATAGCTCGTGGAAAGTTTATTAGATACCTTTATATGGAAATGAGAAGATTAAAGTATTAGAAAATCATCTTAGAATCATCTAAAAGGAATTTCCTATCTCTTTCTTTCTTGCATTTTAGTTGAGTATCACTGAAGGAGAAACTGTTCCTCCAGACCACATCACAGAGAGTGAACTGATTTCTCTGATGGAAAAACATGGAATCGGAACTGTTAGTAGAATAATGAATGTTACATGTATAAAAATCCCTGTACCTTTTCAGTATATCTCAGTATATCCTTGTATAACTTGCAGGATGCTAGTATTCCAGTCCACATAGAGAACATCTGTCAGAGAAACTATGTAAATGTCACGGGAGACAGGCGACTGCAGCCCACTCAATTGGGCTTGTTACTGATCCATGGGTACAGGAAGGTAGGTATGGCTGTCTCGTTGATAAATCCCTTTACCTACGGTGAAATCCATTTTTGGCATTACATTTACTTTACTTCGCTTTATAATTCTAATATTTAGATTGATTCAGATTTGGTACTTCCTACAATGAGGTCTGAAGTTGAAAAACAACTCAATTTAATTGCTGCTGGAAAGGTATGGAGTACATACATACATGTAGACGGCAATGCCGAAGAACAGAATTCAAAATTGTACTCCTACACAATATGCATATGTTTGTATACAGGCTCAATATAATGACGTATGCCAATATGCACTAGAGATTTTTAAGAAAAAATTTGACTATTTCGAGGCAAACATCAATAAGATGGATGCCCTTTTCAAGGAGCAGTTCAGATCGGTGGCAGAAGATGGCAAAAGGCTTAGTAGGTACTGAACCAGATAGGAGTCTTCGTGTTTGAGCTACTGTATCAAGGACTCAATAAAGATTAAGAATAAGACATTGATTTTCCAGGGTCACTGATGAAGGGTGGCATTCCTAGAAACAGTTGTCTGGCCCAGTGGAGAAACAGAGAAGTAGAAGGAAATCTTGTATCCTCTACTAAAGCTCTCACTAGGTTTAGTTCCCTATATATAGGCCTTTACTCTAACATAGACGTAACATGTTTGTTATTTATATATGTAGTCTAGTCTATTTGGTGACTCATCTTAGGTGTGGCAGTTGTAGGCGTTACATGAAATTCATTGAGGCTATTCCGCAGCGTTTAATCTGTGAGAGCTGTAATATCACTTATTCTCTTCCTCACAATGGTATCATTCGACCTTATGAGGTAAGGATGTTTGGTAAATATGTCTGTTCATGTGTATGTATGTGTCTTTTTATGCTCTGTCGTTCTTTCTATATACGTATGTAATTGAATTGCTAATTTCTATATACAAATTTACTCCTAAATATAACTTTATCTGGTTAAAATAAAAGAATCATTGATTATGTAGTATCGTTTCTAATCCATCAATATTCCAAGTAAACAGCAGTGAAAATACCTCAAAACCAACTTCTTACATTACATGCTTAGTGTGGCTTATCGTCATGGTAACATATTTTGAATTTGCAGGAGAACAGCTGTCCATTGGATGGATTTGAGCTTCTTCACTGGAACACTGTAGGCAAAGCAAAGGTAAACGAGCACATGTTTAATAAAATTTCAATTGGTTAAAAGATTTAATCATGTTTGTTTGTTAAAAGGCTTTCCACATTTCAGTATTTTATTAATATTACTGTATCTATCCTCCAAACTGTGAGATATGAACTATTTAAAAACCAGGAAAAACACATTCACCCTTCCACTCACTAATTGTGTTGGCATTCACGTTGCTTGTGCTCATGTGTAGTCCTTTGTCTTCTGTCCGCACTGCTACAATCATCCGCCGGAGAAGCACATCCAAGGAAACATGGCATGCAACAGTTGTCCTGTGGACAGCTGTGCTCATTCCAACATCAAATTGAAAATCAGTCATTGCAGTGAATGTGAGAAGGGGGACTTGGTTTTGGATCCTACTTCTGGCAGGAAGTGGAAAGCTCCTTGTAGTAACATGGGGTCAGTTGCCAAGCAACCATAATAATATAATAATTGACTGAGCTGTGTACACCTTGTAATAGTATGTACATGGCTTAGTATGATAGTATAGATGGCTAATCTAACACAGTGTTTCCTATAGCTAGAGATTATTGAAAACTCAGGAAAAGATTACATACATAAAAAGTGTACAATTTTTATAAATTTATGATTTAGGGTAAGCCCTATAGAGTAATAGTAAAGTCAGCCTTTTTCAAATGTGCCAAACATCTGTTTCTGGGAATTTTTTACTTCAGCAGTGACCCCGAGAGTCTTGTCTTCTTGAGTCCTTAGCTGCTTAGATGTATGTACCTCTGGTATATCTAGTGATGCAACTTTACTGTTGTACGTGTTTTTTAAGATTATACGTTTTATGTGGTTCTATAATATATTGTGTGTACTTGTGTGTATTAGATGCGAGTGTGTCATGTCTCTATGTAACGGAGCTACTAAGCTGGTCATTAAAGAAGAAGAATGTAGAAAGTGTAATGGAGTTAGACACATCCTAGTGGAATATCCTAAAGTTAGTTAGTCCTATATCTTTGTGTCCACTGGCCTTAAACAGCACTCAATAATGACTTTACAGCTCTTTTCTCATGCATATATGTATGTATGTACATCTAATTCATAATTATAATTATATGTAGTCTCTTTGTTTTGTTAATGTTGCAATCAGCCATATGCCTATCCTCCATGTGTATTAGGGGAAGTCCCCTTTGCCAGATGATGCTCTGGTTCATGAAGGATGTCCACTGTGTGACCAATTATTAAAAGATGGTGTCTCAATCAACAAGGCTTCAATCCAACCACAACACTCATCAAGAGGGCGGGGCAGAGGGAGGGGCAGGGGGAGGGGAGGAGGGAGAGGGAGAGGCAACCCGGGACAGAACAGCCGAGGTGGTGGGAGAGGACATTGGTAAAAAGTAATAATGTACATTTCCATGTTCTTCTTAACTATTTTGTATTTTAGATTTAAGGTATTTTTTATTTATAATTAATACAAGTCAATCAAATGATGGTTGTTGTTTTCATATACGTATATACATTTAAGACTAATTAGTATGGAAGATACTTGTGTTGGTTGGACATATAAAATCACTCTTTACATCAAAAGAGCGATCCTTGCTGGCAGCTGGAGTCAGCATGCAGTTCCACATGACCTTTGCCATCAGCTCATGTAGAAATAGTGATGGATGGAAACAATCCAGCTGCAGCCATAAGATAAAAAAACTCATTAACTCATTAATATGCATCAGATTCTGTTATTCTATTGGTACATACGTACGTATACAGTCACATTGAAGCGTAATTTTGTTATATACAAGCTATGCTGCAACACAGTGCTTAATTTGTCTTCCACTGATATTCAAGTCCAAGAACACCCAATTTAAAACACATTGCAATACATTTATGATGTGATGGTGTGATGTGTACCATTGATATAACAGAGATTGGCAGGTTCTCTGCTCTCCCATTCATAAAGCAGGGCTGTACTATTACGGCAAAGTCATCATATTTCCCAGCAAACTCCTTAGCAACCTACAGTATGGCAGCAGTACATTTTGTACACAAGTTATATTATATTTGTATATGTATATATACCTTAAACAATCTTTCATTATACTGCGTTCCTAGGTCATCCAGCTCCTTCCTGTGAAATATAAATTAACACAGTTATATTAATTATAGAATAAGGATTTCTTTTAACTGCATCAAACTTATTTTTTGAAAGTTTCATCTTTTGAATTTTTTGAGTATAGCTAGAAGAAGACCATTGGATCGAAAAATCTGAAAATTAGAAGATTATTTCCAATTGCGTTTTTAGATGCTTTGAAAGATGAATCTTTCAAAAGATGATATTTGTTTCTTATAGCTTTTGATAAATATTTTCAGTGTACACATCATAAAATAGGTACAATGTTTACCTTAACTTTACTCCCTCATTTCCCTCTGTAAAAGCACACTTGCATTCAATCTCAAAGAGCCTGTGAACCTCTTTGCAATGTTCAGATCGTTGAGATATATCATATACCTGCATAAATATTGATACACTGAGTGACTATGTAAGGTAAATGTAGGTACAGGTAGGTGCAGATAGGGTCAGGTAGGTGTAGGTATGTGCAGTACAGAGAAGCTGCTCCACTAGATAAATATACTGACCTGAGAGAGGTTAAAAAGAGGTACCAAATTTACAAAAACTCTTGGGATTTTTGAATGAACTTTTTTTAGTAGCTCTGTCAGATACTTCTCGTAGTCATCAGCAGTTAAGAAAGGTATAACACCAGAGCATCTGTATAATATATACATGTAAGTTTTCAAAGGCAAAGTGAACAATTATTATATTGGACTAAGAATAGAGTCCTTCATAGGAACCCCAATATTGGAGGGTAGAATCGTACAGCAATAAATAGCTTCATTCCTGTTTTCCTTCTGTGTGTTGAGTCTACAATAATTGTGGTTTGCCTATCTTCTAGAATATTACTCACCCTAAGCATAAATCATTAGCTCCAATTAATATGGTTAATAACTTCCAATCTGTCTCCATGTCAATATTCTTGTTCTACAGATTTATTAATTAAACCTGTTTCATATTAAAATAGAGGTGACTTTTAAGGGCCTACCTCCGTAAGCTGGCGATAGAGATAATCAAATTCATGATCAACTACATCAGGCATCATAGCTCCACTCTGTGCAGCATTTAGGACATCCTTTGACGGCTCATATTGAAAGGGTGGGCATAGCAAACCATAGCATAGCTACGTATATAAATTAGGCTATACCAGAAGGTACATACATACATACATAGCTGTAGATATTTGAGAAAACTTGAAAACAACTATATATACAAGGGATAGCAGCTAAAGGTGGGTCCAGGGGGCTAGTGAGAGGGTTTCACCCCTTTCCTTTAGTAATAGTGTTAGTAATAGTGTCATTTTAAGCCCCTATATACTATATGACATATATACACCACACCATCCTGATTAGGTACATGCATGACATACCTCTCCAATGTGACTACCAAGGCTTAGTCCTTGGATGTCTTTAGTGTAGAATCTTAGAAAGGATCCAATTGTGGAAGCATTCCCATCCCCACCAATGCACCATGATTGCCCCTAAGTTAAGGAAGATAGACCATATGTATATGTAAATGTATATACATTACTTCAAACGGATTGCATATTTGAGTCATTCATTTTTATTAAATCTCACCCTATACTCCAGCAAATCATCAAACAGGTTGCCATGACGTCCCATCATCCCAAAACCTGGGATAAACAGATCATAGAAATCACTATGATATATGCAGTGCACTTTGATAATGATTGAGTGATTGATATATATCCTTATTGATATGTATATATCTTATTTAGAAATCACATCTAATAACAGTTTGGTTTGTATAAACAAATTCGGGAAGCATTAAAATTTAAACATTTTGGGGGTTGAATGTACTTGGCATGAATCCTATTTTACTGAGGTCGATTTGCTCAGGAAGAAAGCTGTCAAAATCATCAGGAAGTCGATTAGCTAACTAGAACCTGGTTCCATCAGATTGTAAAGTACGGACCTGCGGTGATGCTGTCTCCGAAAGCCATAACAACCTTAATATCTTGGGGCTTCAGTTCGTAAACATTCCGAGCTGGTTTTGTAAGGGGCGGCAATTGAGGGCAGTTAAAATGAATAGGATACTGCCCTAGAGTAGGTAGAAAGGCGTTCACTACAACACAAAGAGCGAGGAGCCACAGCATTTCTAGACGAAATGAATATTACAATGATAGGTGTCTCTCAGCTCAGTCGTGCTATTTATTAACTACTATATATCTAGCCTCGTGACTTTTCTTATAAAAACAATCAGCGCTAGCAGTACTGTATTTGCATGTGACAGTAAAAGTTGACCTATTCTAAAAGGTCTTACACACTTACAGTGATCATAGATACGTACACGACTAATATTAGTAGGGGCCATGCTAATCTTCTCTGTATCGTTCCAATTTTAGTATATGTGCTGCCGAAGCAAGCACGTTCAGTGGCACTTGCACAAGGCTTATAAACCTCGTGTAGAGATCTAATATTAGTGTATCTCTACTGTGATATATGAATGTGGAGTGTGTTTCATTATTTATAGATATATCACTGAGAGTAGTTACATGAATAAAACTTATATTTACATGAATAAAGTATAGCTAGCTATCATTGACTATGATGCTCATTCTGAATAAGTACAGTATACAATACACCTTAGAAAGCGGCAGCTGAATTTGGTTTTAGACCAATATGTACCTTTGCCATCTGTTAGAATTACAACTGCCATTCAAGAAATGTTTAACTTTAGTATGGCCAGTAATGAGAGTTTATAGCCTTATATAGCAGATATTTAACTCTAAACTACTTTGGATAGTAAGGAGAAGAGTTTATTCGAGTGATAAAACGGCTCTTTAACTGAATGATCATGAGGTTTATAAGCCTTGTGAAAGTGCCACTGAACGTGCTTGCTTCGGCAGCACATATACTAAAATTGGAACGATACAGAGAAGATTAGCATGGCCCCTGCGCAAGGATGACACGCAAATTCGTGAAGCGTTCCAAATTTTTTTTCTTTCTCCTCTCTTATTTCCTCAACGCCCATTATCTTCATTCGTACTCTTTTGTCGCCTGAATGCCAAACACTTCTTCAATAATGGAAGATATTGGAAAATTTTTGGAAGAGGATTACGTGTGTGTGAAACGTCTGATGTACGTAAACAGTATTATTGCGCAATCATACGTCATACGTCATCAAATAATATGGAGACGAAATTTTATTCGAACGATCCTGCAATTATCTGAATCATGTTCTCGTCTAAAGTGAACCTCATGACTGGCGAAGTTGAATGGGTAACGCCAGAAGAAATTGCCAGTGATCTTCAAGAAGACTCGGATATATCGAAGGATCTTTTCAGGCAAGTGTTCTTATGCAGATTATTAAAGTATAAGCTAGTACTACATATATATCGTAATTATTATTACCTATTATAAAGGTATACCCTTTCAGCAAGATACATGGGCAATTATTACAAAGTAGACAATAAATAAGAAAAAGGTATAAGTATCAAAACGTTTTATGTGTATACTTTCTCATTTAAGAAGTATAATTGTCTATTAAAAATTTATTCCTTTATCTAATTATCCAGAGTAACAAGTAATGTACAAAATGTATTGATAGCTTGTGTTTAAGGTGCATGTAGTGTGTCAGGAGAACTGTCTATAGCACTGTACTCCTGAATGTGTCTTCACCCTGCAGATCTCAATATGGCGACATGCTACATGACACAGAACGAGTAAGCCCATTGGCACACTTGACGACGTGTATATCAATCCATCAATCAATATTATTATTAGAGTGCACCATGCCCATTGGCACTAGGGTACAGATTGTGTATACCACCTACCTAGCTTGACAAGGCAGACCAATTAATACATACGTAGGTCCAATTACTTTCACACTTTAGAATATCAAATTTTTTGATGGAATTAAATATGCAATTAAGAAAGTTAGTGATTTGGGAATGGAACCCTGTGTATTGGATATTGGAACAGGAACCAGTCTTTTGTCTTTGATGGCTGCCAAAGAAGGAGTCAAGAAAGTTACAGCATGTGAGGTACATATAGATCAATATCAGCTTGTGTGATCATGTGACCTGTGATGCCTGGTTTTATATAAGTCATGTGACAATCATGTGACCCCACAGTATGAATGTTTGTGTATCTTATGACAATCATGTAAACAATGTTGCCATGGGATATATTAATACTAAACAATTAATGTATACAAAAATGACCACATTGCTGTGTAACCATTTTATAGAACATAACTACATGCTTATCCCCCATTCACTGTAAGCTCTTTCTGGTTCAACGTCTTCTGTTTAAGATTGGCTTGACCTTGTGGTCCCACTTATATTTTATAGATAGGCTATGAGACCAACTTTTAATGATGTGATTAATTATAATGTGTTTTGACCAAGGTTTTGAAACCGATGGCCAAAATTGCAAAAGAGATTGTGAGGAGAAATGGATATGAGAATGTGATTTCAGTCATTCCAAAAAGATCCACTGAAATGGAAGTCGGACCAAGTAAGCACATATCATTGGTCTAGCTGCAATAGGTTCATTATAATGTAACTAGTTATGTTGCTACGTACTTTGTATATATAGATGGAGACATGCCTGATAGAGCCAATATCCTGGTCACTGAAATGTTTGACACTGAGCTCATTGGCGAGGCAGCTTTATCCACTTTCATACACGCTCACAAGCATCTCTTGAAGGTACATCTATTACACGTCTTTTAAAGTATTCTCCCTAAAACCATATACCGAAGCCTATTATAGCCTAGACTAATCATTACCCCCTAGGTAATTCCCCCACTTTAAGGGTGCATTCCCTTTTGCTACTTAAACCTTACAAGGGATACAGAGAATACCTATACACTGATTCAATTAAAGGTTTTCCTAATATTCGTTGTAATGTATATACATATACGTACGTATATCAGTAGCTTCTTTCTATGTAACATATTGTCCAGTATCTACGTATATTCCGTTTTATAGCAATTGTCCATTTTATTTTTGTGTAACAATGGGATGGAGATAGTGATGCAATATTCTCTGTTTTCTTTCAGAAAGGTGCTGTTGTAGTGCCTCAGACGGCTACTATCATTGCGCAACCAGTTCAGAGTGTGTTCTTGAGTGGCTCACAAATTATCCAATCAGATCAAGTGAATCTCACATCCACTCCTCAACTATTCATCATCCTTACCACATTTCTATCTGTGTCTAGTTTCCATTTCCTTTGAAAATTCCATCGCTATGGAAACAGTGTCACGGCCCACCATCCCTTTGGGATATTCATGTAGAGGAAATCCCTAGCGATCAGATTAGAGGCGTTGCCCAGCCACAGCAAATGCTCATGTAAATACAAAATCCTAAATCTGATATGTAATTTTACCTTATGAATAATGCTAATGTCCATTGCAGGCCAATAGGCGACTATATAGGAATAAGGTATATCCAATAGGGGACTATATAGGAATAAGGTATATCCAATAGGCGACTATATAGGAATAAGGTATATCCAATTTGGGACTATATAGGAATAAGGTATATCCAATAGGGGACTATATAGGAATAAGGTATATCCAATAGGGGACTATATAGGAATAAGGTATATCCAATAGGGGACTATATAGGAATAAGGTATATCCAATAAGGGACTATATAGGAATAAGGTATATCCAATAGGCGACTATATAGGAATAAGGTATATCCAATAGGGGACTATATAGGAATAAGGTATATCCAATAAGGGACTATATAGGAATAAGGTATATCCAATAGGGGACTATATAGGAATAAGGTATATCCAATAAGGGACTATATAGGAATAAGGTATATCCAATAGGCAACTATATAGGAATAAGGTATATCCAATAAGGGACTATATAGGAATAAGGTATATCCAATAAGGGACTATATAGGAATAAGGTATATCCAATAGGCGACTATATAGGAATAAGGTATATCCAATAGGCGACTATATAGGAATAAGGTATATCCAATAAGGGACTATATAGGAATAAGGTATAATGAGACGCACACAATGTTTCAGTGATTGAACATTTTGACCTGAAAGTCTTCATGAGTAATAAATGATAAAATACTTGTAGACATGTCAATATGTTTTGTATGTACTGTTATTTTATCCTACTTTACATGCTTATGCAATATGCTTTTTGTCATGACAACTATATCTACCATTGGACGAAACCTCTTCAGGTTTAATTTTGAAGATCCAGATTCCTTGTCCCTTTCTGGATCTAGTCAAAATATCCAGTTTAGGGTGACCGACAGTGGAGTGTGTCATGCCATAGTGATGTGGTGGGAGACACAGCTGGCTCCAGGAGTTATTTTGTCAACCTCGCCAATCAACCCTCCTCAGGTAACCGTTGCCATGACTACATGCATAGTCTGTATACCACCATACAAAGTATAATTATAAATAGCTATGAAATAATTACATTGACTAAAATTTGATTAAAAAATAGTTTAATAAAACTCTATACTCAATTAAAATTGACAATTCTATTCTCGTGCATGGTATTAATGTTTTTTGGAGTAGGCATACAACAAGAGCACTTTGCGGAGGTAGAGGAGTGTGAACTTGCACTGTTGGATGTAATCAATAATACTATTTTCATTTCTTTCCATAACTACTGTTATCTTTGGAAAGCTTTGTTCACATTCAAGCAACTCAGCTAGTTCACGCTGCAGGGCTATTCCCTTCTCCAGCACGTTCAACATAGTTTTGCGATCACAGGGACTGCTGTAACTCACGTTCACCAGACCTGCTTTCCCCATGTAGTTTGAGTATATCAACTGTAGGTAACCGTCCTTCAGATAGTGCAGTGCTGTGGACCATGTGACCACTGAGGGTACTCGCTTGCTAGGGTGATTATAGCGAACTCCAAAGTCTTTAAATATCTTGTTAATGTCAATCCGCATGGAGTCACACGTGGATACCAGAGAGGTGACGTCAATGGTTGATTCTTTTGTCCAATGGCATTGCACCTCACAGTCATCTGCTTTTGCTATGGATACCAAATATCCAGTTGTAAGGAAGCAAATTAAGAGTTGCTGGAGCATTTTCAAACAAACTGTACTATTTTGTCCAACTGTACTGAATAAGAACTCGACTACTATAGGGTATACGAATTAAGCACTGTGCTATTTTAATGGAGTCCACGTCACAATGCTCTTTATAGTGGAGCATAGTTTCCTACTCTATAGGACTGGAAATGATGTAATTTAATTAAATGTAGTAACTAGGGTAACTACATAAGCAAGGAAACTTAGCTTTGTAATTTTATGCTAATGGTTTCCTATAGTTAACTTGTATGGCAATAAAGTTAGACTACATGCCATAACTATAATTATACAACAGGATAAATATTGTGAAGCTAAATATGAATAATATTTGAAAAAAGAATGTCAAAGTTTGCATTTTTGAAGTTTTTAATAAAAACAACTAAGCTGATATTTTGTAAATGAGCATAATTTTTGTATTTCACTAAAATTTGAAAGGATGCATACGCACTTTCAAAAAAATTTGTCATCTTATATTTAGTGAAAACCTCTCTAATAATTCTGAATACTTGAAATAGTTTTCTCAGTAATTATGCATTAGTTAAAAATTACTCATTTGCTCCAAATTTAATATAGTATTGGTTTTTACCCAAATACTTGGCGGTTTTTACATTATCACAATCTATGATATGTACTTTCTATGTAATAAAAAATTTTTAGTGGTACCTTTCTTGTTTAGCTGGATAGTAATTTGGAAGACATTCTGTTTAAGTATCTGGGATGTATTTAAACCGGATGCTGTCAATCATTCTTAGGAACTGAGGAAAAGATGTAATTTTAGGTAGTAGGTTAGGATTTCCTCACTAATATTGAAACAGATTTAATGTTCCAGAGAACTTCCTACTAAATTGCTTTTCTGTATTGTAATAGTTTTTCCCAGTTACGTACATAGCTACTTTTATAATGAATTATGATAAGAATGAAATTGAAGATATGATCTCTTCAATTTAATGTACAAGCATGTACATGAACAATCTAGAACACATATTCTAAAAGGTATGGTTAATATCATGCCTATATGAAGATAACGCAGCATATGCATAAAGAGGATGAACCTAAAAACACAGTTTTCGTAGACCAGTTACTTGCATGGGGCAAAACTAAAGAGCCTTGGATGAGGCATGTATTGTTAAATTGAGCATAAATGTTCATCTTTAGGCTTATACATAGATTATGCATATATAGTATATGCAGCTTCTAAACACTTGATCATAAATAACAGTTCTACAATTTATGAATACTCAATTTGATTATCAAATTACAGGTAATTATAATCATTCTCAAATGTCATGAAGAGGTAAAACATGAAAGAAACAATTGTTGTGTTGTATATCATGTTAGTATATAAGCCTATACTATTTAGTATATAAACCTATAGTATGTAAACCTATTCTATTTAGTGGAGGGACCATTGGTTGCAGTGTGTCCATGTATTACCTCATCCTGAACAAGTGCTTGAAGGTACGTATATAGGAATATGAATATTTTATGTTATTTCCCAATATGGTAACACTGATGATGATGTTTTAGAGTATTTCACAAAACTCTTACTCAGTGCATCAATTTGAATTATACATATATAGTTTCAATATTTAAGTAATGCTCCAATTTGAATACCTAACGTCAGTACATAATATTTAACTTTTTAGGTGACATATTGAATATAAAATTGTTTTTCGATGAATACAATGTTTGGTTTGATGTAGCTAGGAATGAAAGGTTGGTATTTAGTAATGGACATGTATATATATAACAGTATATACAGTACAAATTACATGTATACATGTAGGTATGTACATAGTACGAACCTCAAACTGGAGGAAAAATAATCTATATTTTTAACATTAAATTTATTATACTATGTATATCTTTTGAGTGACACATCTTTTTGAGTATCTAAAGACCAAGTTGGTTTATTTTCTTCTAAATCGGACATTTCGACCCTGAGGGTCTTCTTCAGTGACTGATGGACTGTCTGCTTCTTTTATAGAAGGCACTCAAAAAGACTTGAGATATGCCACTCAGAAGATAAGTCTGACGCAGTTACATAGAAGGAATCCGTATCATCTAAAGTATTATAGTATTTAATTTTACACTGCACATGTATACGTACGTACGTATGTGTGTGTGTGTGTATGTTATATACATGTGCAGATTGTCACGGCAAGGTCTTCCTAGGGTAGGCAGGCCAATTTGTACATGTGGAGCTCACATGGTGTGGAACCGTGTGAGACTGAGCATGCTCAATGAGCCAGAAAGGAACAGCAGACTATACACTGCTCTTCAGCAGATCCTCCAACATCCATCTGACCCCAAGACATTCTTATCTCAATCTCATAAGGAGATGTCTGTGATCCCAAATAAAGTGTTGGTGTTAAGTGATGGCAGTTTGCTGTCTCTGATGGCAAGGTCTCTAGGAGCTGAGAAGGTTCAATTAATATATTATGGAGTGGAAATTTATGCACTTATTTAATACAACATGTTATTCTAGGTAACTGCTATTGAGGGTGTTAGCCTCTCAGCAAGGACATTGAATGAGGTCTGTATTTATGGCAGTGTTATACATATAGGTCTTTGTGAGTCTTTTTATATAACAGTGCATGTCTAAGAATTAATATAAAACATTTTTTAAATACGTATATGTTGTATTGTGAACTTCAAGCAGATTCAGCAACTACTTGTATGTACTTGTGTGTTTTTGTTTATCATCCTAGCCTTTGCACGGCTCATTGCAATTAACTCCCTTTTTCATGCTTGTATGTAGTAAGGTCATCTTATGTATGTGGATATTAGACTACGTATATGCTTTATGTAGTTAATCCAGGAGAATGGTTGTGGTCAAGAGATATCAGTTATACAGAAATCAGCAACCCATCTTTCAAAAGAGGATGTCCATGATGAAAAGGTACATAATAGTCAACCATATCAAATATGAAAGCATATCTTAACTCATCCAAGAGTATCCTAGATTATCCTAGAGTATACTAGAGTATACATACTATTTCCCTAGAGTATCCTATTAGTATTAAATGTTTATACTATATATTATACACAATGTCTTATTAATGATTAGTTTATTAATTCGTACACATGCTACATCTTATTTTGTGTACGTATATTTAGTTTAACATAGTCATTGGAGAGCCATTCTTCCACTCAAGTCTTCTTCCCTGGCACAATCTAACTTTTTGGTATGCTCTCTCACAAGCGAGGGAGAGTGGTATTGTCAGTGATGATGCACATATCATGCCAATTGAAGCTGAACTCAATGGAATCCTAGGTAAATATGTATGTATGCCTTAAGATATGCATGCCATTCACTATGTACGTATGTGTTATAATCAATATCTTCTTTGATTATGGAAGGCCCTTCCTCCGGCAATATGTGTGTAATTTATGTATAGCTATACATATATGTAATATGTTGACTTAGTACATTTCAAAGATCTCCATAAGATCAAATTACCAGTAGGGAAAGTTGAAGGCTTTGATTTGTCCTATTTCGATGATGCAAGAGATATTGTAAGTTGCAAAATACTCTCTCTAATCAGTTGATCATGAGCTTACTTTTCTTGATGTTATAGCCCTTGGAAGCTGCTCCTATGGTTACAGTTACCATGGATACTAATGTAGAACCCCACCCACTTTGGGAATATCCATGCACTGCAAAAAGTAAAATATTTAAACTGTTGAGTTTTGATTTTAGAAAGAATGTGAAGAATTTGCAAGATTTGTCTACTCATGGCAGAGTGGAATATACTAAAGAACGGTGTGTATATGCCTAATACTTAAAATATACTATATCTAAAGATATTGCTCAATAAATGGTATTCACAATTCAGAAATTTCATAATGCTCTACTTTTTTTATACATCTTATTTTATGACATTAAATTAGTGCCTATCTTTAATAGAGGAATAAATTATTCACTATTTCTTGCAGAGATGTTCATGCTGTTGTTCTGTGGATGGATTATCAGCTGACAGATCAACAGTGGCTCAGACTACAGGGACCTGTTGAAGTACGTATACTTGTGTTGTATGGACTCCTAATTATTGATGTGATATATTATACATTATATGTATTCTGTGTCCATATGTATATACGTATCTACGGTATTTGTATAAACATGTATAGTATATTATGTATGATGTGGGAATGTATACATGCTGGTCAGATTCAGTGTAATATTATGATTTTGATTCTTCTTTCTGTTCCTGTCAGCCTCCTGTAGTTGGTGAGAAGATAACATGGAGTCAGTCCTGCAGGCAGTCTGTCGTCTTTCTTCCTTTTGGTCAGAAATCTGCATTTCAGAACTTCATGATCAGTTCAAACCAGTCATCTGCTCTTCTACACTTTTCTGCAAATTTTATTACATCAAAGGGACATATGATCATGACATTTGAAATTAAGTAACTAGCAAAGCAATCCCATTTTAGTATAAAAGGAAACATACGTACACTATTTAACGATGCAATTAATTTATACATTAAGGTGTCTACAGAGAGGTTATACGTAATAGATAGAGTATAACTGTACAAGGAATCTGAATGCAGAATGAATTTCTACTATATATCATGAATGGCATTATAATGTATGTCTGAGCCAACATTTAATTACCATGCATGCACCCAAAAGCAGTCATTTATAACTCAACTTGGTCATTGACAAATTTCACTGAAATTGTATACGTACAATGCATGGGAATCCTATACATAAAGCATTACAATAGATTTTCAGCTTCACTTGATTGTTTCATAGTATAAAAGGAAATTTTTAAGTCTAATCTATACAACATATGTACGCATATAAAATTTAATAATGGTTCAGAAGTTATTTACCACTACATCATGTAAAATATACATACTGCAAGGTTGATATATATGTCTACTTATATATCAAAACATACATATATACAAATGTGCATGCTAGGCCTAAGTTTCTCTAGGAAGTTTTTAGCAGCTATATAGACTCCTGAATTTGCAATCTCAATTTTTGTCCTTATTTTCTTTGAAGATATAACCCAAAACCAGAGAAGTTAAAGCTCCACCCTACGTAAATAGAAAGGTATCATTTCACAGGCACAAGGAAAAAAACTGGGAAGTAGCAAATTTGGTATCGAATGATGTCTTTACTTTTTAAGGATTTTAAGATAGTCTTCTTCAGTGCATGAGATTGTCTTTAGAGAATGTCAAACTATATATACGTATATCAACACTTACATGCAGTGCAATTTACATCATATATAACATATATTATCTAAGGATTCAAACAAGAAAGACGTCATGATCACAGATGAAGAATGGAATTCCCAGAAACAGCTGTCTGGCCCAGTGGAGCAGAGGAAGAAAGAGAAGACTCTTGTATCCTCATCCAAAGCTCTCACCAGGTTTTGTTCCCTATAGGCCTTTTAATTTATTGCAGAATAGGCATATCAGGTAGAAAATGGTGCACAGGCCATTGTAGAATGTATGGCACTCTATATACACTATTACATCAAAAGATACTATTAGATGCTACCAATCATGATCAGCAGATTGACTTACTAAAAATATGAGTTCAATTATGCCACCAGCAATTACTACATCATTGTAGGGAGGAAACTTTGAATGATCATCAGGTTTTTTATCTTTCCGGAGTACAAATCTATTTGATGTAAGATTATGAATCACTGCTCCAGCACCAACAACAACAAAAATAGATAGGATATATATCTAATTATAGTAATTAAGGAAGACAATATACGTACGTACATATATTATATTTAAAGTATCATATAGCTATAGGATAATGATAAACAAGTGATATATATTCACTGTATTATATAAGCTGGGGAATAGATTCCAAATTATATCAAATGTATGTATATTGTACCATAAATGTGGAAATTAATGCGTACCTAAAAAATTAATGCTATTTAAAAATGCTAAATGAAGGGTATAAAATGCTAGTGCTATCCACTGCATGTTTACTGTGCAAAATTGGCTACATAACAGGGCGACCATTTTTCAATAACTGGGTTTCCTTAACATCTAGATACCAAAACGCATACGCTCTCACTCTATATAGTTGGCTTTTAATGATATTCGGGCCATAGGTTTCTATCCGACCATCCCGTTTCATATGTTTCATTTTTTGTTTGTTTTGTAGACCATACTCGTGACCTTGCAGAAGTTTAATTGAATTTTATGAATACTTTTTAATAAATGAGTTCGAAAGGAGACATGCAAAGTTCGGATTATTATAAGATTACTGTGTTAATTTGTTTTTTTACATCAAGTATTCATAAGTATTTATACATATAAAAGATAGATTATCCATAAGCATTACAGAATTTATGTTTACAGAAATTTTATGTCACGTTACCAGGGCAACCGGGTGATATCTGGGGTGTTACAAACTTTATATTTCACACTTGAACTAGAGATAAATGTTATATCACCAGTAGGCCTACTAATGTTTATTTCTCATCACCTTTACAATTGATTCAAGTCATATGTGATATATATTAATTATACCACACTCAAGTGTGAAGCTAAGTGATATCCTCCCTCAACCTTCGGTCTTTGGCAGATATCACTTATGCATCACACTTGAGTGTGATGCATAAGTGTGACTACTACATACAATACATGCATTGAAATGTAATTATGATTTATATGTCATTGGAATATATATATTATAGATATAAGGATACAATAGCACCAAGTATAGCATGCACCACTCTCATCTTGCTCAACACCATCTGTAGCACAGCAGCTACAATCAGCAAAATGATGAGGATTGGAGATATCACTGCTGTGAAGTAGTATGGAACTGAAAGAAGACCCGCTGGGGATATAAAACCACTGGAGGATAAAAGCAATATTGAACCTGATATATAGTGTATTTTCAAGTAAAAAGCATTAATACTTTAAATTGACATACTCATTGGTATATAATAGAGGTATCTTGCTGATAACTTGAATTACATCATTAGATAAATCAATATTAATATTAACATTACATGCATATCATCACTTTGTTAATTAAATCACAAAATGTTTAATTATTTTAAAGAATTCATCATTGGGGAATGAAATAAAAAAATAAAGAAAAACTGCCTTGAAGTTTCTATCAGATTATGGTTTATTAGTTAATTCAATTAAAATTAATGCTTCAAGCCTATATTACTGCATGTATACAACTTACAAATATATATATTAAAAAACTTACAGTTCTATGTTGATTTTGTTTCTAATATCGTCTATCCGAGCTTCACTACCATACCCAAAAGCTCCAGTAAATATTATCCATCCAATTGCAGCTAATGCAGTACACACAATTGTTACCTATAACATGCATATGACCATATGTATAATCCAAGTATGATGCTCAATGATATACATATACACAAAAATATAGTTATACTCCCAGGACCCCCTGGTAGACCAGCATGTCAAAAATCAAGATTTATCTATCTATCTATAATGCATGCCACAAGTCTATATATGTGGTGCTTACAATTGGAAATATCTTTCCTACAACTGACATGATGGAGTCGTTCTCTTAAGATATTACTTCTACTGCTGTATTTATAGAACACTCCTTCCTTACAAACAAGGTTATGTGATATGTAGTCACTTGTTCTATATATACACTGCCCACACCTCCTAAAGCATACATCAATTTCATATTTCAATGTATAAATACAGTGCATACATAAAATATAATATATTTCTATATGACTAAGTAGTGAATAATTTATATAATGTTGTACCCTGAGACATCAGTAAATACATATTTGTGGCTGCATGTGGGTGTGGGAGTCGGTTAGAGGTATAATTCATGGGCACACTGCTAGCAGTACCTTTAGGAACAATTACCTATATAATGTTTGTATACCTGCATGCTTTATGTATAATCTATAATAATTGTGACGGAGCTTTGACTGTTCTAAGTAGGATCAGCTGGCTAAAGAACTACATGTTTGTGTGAAGTGAACTTCAGAGAGTGGCATGACAGTGATCTACATGATGTATAGAACCTGATAAATTATAAGCTTTTGTGAATCTGTCTCAGTGAGTGCAGGCAGGAGCTGATATATAAGGACTGGTAAGGGTGATAGATTAGGCAGTCACACTGCATATAGTGTCTACCTAAGACCTTTAGAAGTCATATAATCATGTGCACAAGAAGTTATATACAGGGACTATCTCAACACTGAATGTACAGTACATGGTCTTCATATGTGTATATCATAGTCGGTCTTCCCTTCATATATTGCATGACCAACTCAAATCTGCAGCTAAATAGATAATTATCTAATATTAGACTATAAGTCTGGTGCAGTTAGAAGAAACCCTTATCATCTAATATTAGGCTGTACTTGACTATATAGACCTAAGAATGTGAACAATCTACACACTGAAAATGATCAGTTTACTTTTAGACTAAATCAGCTTCACATAATATAATGCATGCTTGGAGATACGTAATGTAAAATTAAAGAATGTGATTCAATTAGTTAACAGACCCACCCACACTGATTACCAATAACATGTTTATTAATCAACTGCAGTCATACAAACTGTTAAACTGTTCAATTATAAGGACATAGAGGAGATTACATATACTTTATAAGTTCACATGCACACACTATAACGGTGCCAAGCAGTACGCATATCAGATTGTCTGCTGCTATATATGTAGATTACACACAACATAAATTATAAGCTTCTGTGAATCTGTCTTAGTGAGTGTAGCTGGTATATAGGGACTGGTAAGGATGATAGATTAGGCAGTCACACTGGCCAACTAGAGTGTCAACTAACACCTTTAGAAGTCATATAATCATGAAGTACTAAACTAACAAGGACTATCTCACTACTGAATACACAATGCATGGTCTTCACTTATTATAGTATTATAGCCATATAATCATAAAGAAACTAAATCTTCACATATTATAGTGGAACCTCCTGTCTAAGAGACCACTATTGCATGACCAATTAAGGTGACCTCAATTCTGCAGATAATTATCTAATATTAGGCTATACTTGACTATACCTATAGAATGTGACCAATTTACACACTGAAAATGATCAGTTTACTTTTAGACATAATGTAATGCTTAGAAGTAGAATATTATAATTGGGTTAAAGAAAATGGATTCAATTAGTTAACCCACATGTCTATCAATCAACTGCAGTTGTATAAACTATACTTTACTCAAATGGATAATTGCAAGCCAGCTTAGATGCAACTTTGTTCTGGAAATATTGCTAAGTAGCTGTTGCCATGGAAACCTCACTAAATAATTGAATAAGTAGGAGGAAATGAAGCAGGCTACAGCAAAATCTATATACTTATGCATATTACATACATTCATTTGGCAACTTAATTATGCTATTCTCAATGTTAATCTAACAGCTATTATCATTTACTACATCTTGCTCAAAGGGATTGTACAGTTTCATATTCAAATGGTGAGGCAAACTGATCTATAGGATACAGAGAGCCTGGTAAGCATGTACTACACCTAGCTCTCCCCAACTGTGTGTAGCTAGAAGTTACTAGTTACTAGGGACTGCTAGAGATGCTAAATCTGGTGGTCCCATTGGACCAATGTAGTCAAGGTCCTTTACTCACTGCTGATTCCATGCAAATTTTCCTTGATCCAATACTTTCTTTTCCCACCTGAATGGGTTAAGCCAATAACTTTAATAATCCCCTACCACTTAGTCCTTCTTCTTTCTTAATTGGACATGTTGCTAGGTAATTGACATTTGATTTCCATGACAATTCTTCTGAAAGTAAATGAATATACAAATAAAGTAAACTACACAATAAGTAATACACGTGTGTAATCAAATATATAGTTTGTGTAAATTGTGCTTGAAGTTCAATTAACACTATGAACAGTCTCACAAGTAAGTATACGGTAAAGATGCTGATTAATATGCAAATCATAACATTGAAAATCATGCAAAAGAAAAACAAACATTATGGACTTCATTTAAAGTGGCTATATAGTTTGTCTGATTCTCTAGACAAGATAACCTACCAATCACTGTAGTTTAGGGCACGTGAATCCACAAACTATAGCTAGGCAAATAAGCGCTTCAGTAGCAACGGCCATTTTGGATTGAGCAATAGAACAATTGAGTTGAACATGAACAATAGGAGACGTTATAATTAATCAATAGTTTATAGCCTGTATATATCTCTCGAGTCTGCATGTAAGCATCCAGTAGTACAGAAGGTACAAAATAGCTATACGTACGTGCACATAATACATAATAAAGACATGCACGAAACTAACTTCATATAGAATTGATAATTATGCAACCTGTGGTTTTTGTTAACAACTACATTTGTATATATCCGATGTCCTGTGCTGTGCATGTATGAAACAATTGCAAGCCGATTGACATCAATTCATGCGCTCGCAAGGGCTTGTGCAAATATGTTTAAAATAAATGATTACTGCTGAAGCAATTAGAGGTTCATTAAGATATTGATAGTTTTCTATTTCTATTCATGGGGTCACTGGGCTGCTTTGATTTGCTTGGTTGAATAGCCACGCATGCATGTTTCGAATCTTAACTCAATAACAATAACAACTTACTGAATAGGCCGGGTTATGTTCTGCATGTTTTCTATTGTTCTTGAACATGACATCGAAAACAATAAACAAAATTTTGCTACCACGATTTTCCGCCAAGTTCACGATGTTTCCCGCCGACAATTTCTAATAAATAGTCGAGGAAATTTTCGGTCTTTGGCCTCCGGGCTATCAACTCTGGAGGTCTACTTTGGTGTGGATCGATGCGCCAACCGTGGTAGGAGCACGACCATGGTACCATGCGACAAAGGGTCATCGGTGTTCGTATAGTGGGGTGGTCTCTCTACCTATGGGCTAGTGCCTGGAGATGTATCTCACTATTAATCCTGCTTGTGTGTTAAATTGGCACTTGCGGATTCTCACTATACGACCCGTACCTGGAGGAGCGTGGGTCCAGTGCCACTACGTAGTCGGTCAGGAACCCCTGTTGTAGGCTGCAGCTTCAGGTTGGTTTGGAAGGCATTTGCATTTGGATTTGTATATTCAGTTTTCGTATTCATGCATCAATGCAGTATTTCATTGCATATCATGTATTTTCAATTCTTTTCTTATAGTTCATTGAACTGATGGGTCCCTACTCTAAAGCGCCTGACCGATCCCAATGAGCTAAAGTCTGTGTACAGTGTTCCCAAGCTACGTTGTGTGCACATGATGATTCTCATTGGTGGGAGTTTGTGGTCCGCCAGGGTCGGGCTTGTTTCTGCTCGTAGCGTGTAGAGCAAGACTAGTAACTGGTCAGAGGTCGGTCAGGTACGCCGGATCGCTCCCGTGCAACTTCTCTTACGACGCAAGTAGTGGAAGTGTCAAACAGAGTTGAGAAACCGGAGGCCTTTTGGGGCACGAAGTACTTCTACCTCCACGTGGTGTGCCCTGGGATCACCTTTACACTCAGTAAAGTGATGCGAAACGAAGTACTGCAGCACCGTTCCAGTAACGCTCAAAAGGACAACCATGAAGAACTTGTTTAAGAACTACATTGTTTGAACTATTATTTTATTTTTTTAATTTGTACATTTAGATATATTTCTATATTTCAGAATTATCAAACTGAAATGAGCATTGTGCAGTGATTATTATACAATTCTAATTGGCGATAATAAATTCATATTGAGATGGTATAATAAGAAGCTAACCCAGCTCATCACAAATGTAAGCATTCAGTATACTCTTGTAAATTATCGTATAACAAGTATTACGTGTAAAAAAGAAAAAGAAAAAGAAAATACACAAAAAAACGAAAAAGAAAAAAAGAAAACAATTCAAAGAAAGTAAAAGAAAAAGAAAAAAAAAAGAAAAAATGGCCACGAAAAAGAAGATAATACACATTTCAGATTGCTGTGCTACATATACGAATCACCATTCCATTAAAAGTGGTTTGACAGCCATTTACATCAATCAATATTTCTTGGCATTCTCCTTCAGAATTGACTGAGAAGAGTAATATCTTTTCCATGCATGTGAAGTTTCTGGTTCCTTTGTAGAGTGCATTAACTGAGAGGCAGTGATATCAGACAAGGTTCAAGACAATGTTTGGTCTTCCTTTTATTTCATAGCAAAGTGGCAGTGTTTTGTCAGGAGATAATAGTACAGAGTGATGTATTAAAATGAAGGTTCATACACATTATTCACTTAATATTCCCTTCCATTATAATGAAAACATTATGTAATTCACTTTCATTTGCAATTACCTGCATTAGGTTTGAAGGGAACTCTGACTGTATATAATATGAAATTAAACTCTAAGTCAGCAATAATATGTGTTAAAGTGATTAAGTTAAACTTAAGTTTGTCATTAAAGTTTCAGGAAAAATGTCTTGTGAATCATTTAAAGAACAGCCAAGTCTAGATTCAGAGTTTGATCTATTGCCCTTGGCTAAGAAACCCCGAAAGAGAATCTCTGTGTTTTACGAATCGGTACATTCTTTTCCCTCAAATTCTACGGTAGTCCCTATCCCTCAACAATGTGAAGAAGACACTCAAGAGATCAGTAATATGATTCCTACGGACTATGGCCAATCTAATTTTTCCATACCTGATCACAAAGAGGAGAACTATGATTGCTGTGATGAGCTAATTGCTGTTGCTGATGAATTTATGCCCGCCATAGAAAGTATTCCTGCCACAGTCGGTAAAGTTGTACCTTGTAGAGCACTTAAGTCCCTTAAGCATAAAGAGATTGTAATGAAGATGAGGTTGCTTAGGCACTCTTCTGTTGTGAAAGCAATTCAAGCTGCAGAAAAAATAATGTTGAGCCCTGACAAAGGTTGGCCATTAGATCTGAAGATAGCCGCACTTCAATCTCTTGTTCCTTCCACCATTGAAGGAGTGAAGATCTTGGAGTACTGTCTAAAGCAATGTGACAAGCCTGAATGCGAAAATCCAATCATTCTTAAATGTAGACTTCATTGCAAATTGATGTGGGCACACTCGTGCTGCAGTAAAGAGGAGTGTGAAAAGCATACAATTGCAGCTTTATCAGTAAGTGAACAGGTTGGACAAGATATCGGTCCACTCGTAACAGAAGAGTACTATGCACAACTGAAGCAAAGAAAAATGAACCTTCCAATTACAGAAAACTCAGAAGATCAGCACTTGGTTAGAGAAATAGAAAAACATTACCTTAAGATCCTTAAAAGTGATGTGCCTTCGTGGATGGAGTTTTTCAAGGTGACCGCAATGAGACACTTGGCACTCTTAAAGATGACGGAAGCTGTGTCATATCATAAAGTACAATTGCACCTGAAGGCTACAGCTTGCTTTGAAACTGGTAGCTATTTGATAAAAAGGTTGGAAGAAATGGAAGAACTAACAGAATTGGATAATGGATATATAGAATGCATCAAGTCCCTTCAATATCACATACAAGGAGATCA
This sequence comes from Chondrosia reniformis, assembly GCA_947172415.1. NCBI lineage: Eukaryota > Metazoa > Porifera > Demospongiae > Chondrillida > Chondrillidae > Chondrosia > Chondrosia reniformis. The sequence goes on from OX359200.1 coordinate 6,276,890, forward strand.
AAGCATGGCAAGACAATTCCAGCACCAGTGCATTGATCGACTGAACCAATGTGGCCGCCATGTGTCCTTTGTCACTAAACTGTTTGATCACTGCACTTCAATGAATTAATTGCAGAATCAACTAATTTAAGATGGACTTACAGCAACTAAAACATAATATATTAACTAAATTATATGCTCTAAGAGTATGAATGCTAGACCTATTATAAGTTGTAATTTAAAGGATCCAGAGCTGCTTGTTGATGTCTGCCATTCTCATCAGTATATATCTGCTACAGACCAGAGAAATTAGGGCTCCACCCTATTAAATAAGAAGTGTAATTATAAATGTTTCAGACATTAAATTGCATGGTGAATAGCAAATCTGCTATATTAATTTATTTTGAATGGTTCATCTTTGAACATTTCAATTTGAACATTATTTTAAAGATACAATATTATGTAGAATGACAACCTTATTGGCATTCAAAGGTGAACCATTCCTGATCATTTGATAAATTCAACACATGTATATATATTATAGTTTAACCAACAATTACAACTATTATATTTACACATAGCAGAAAGCATATTTCTTGTAAATTTCAGATAGACAGCAATTCATGTAAATATCCTCGAGCACGGAGAGGGTTCCCTTCGATGACTTTTAACGAAGCCATGGATATACTAGAAGTAGGGATTGATGCGCCCAAACATAGAGGTGATGTGTATAGTTAAGTTTCAGTATGCCACTTCTGCAATGTTAGCCTTACCATATGATCACTTTCTTGTTTCGTTACTTTTTCTAGATGTGCCAATCACTGTTATAGTGCCATCCCTACTTTTAACTTCATTTTTAAATGTTTTTATTTAACTTGTATTGCCCCTTTTTTCTTGTTAATATTTGTTTTGAAAGTTTTCTTGGCGAAAACTCGAAATAAAGTAGCAGAATAGACGATATAATAGAGAGCTCTAAATTAAAAAAATGGCGTCCGAAAAGATCTCAAATTCGTAAAGTATGTTTTCTACCGTTCTTTAACATTCGGTTTAGGATATTAAAGGGTCCATAATCGTTAAGAATACGACTGTATATAGGCCCTGCAAAGCGACTAAGAAATTCGATCGCGGGTGGCGGCAGTACCACAAATATTACTAACTCGAGTTACTTATTTTATATACAGAGATTTTGAAACTTCATTAAAAAATGGCGTTCGAAGAGGCCTTAAATTTGGCACTTTCAAAAGTAACACGCTTCGAATGGAGCGCGTTGAAATCTAGGGTAGCCTATTCCCTAGTTCGGAAACATTCATGACGATTTAGTATTTGTATGTACCTTCGTAAGTTAGCGCTAGCTCATTTGAAAAAATAAGAAAAAAATGAGGAATTTCAGAATTTGACCTATTTCGGGTTTACCACTTTGCGAAGGTTGTAGAGCATCGAAACATGTTTGGTGTTTAGAAAAGCATGCAAAAACGGCTGCAAACACTGGAATGCAACCGAAAATCCCATCGTTGTTGATTTATGAGGTGTTAATTGATAATACATTGAATAGGGCGGCCATCCCTACTTAGATAGTACTACTGTATTCTCTGATAAATGAATTACATCATGTATACATGCAATAGTGTGAACTTTTGATATAATTAAAAAATATGCTCAGAAGTGGTGGTAAACATTTGAGTTGTCAACAAAGTCTGTATCAGGAACTTTCTCTTTGATCTTCTGTTTAGATGTGAGTACTTTGGTTCACAATGTTGAATAAATCATTTCTTTTTGATGTGCCATCAAACTCAAGCAACTCCACAGATCTACATCATACATAGATCTATACTTATAATATATGGAGGCTCATCAGTGGGTGATCATGAACTGCTATAATAACAGTTTTTTGAAAACCCTTATACTTTCAATCTGCCCCAATTAAATAAAAAGTTGTGGTTTTGGCTCCTTCTTAAGTTCCACTAAAACTGACTTAGCCTATTGTCTACTAGCTTTAAGTAGATAATTTACCAACTTTAGTCCATCAAATGTTGCATAGTTAAATATAGCACATGCAATAATAACTTTCAAAACAGAGAATATATTTCTATAAAAAATAATGCATTCTGAAAAATGCACACCAAAATTAGAGCACACATGAACTTAATCAAGTAGCTATACTCAGCCCAGCATTACACAGAATTGATGGCGTTAATTGATACCTCCGCGTGGCCGATTGCATATGGTTATGCGGCGTGCGTGGTAAATTCTCCGCGGCCGATTGCATAATGCAGCGTGGTAAATTTGGAGGCGTGGCTGTAACGCGTGATGTTTCTATATATAGTTTATGCTTCATATAAGGTAAATGGACATTTTTTCGGCCACCCCTTGGAGATATGGCTGAAGTAAGAGTGGGAGAAGTTGATTTATCATTGCAGGAAACCGATTTCCCAGTCAATCCAAATCAGTTAGGTCAGGACATTAGGATATAGCTACCTACTTATCACTTTGAGTTGCGTATATAGCTACATGCTGATTGTCGATCCCTCACCTATCGAATCAAATAACTGCTTATACAGGTTATCATTATATAGCAGTTCTTGAAAATGTGCATGTGATCATACACTATCTATGAACACATGTAACATATATGGTAGTCTATGGTGTAGCTAATCATTTATCAATCTATATCACCTGGGAGGAAGGTGTCTATATGTACAAGCTAAATAGAAATTTACAATAAATTTTAGCTCTTGCTCATCTTCCATATCTTAGAAAATTCCACCGAAACAAGCAAAAAAATCTCAATTGAAGTGCTTCTAGATTACATACCAGAATTCAGCCATAAATGGAATACCTTGGGTATAAAACTTGGGCAAGACATTCTGGTTCAGCAAATAACAGGCCGACAAGAAAGCGATGAAGACAAGTGTATTAAAGTTGTCACAGCTTGGATTGGATCAGGCGAATCAGTGACTTGGCAAAATCTTTTGGAGAGTCTAGTTTCTCCTGCTGTGAGAATGGGATCCGTTGCAAATAAAATTGCAAAGGTTAGTACTAGGCTGCCATGTATCATTCAAGATATATATACAGTAAACCTTGTATTTGTAAACGCAAAGTTCGAATCAGTGACTACCTTAATACCTTATATTAAATAAGGTTTAACTGATTTATAAGATTGTGTAGTCTGCATGTAGGAAGTATAGTCCATATTTCTTTAAGGGAGTCTATCAAGGTATGGACTGGAGTAGAAGTTTCATGTGTTTACTGCCTTTATGGGTCGAATGTCTTCATCACTAAGATATAAGGGAATTGTCCCGGATTAACCTTCTCTCCATATATAGCTTTATCCATTGGTCCCACTATAGACAGTGCTGCTTGTTTACAAACATCAAATGCAAAACAGAGGCCCTTTCAGACTTTTTATCCACTGAAAAAGTCTGAAAGAGTCTTCCAGTCCTTTAGCAATAGATTATCTATACTACATATAGAATAACATTTGTTATCATAATACCATGGGTCTTATATATGTTTACGTAAGTATTATTGTATTAGTTTGTCAAGTAAATGCTATATTAGTTCTATTAATAGACTATTAAAGATTGACCTCCAAGATAGGGACAACATCTCTACATAGGACAACATGACATATCCAAACGTGTCCATTACTCAGAGATTCCACTGTTTTCTGTTACAATTCAGATAATGATTTATATTATATACTTCCATAGAGATATAATTTGAAAGAAATTTTGGCATCTATCAACCGATCAAATTCATCCTCTAATAGAAAAATTGTAAATCCCACATCTTTAAGTGAAAAAGGTTAGTAATTTTAGAAATGAAGCCTGTGTGAAACAAGCAATTACTGGTCAACAAAGCCAGAATATACCTTTCACTAGTGCTCTGTCAAGGTTCAAGTTTGCTGGGGCACAAGGTGTCCCACGAGTTTTTTAAACTTGAACTACTTGTTTAATTAAACTTTAAATAAAATATATATATATTTATATATGTATATAAATAAGTAACTCGAGTTAGAAATGTTTGTGGTATTGCCGCCCCCGCGATCGAATTACTTAGTCGCTTTGCAGGGCCTATATATAGTCGTATTCTTAACGATTATGGACCCTTTAATATCCTAAACCGAATGTTAAAGAACGGTAGAAAACTTACTTGACAAATTTGGGATCTTTTCGTACGCCATTTTTTAATTTAGAGCTCTCGTTCTATTCGAGTTTTCGCCAAGAAAACTTTCAAAACAGTGTTAATAAGAAAAATGGGGCAATACAAGTTAAATAAAAACATTCAAAAATGAAGTTAAAAGTAGGGATGGCACTATAACAGTGATTGGTACATCTAGAAAAAGTAACGAAACAAGAAAGTGATCATATGGTAAGGCTAACATTGCAGAAGTGGCATACTGAAACTTAACTATACACATCACTTCTATGTTTGGGCGCATCGATCCCTATAGTTCTAGTGTATATCCATGATGCACCCAAACATAGAAGTGATGTGTTTCTGTATGCCACTTCTGCAATGTTAGCCTTACCATATGATCACTTTCTTGTTTCGTTACTTTATCTAGATGTGCCAATCACTGTTATAGTGCCATCCCTACTTTTAACTTCATTTTTGAATATTTTTATTTAACTTGTACACTCTTGAATATTGAACAATATTTATTTGACACCCTTAGTTCTGAGTTGTTAGTATTGCATGCAGGTGCATAAACAGTGATTGACAAAGTATATGTAATAGTTATACAATGGCACTTTGCAGTGTATGGGTTATATATATATATGTACGTACATGCACAAGACCCGAGGGTGAGTGCATGTATAATCGATACACCGCAAAGTGACATTGTATAACTGTCATACACTCCACCCCTAGGCTTTTTGGCATTTACTGAATTATCGGCGGGATATCGCATTGTATAACTATAATAAGAGGCCAAAGTGCCTCTTATTATAGTTATACAACAGTTGTTGAATATAATTTGCCTTGGTTACCCCAGCAACGGAGTGTATATGTGATATAATGTATAATGCAATGTACATACATATTGATATTTATATACATTTATCTTTCATCTTCTGTATAATATCCAGCTATGTCATGCCAGCCATCAGAACATAATGATATCAAGTTTATATTAATGACCGCCAACCCTACAGAGCAAGCTACTGTGCGTCACTTCTTGGGGTCATCCTCTATAGAGCCAAACAATACAATATTCCGATATACCTACAAGACTGATCCTATCTTGCGTAATGCCAATGTTGAGCCTATCAAAGATGAAGGAGATTATGATACCTTCTCCATTAGTGGTCACAGAGGAATTCATGTCAGATGTGGGGAGATTGGTAGTGGTGGTAAAATAGGGTCTCTTGTCACTACAGCAAACATCTTGAAGAAGACCATAAAAGAAGAATGGCCTTTGCAAATCATCTTCTGTGTTGGGTGCTGCGGTTGCAGTTCTAACAATGCCGACCTCCGTGGGTATGTATTGCTGACCAGACACCTTGAAGATTATAATCGAGGGAAAATGCTACAAGATAAATTGCATCGAGTGCCAGAACCATACGACATGAATGAAACCTGGAAGATGTATATGGAAGATAAAGCTATCACTTGTCCAAATGAAGCAGCTTATAAATATAATGAGATTAAATATGAAAATGCAGACGCCATTCTTTCTGGAGACTTTGTGGTGAAAGACAAAACCCAAGCAGAGGAAATTCGAGGCAAGAGAGAATGTGTTGGAATTGAAATGGAAGGAAAAGGCATTGCAGAAGCTGTCACTATATTCCCTTCTGGTAGCTTCCTTGTTGTTAAAGGTGTGTCTGACTACGCTGGTTCAGATAAGTCAGAGAAAGCAAAGGCCAACTGGTTTGGAAAGGACACTGAATCACCCGTTTCTGATGATGAGAGGCAAATGATAGCAACCATTCAAGCTACAGCTTTAGTTTGCCGTACCATTGCTATTAAGATGCAATGAAATTACCATTTTCTAGCTAATTTACTCTAGAGACAGAAGATGGATAGACATTTATATTAGTTAAAGTTACTGTAGTGACAGATCAAACCTGTTTACATATATGCAATTATATATTCATGATTGCTGTAAAAGTTTAATAAAGAATATATAATGTACGTATGCAAAATTAATGTATAACGCTGAATATACTATATATTATGACAAAATTAATAAGTTTTAATGCACACAATTCAGTTTTAATATTGCATCCTGCCTTGATATTTCTTAAAGATCCCTTGCTCAACCTCTAATTCACTCCTCAACATCTTCAATTCTGTATCATTTATCATCAAAATATGGTTCATTTTAACTGATCGAAATGCTTGACAAAAGTATATGAGATCTAGACTTTCGTTATGGAAATCGAATTTTGAATGCGGCCATAACTTACACATGTGGTTACTGTAGTAATTCTGTGAGATGACATCTTTAGCTTTGCTGTTGATGTTACCAATACACATTGGTATGAAAGTTGATTTATTAGATTCTTGCATCTTTCATTCCCCTATACAGAATACAAAGGAGAATTATATAGTGTTACGTTGCTATAATAGAATGTGAGCATATTGAGTCAGCAACACTTATTGAAATCAGAGTAATCAGAGAGTACGGCAGTACTCTCTAAGTAGTGATGGCCGAAAAAAAACATGGCCGCCCTATTCATATTATCAATTAACACCTCATAAATCAACAACGATGGGATTTTCGGTTGCATTCGAGTGTTTGCAGTCGTTTTTGCATGCTTTTCTAAACGCCAAAACATGTTTCGATGCTCTACTACCTTCGCAAAGTGGTGAAACCGAAATAGGCCAAATTATGAAATTCATCATTTTTTCTTCTTTTTTCAAATGAGCTAGCGCCAACATGCGAACTTACCTACAAACAAGGGTGTTGTATGATTCATGCATATATAGCTAATGCTTCACTGTGTAACATCCCTTTCTTGTTTCTGTGCTTTTTCCCTACTTCTAGTATATCCATGATGCACCCAAACATAGAAGTGATATATATTATAGTTTAACCAACAATTGCAACTATTATATTTACACATAGCAGAAAGCATATTTCTTGTAAATTTCAGATAGACAGCAATTCATGTAAATATCCTCGAGCACGGAGAGGGTTCCCTATGATGACTTCTAACGAAGCCATGGATATACTAGAAGTAGGGATCGATGCGCCCAAACATAGAAGTGATGTGTATAGTTAAGTTTCAGTATGCCACTTTTGCAATGTTAGCCTTACCATATGATCACTTTCTTGCTTCGTTACTTTATCTAGATGTGCCAATCACTGTTATAGTGCCATCCCTACTTTTAACTTCATTTTTGAATGTTTTTATTTAACTAGTATTGTCCCTTTTTTCTTGTTAATATTTGTTTTGAAAGTTTTCTTGGCGAAAACTCGAAATAAAGTAGCAGAATAGACGATATAATAGAGAGCTCTAAGATCCCAAATTTGTTAAGTATGTTTTCTACCGTTCTTTAACATTCCGTTTAGGATATTAAAGGGTCCATAATCGTTAAGAATACGACTGTATATAGGCCCTGCAAAGCGACTAAGAAATTCGATCGCGGTTGGCGGCAGTACCACAAATATTTCTAACTCGAGTTACTTATTTTATATACAGAGAATTTGAAACTTCATTAAAAAATGGCGTTCGAAGAAGCCCTAAATTTGGCACTTTCAAAAGTAACACGCTTCGAATGGAGCGCGTTGAAATCTAGGGTAGCCTATTCCCTAGTTCGGAAACATTCATGACGATTTAGTATTTGTATGTACCTGCGTAAGTTCGCATGTTAGCGCTAGCTCATTTGAAAAAAGAAGAAAAAAATGAGGAATTTCAGAATTTGACCTATTTCGGGTTTACCACTTTGCGAAGGTTGTAAAGCATCAAAACAAATTTGGTGTTTAGAAAAGCATGCAAAAACGGCTGCAAACACTCGAATGCAACCGAAAATCCCATCGTTGTTGATTTATGAGGTGTTAATTGATAATACATTGAATAGGGCGGCCATGTTTTTTTTTCGGCCATCACTACTTAGAGAGTACTACTGTATTTGATCTTCTGTTTAGATGTGACATCTTCTGTCATTTTGTGAGTACTCTGGTTCACAATGTTGAATAAATCATTTCTTTTTGATGTGCCATCAAACTCAAGCAACTCCACAGATCTACATCATACATAGATCTATACTTATAATATATGGAGGCTCATCAGTGGGTGATCATGAACTGCTATAATAACAGTTTTTTGAAAACCCTTATACTTTCAATCTGCCCCAATTAAATAAAAAGTTGTGGTTTTGGTTCCTTCTTAAGTTCCACTAAAACTGACTTAGCCTATTGTCTACTAGCTTTAAGTAGATAATTTACCAACTCTAGTCCATCAAATGTTGCATAGTTAAATATGGCACATGCAGTAATAACTTTCAAAACAGAGAATATATTTGTATAAAAATTAATGCATTCTGAAAAATGCACACCAAAATTAGAGCACACATGAACTTAATCAAGTAGCTATACTCAGCCCAGCATTACACAGAATTGATGGCGTTAATTGATACCCTCCGCGTGGCCGATTGCATATGGTTATGCAGCGTGCGTGGTAAATTCTCCGCGGCCGATTGCATAATGCAGCGTGGTAAATTTGGAGGCGTGGCTGTAACGCGTGATGTTTCTATATATAGTTTATGCTTCATATAAGGTAAATGGACATTTTTTCGGCCACCCCTTGGAGATATGGCTGAAGTAAGAGTGGGAGAAGTTGATTTATCATTGCAGGAAACCGATTTCCCAGTCAATCCAAATCAGTTAGGTCAGGACATTAGGATATAGCTACCTACTTATCACTTTGAGTTGCGTATATAGCTACATGCTGATTGTCGATCCCTCACCTATCGAATCAAATAACTGCTTATACAGGTTATCATTATATAGCAGTTCTTGAAAATGTGCATGTGATCATACACTATCTATGAACACATGTAACATATATGGTAGTCTATGGTGTAGCTAATCATTTATCAATCTATATCACCTGGGAGGAAGGTGTCTATATGTACAAGCTAAATAGAAATTTACAATAAATTTTAGCTCTTGCTCATCTTCCATATCTTAGAAAATTCCACCGAAACAAGCAAAAAAATCTCAATTGAAGTACTTATAGATTACATACCAGAATTCAGCCATAAATGGAATACCTTGGGTATAACACTTGGGCAAAACAGACTGGTTCAGCAAATAACAGGCCGACAAGAAAGCGCTGATGCCAAGTGTATTAAAGTTGTCACAGCTTGGATTGGATCAGGCGAATCAGTGACTTGGAAAAAGCTTTTGAAGAGTCTAGTTTCTCCTGCTGTGAGAATGGGATCCGTTGCAAATAAAATTGCAAAGGTTAGTACTAGGCTGCCATGTATCATTCAAGATATATATACAGTAAACCTTGTATTTGTAAACACAAAGTTCGAATCAGTGACTACCTTAATACCTTATATTAAATAAGGTTTAACTGATTTATAAGATTGTGTAGTCTGCATGTAGGAAGTATAGTCCATATTTCTTTAAGGGAGTCTATCAAGGTATGGACTGGAGTAGAAGTTTCATGTGTTTACTGCCTTTATGGGTCGAATGTCTTCATCACTAAGATATAAGGGAATTGTCCTGAATTAACCTTCTCTCCATATATAGCTTTATCCATTGGTCCCACTATAGACAGTGCTGCTTGTTTACAAACATCAAATGCAAAACAGAGGCCCTTTCAGACTTTTTATCCACTGAAAAAGTCTGAAAGAGTCTTCCAGTCCTTTAGCAATAGATTATCTATACTACATATAGAATAACATTTGTTATCATAATACCATGGGTCTTATATATGTTTACGTAAGTATTATTGTATTAGTTTGTCAAGTAAATGCTATATTAGTTCTATTAATAGACTATTAAAGATTGACCTCCAAGATAGGGACAACATCTCTACATAGGACAACATGACATATCCAAACGTGTCCATTACTCAGAGATTCCACTGTTTTCTGTTACAATTCAGATAATGATTTATATTATATACTTCCATAGAGATATAATTTGAAAGAAATTTTGGCATCTATCAACCCACCAAGTCCATCCTCTAATAGAAAAATTGTAAATCCCACATCTTTAAGTGAAAAAGGTTAGTAATTTTAGAAATGAAGCCTGTGTGAAACAAGCAGTTACTGGTCAACAAAGCCAGAATATACCTTTCACTAGTGCTCTGTCAAGGTTCAAGTTTGCTGGGGCACAAGGTGTCCCACGAGTTTTTTAAACTTGAACTACTTGTTTAATTAAACTTTAAATAAAATATATATATATTTATATATGTATATAAATAAGTAACTCGAGTTAGAAATGTTTGTGGTATTGCCGCCCCCACGATCGAATTACTTAGTCGCTTTGCAGGGCCTATATATGTAGTCGTATTCTTAACGATTATGGACCCTTTAATATCCTAAACCGAATGTTAAAGAACGGTAGAAAACTTACTGGGATCTTTTCGTACGCCATTTTTTAATTTAGAGCTCTCGATCTATTCTGCTACTTTATTTCGAGTTTTTACCAAGAAAACTTTCAAAACAGTGTTAATAAGAAAAATGGGACAATACAAGTTAAATAAAAACATTCAAAAGTGAAGTTAAAAGTAGGGATGGCACTATAACAGTGATTGGCACATCTAGAATTAGTAATGAAACAAGAAAGTGATCATATGGTAAGGCTAACATTGCAGAAGTGGCATACTGAAACTTAACTATACACATCACTTTTATGTTTGGGCGCATCGATCCCTATAATTCTAGTGTATATCCATGATGCGCCCAAACATAGAAGTGATGTGTATAGTTAAGTTTCAGTATGCCACTTCTGCAATGTTAGCCTTACCATATGATCACTTTTTTGTTTCGTTACTTTATCTAGATGTGCTAATCACTGTTATAGTGCCATCCCTACTTTTAACTTCATTTTTGAATATTTTTATTTAACTTGTACACTCTTGAATATTGAACAATATTTATTTGACACCCTTAGTTCTGAGTTGTTAGTATTGCATGCAGGTGCATAAACAGTGATTGACAAATTTAAAGTATATGTAATAGTTATACAATGGCACTTTGCAGTGTATGGGTTATATATATATATGTACGTACATGCACAAGACCCGAGGGTGAGTGCATGTATAATCGATACACCGCAAAGTGACATTGTATAACTGTCATACACTCCACCCCTAGGATTTTTGGCATTTACTGAATTATCGGCGGGATATCGCCTTGTATAACTATAATAAGAGGCCAAAGTGCCTCTTATTATAGTTATACAACAGTTGTTGAATATAATTTGCCTTGGTTACCCCAGCAACGGAGTGTATATGTGATATAATGTATAATGCAATGTACATACATATTGATATTTATACATTTATCTTTCATCTTCTGTATAATATCCAGCTATGCCATGCCAGCCATCAGAACATAATGATATCAAGTTTATATTAATGACCGCCAACCCTACAGAGCAAGCTACTGTGCGTCACTTCTTGGGGTCATCCTCTATAAAGCCAAGTGATACAATATTCCAATATACCTACAAGACTGATCCTATCTTGCGTAATGCCAATGTTGAGCCTATCAAAGATGAAGGAGATTATGATACCTTCTCCATTAATGGTCACAGAGGAATTCATGTCAGATGTGGGGAGATTGGTAGTGGTGGTAAAATAGGGTCTCTTGTCACTACAGCAAACATCTTGAAGATCGCCAGACAAAAAAATGGCCTTTGCAAATGGTCTTCTGTGTTGGGTGCTGCGGTTGCAGTTCTAACAATGCCGACCTCCGTGGGTATGTATTGCTGACCAGAAAACTTGAAGATTATAATCGAGGGAAAATGCTACAAGATAAATTGCATCGAGTGCCAGAACCATACGACATGAATGAAACCTGGAAGAAGTATATGGAAGAGAAAGCTATCACTTGTCCAGATGAAGCAGCTAAATATAATGAGATTAAATATGAAAATGCAGATGCCATTCTTTCTGGAGACTTTGTGGTGAAAGACAAAACCCAAGCAGAGGAAATTCGAGGCAAGAGAGAATGTGTTGGAATTGAAATGGAAGGAAAAGGCATTGCAGAAGCTTTCACTATATTCCCTACTGGTAGCTTCCTTGTTGTTAAAGGTGTGTCTGACTACGCTGGTTCAGATAAGTCAGAGCAAGCAAAGGCCAACTGGTTTGGAACGGGCACTAAATCACCCGTTTCTGATGATGAGAGGCAAATGATAGCAACCGTTCAAGCTACAGCTTTAGTTTGCCGTACCATTGCTAATAAGATGTATTGAAATTACCATTTTCTAACTAATTTACTCTAGAGACAGAAGATGGATAGACATTTATATTAGTTAAAGTTACTGTAGTGACAGATCAAACCTGTTTACATATATGCAATTATATATTCATGATTGCTGTATAAGTTTAATAAAGGATATATAATGTACGTATGCAAAATTAATATATATATATATAACGCTGAATATACTATGTATATATTATGACAAAGTTAATAAGTTTTAATGCACACAATTCAGTTTTAATATTGCATCCAGCCTCAATCAGGCTGGGGTTTTGCAGTCCTTCAGAAATGAGAAGCCTTCAGGTGGTCGCTCTTTTGTAGGCTGACAGCCATGGTAAATTTGAAAAATTTGCTCCCTTTGAAGAGTTATCATGCATACAGCATACATGATATAGTATGAGGAGAGTAGTTGAGCAGTAGGTTTTGGAGATTTATATTACATTCGATCCAGTTGTACCTATTTCTTGAATAGAAGTAAATGCTCCTTTCTTCTATATTTTTTTGATATTTCTTAAAGATCCCTTGCTCAACCTCTAATTCACTCCTCAACATCTTCAATTCTGTATCATTTATCATCAAAATATGGTTCATTTTAACTGATCGAAATGCTTGACAAAAGTATACGAGATCTAGACTTTCGTTATGGAAATCGAATTTTGAATGCGGCCATAACTTACAGATGTGATTACTGTAGTAATTCTGTGAGATGACATCTTTAGCTTTGTTGTTGATGTTACTAATACACATTGGTATGAAAGTTGATTTATTAGATTCTTGTATCTTTAATTCCCCTATACAGAATACAAAGGAGAATTATATAGTGTTACGTTGCTATAATAGAATGTGAGCATATTGAGTCAGCAACACTTATTGAAATCAGAGTAATCAGAGAGTACGGCAGTACTCTCTAAGTAGTGATGGCCGAAAAAAAAACATGGCCGCCCTATTCAATGTATTATCAATTAACACCTCATAAATCAACAACGATGGGATTTTCGGTTGCATTCGAGTGTTTGCAGTCGCTTTTGCATGCTTTTCTAAACGCCAAAACATGTTTCGATGCTCTACAACCTTCGCAAAGTGGTGAAACCGAAATAGGCCAAATTCTGAAATTCCTCATTTCTTCTTTTTTCAAATGAGCTAGCGTTAACATACGAACTTACGCAGGTACATACAAATACTAAATCGTCATGAATGTTTCCGAACTAGGGAATAGGCTACCCTAGATTTCAACGCGCTCCATCCGAAGCGTGTTACTTTTGAAAGTTCCAAATTTAGGGCCTCTTTGAACGCCATTTTTTTAATTAAGTTTCAAATTCTCTGTATATAAAATAAGTAACTCGAGTTAGAAATATTTGTGGTACTGCCGCCAACCGCGATCGAATTTCTTAGTCGCTTTGCAGGGCCTATATACAGTCGTATTCTTAACGATTATGGACCCTTTAATATCCTAAAATGAATGTTAAAGAACGGTAGTCTAGAAAACTTACTTGACAAATTTGGGATCTTTTCGGACGCCATTTTTTTAATTTAGAGCTTTCTATTATATCGTCTATTCTGCTACTTTATTTCGAGTTTTCGCCAAGAAAACTTTCAAAACAAATATTAACAAGAAAAAAGGGGCAATACAAGTTAAATAAAAACATTCAAAAATGAAGTTAAAAGTAGGGATGGCACTATAACAGTGATTGGCACATCTAGAATTAGTAATGAAACAAGAAAGTGATCATATGGTAAGGCTAACATTGCAGAAGTGGCATACTGAAACTTAACTATACACATCACTTCTATGTTTGGGCGCATCATGGATATACTAGAAGTAGGGATTGACAAGATATTGGTCCACTCATAACAGAAGAGTACTATGCACAACTGAAGCAAAGAAAAATGAACCTTCCAATTACAGAAAACTCAGAAGATCAGCACTTGGTTAGAGAAATAGAAAAACATTACCTTAAGATCCTTAAAAGTGATGTGCCTTCGTGGATGGAGTTTTTCAAGGTGACCGCAATGAGACATTTGGCACTCTTAAAGATGACAGAAGCTGTGTCATATCATAAAGCACAATTGCACCTGAAGGTTACAGCTTGCTTTGAAACTGGTAACTATTTGATAAAAAGGTTGGAAGAAATGGAAGAGCCTCACAGAATTGGATAATGGATATATAGAATGCATCAAGTCCCTTCAATATCACGTACAAGGAGATCAAAGCATGGCAAGACAATTCCAGCACCAGTGCATTGATCGACTGAACCAATGTGGTCGCCATGTGTCCTTTGTCACTAAACTGTTTGATCTCTGCACTTAAATGAATTAATTGCAGAATCAACTAATTTATAAGATGGACTTACAGCAACTAAAACATAATATATTAACTAAATTATTCACTCTAAGAGTATGAATGCTAGACCTATTATAAGTTGTAATTTAAAGGAGCTGCTTGTTGATGTCTGCCATTCTCATCAGTGTATAGCTGTATATGATCCTTCCTTTTCAACAAAGATATAACCCAAAATCAGAGAAATTAGGGCTCCACCCTAAAAAGTGTAATTTTAAATGTTTCAGGCATTAAATTGGTCAATAAATCTGCTATTAATTATAATTTCCTTTGAATGGTTCATCTTCAATACAAATTTTAATGATGCAATGTGATGTAGAATTAATGTTTCAACCTTGATGGCATTTTTAGTTGTAACAGTACATACTTCGATCAAAGGTGAACCATTCATATATATGATTATTTTGGCATAGTAGAAAACACAAAAATCTATAATATTCTGTTAAATATGTAGTTGCTTAATATATAGTGTCAATAAACTTAAGTAGTTTGTACATTGCATTTGTATACAGCACACATGCACACACACATATGCAAAACATTTAAAAAATGATCATGAAGTTAGAAGTAGGGATGCAATATATAGTGACTGACACATCTGGAAAAAGTATTGAAACAATTGCAAGACAGTGATCATTTGGTAAGGCTAACCATGCAGAAGTGACATACTGAAATTTACTCATACATATTGGGCACATCATCCCCAGTTCATGATGTGCCCAAGCATAGAAGTGATGTGTAGTACTATCGTACTCTCTGATATACGTATGTATCAAGCATTTCATTACAAGACTCTAGATCTACGTATATAATACTGTATATACGTATATACATACATTAATGTCAGTTGACAATAAATAGGTGCTATATATGTATAATAACTTTATATATGCACAATTAGACACAATTTAAGACTTACTAAAAATAGGAGTTCACATATGCAGCCTCCAAATGCTGCAATAAGGTAGTCAGGAATTTCAAGTGTTTCTCTAGTAAATTGATTGATATATGAAAAGTACACTGAAAGGTTTACAGCCACTGCTCCAGCACCAACAAAAACACACATAGACAGGAACATTATCTATTTAGTAATTTAGTCAAGGATACAGCACATGTACGTATTATATATATGTACTATACCAATGTACAGCACTTTTAATAAATTTATATATACGTACAGTATTTGGGGACTGAAATTTACATAAATTATATACTTATTATGTCCTTACTTTGCAATTAAGGTTAATTCTACATGAGTGCTAATAAATTTACATAGACAACCTGGGAAGATGCCTGGAAAAGCAAGACTAAAGGAGGACCATACCGTGCAACATGTTTTATGTGGAGTCAAGGGACAGTACTAATACAACTCAAAAATGGCAGATCACATTACTTGAGAGGACAACTGTATATAATATAAAAATTTGGCTGCAAACATTCACTTTGGCTAGTAAAGTTCGCCTGGTAATAGTTTAAGCATATATACTTATGTTTGTCTCTATCTAGCCACAAAAATCAGGATACAATAGTACCAAGTACAGCATGCACCACTCTCATCTTGCTCAACACCATCTGTAGCCCAGCAGCTACAATCAGCAAAATGATGAGGATTGGAGATATCACTGCTGTGAAGTAGAATGAAACTGAAGGAAGGCCCTCATTTGGTAACCTAAATCAGAATTATGATTATGGTAATAATGAACGAGAATAAGTTATATACAAAAAATGTAATTAACAATAATGTGCTCCAAATGTGATTGAAACAGACAGTAGACAAACAGGCTCTAAAAATCACACATTGATACAAATACAGTATATTATGTTTTGTCGTATTATATTGAGATGAATACAGAATACACATACGTACTGTATGTACATATATATCATATAAAATTATAAGTCATGTACTTTATAAAACACAAAAGAAACGTGCCAGATTCAAACACTATATACGTATATATACATCATTGTGCAGTAGCAGTCACTTCCTTTGTCATATATACGTATATAGTTAGCCACTCATATAGGCTTTAAATACTTAAACCTATATATACATATATACAATACAACCTATACTGTATGTAATTTGTAATTTGCCTGTCTTAACAGTATAAATAACTTACAGTTGGAATTCTTCTGTATTATTTTTCGTAAATCCTCCAGTAAATACTACCCATCCAATTCCGGAAAGTACAGCACACACAATTGCTACCTACGTATATAAAGTAAACATGTGTAGTGAACTCTTAATGACACTTCATAAATTAATAGCAGTCATATTCTTAGTTTGGCTGGCATGAAAAAACATGGCTGCCTAGTCACCAATAATAACTGCACATAGATGTATACTAATTCAAACATGTATGAGATACAAATCACTATGTTCTACATATAGAAGAATATGTTTTTTGAGACAAGGCAAGTACACTTTAAGGAAGCCATTTCTCTGATAAATTTCCAAAAACTCTACATGCAGTAGTGCGCCTTTCACAAGATTAAATAGAACACAAGGAAAACCAGATCTGGGACTCCATTAACTGTCAAATCTTTAAGTAACTGAGCATAAGTTAAATAGTTTGACATGTTTCTAATGCTTGGAATATATACCCACATACTGATACAGCAACACCTAGCTGGCTGCAAATAGCAATTGCAATTTTAGAATCCTTTTTAATACAGCAGAAATGTTATTAAAAATACCTCAGATACAAATGAGCACATGTACGTATGTATATAGAATATTGTAAGTAATTATATAAAATTTTGACTCTAGCTACATATAAAATAATTTAGATTAAGAGTCTAATAACATTACTATACATTCTCTTACTATTGAAAATATTCTCTCCAATGACATATGCATATTATTACTTCTTCTATACTGAACTGAACTGAGTCTTCGAAATTTGTTTTACTCTGAGATGTATATAGTCACTGGCCCATCCCATATATATATATACATACATAGCAGTACACATGATAAATTTATCGTTGTATATCATGTGTATTATATTTATTACTGTATCTCATGTGTACATATGCCATCAAATTCATCTTAATGTACCTAATCATAAAGGTTTATATACATATAAGTGGTCATGGCACAAACCTCTTTGGCATGAAACCTATTTGAAACTTCCTGAACAGCCAGGTTTCAAAGTATGTGCTAATAGATTAATTTCATGGGTTTCAAGTTTTTCACTTAATTTTATTGAATTCACATTACTCAGGATTCAGTGTGGCTCATACATATGTATATACTTTCATATCCTTTGCAAGGAAGGTCAATTAATGCGGCTTTACAGTACAAAGTTACAATTATGACTCCAATTGCAAGAAACGGACCTAGAAACAGAATGGGCACATTATCATAAAGTTAAGGGCATATATAAAACTCATTTTAAAGTAAGGAATTTCTTATTTCAGTCTCCATTTGGTAGAAAATGGAGGCCAAAGTCTGCCTAAAATAAAAAACCTACGTATATAGCTATAAGAAATTTATATTGAACTGTGTTAAATGTGTATATGGTATTGGTAAAATTTTCAAATGCATGGTCAAGTCATGGTGAAGCCAACATATGGTACATGCAGATGCAAACGTCTGGCGAAATTTTGATTAATTTAAATTGCTAAATAATTAAAGATATATATGTATATACAGATCAGTTTAATTCAATCATACGTACTTATGCAATAAACATACATTTTAGTCATAATAAAAATGTACAAGTTCCATGGTAAAGCTTTGCTGTACTGTACTTCTTTTACCAGTTGTACGTCAGGATGAACAGGGCTATACGTATGTCTGTTTGTGTACGTACGTATGTACATACTATAGCTACACATATGGCCTCTATATAGCTACACATGATCTAAAAAGATATATACATACACAGATGTATATGTACACTGTCTCAGGATTACTAAAAAATTGGCAAAATAAACCAGTTTGTAATTGAAAAGGTAGATTTGAGAGTATTTTTACATTTCCTCTACTTGAGATAAGAAAGACCTTGTGCAAGTGTACAAATCCTCTACTCCTCCAACTTACACACCTACACTGTATTAAACAGATTATACATACATATAACTACATGTAATTATAATACAAATGGACTTAAATTGATTTTGCCCATTTGGAGTGATGAGTGGGCGTGACAACATACAAATAGTGCTTTGGACTATTCCTACGTATATACATACCATATGATTGCACAATGTTCCATGTACTGTTCATATTAATGAATAGCAGGGGATCCAGGATATGATGCAATTGATAAGAAAGGACCCTAAGCTAATTCCCAAGCCCCATCCTACTCCACCTCCAGGGGATAGGGACCAGTAAGCACAGTGATATATCCATGCAACTAAAACCGCTACAAAAGGAAAAAAGAAAAAAGAAGAAAATGAAGACTAATTATAATTGTTAAATACGTAGGCTGTGAAAACATCCCATACTGTGATACATTTGCACCTCTTAAGCATAAAGATCTTAGTCTTTTCACAGATATGAATTTCCCTATGAATACGGTGTGATCTTCATATTGAGAGCAGTAACTGATTAATGTA
Source organism: Chondrosia reniformis (assembly GCA_947172415.1). Classification (NCBI taxonomy): domain Eukaryota; kingdom Metazoa; phylum Porifera; class Demospongiae; order Chondrillida; family Chondrillidae; genus Chondrosia; species Chondrosia reniformis. The sequence continues at coordinate 6,296,175 of OX359200.1, forward strand.
CACATACAGTAATTTTTATACATTTAGACTATTTAACAAATACAGGTCCTAAAGTATATCTTGTCTGACCAGTAGTTCCAACCACACCCCCAACCTTCAAACCAGTGTTCCAACCACACCCCCAACCTTCAAACCAGTGTTCCAACCACACCCCCAACCTTCAAACCAGTGTTCCAACCACACCCCCAACCTTCAAACCAGTGTTCCAACCACACCCCCAACCTTCAAACCAGTGTTCCAACCACACCCCCAACCTTCAAACCAGTGTTCCAACCACACCCCCAACCTTCAAACCAGTGTTCCAACCACACCCCCAACCTTCAAACCAGTGTTCCAACCACACCCCCAACCTTCAAACCAGTGTTCCAACCACACCCCCAACCTTCAAACCAGTGTTCCAACCACACCCCCAACCTTCAAACCAGTGTTCCAACCACACCCCCAACCTTCAAACCAGTGTTCCAACCACACCCCCAACCTTCAAACCAGTGTTCCAACCACACCCCCAACCTTCAAACCAGTGTTCCAACCACACCCCCAACCTTCAAACCAGTGTTCCAACCACACCCCCAACCTTCAAACCAGTGTTCCAACCACACCCCCAACCTTCAAACCAGTGTTCTAACCACACCCCCAACCTTCAAACCAGTGCTCCAACCACACCCCCACCCTTCAAACCAGTGTTCCAACCACACCCCCACCCTTCAAACCAGTGTTCCAACCACACCCCCAACCTTCAAACCAGTGTTCTAACCACACCCCCAACCTTCAAACCAGTGCTCCAACCACACCCCCACCCTTCAAACCAGTGTTCCAACCACACCCCCTCTACCCCTTTAAGCATGCCTACATTCCATTCCCTTTGAAAATACACTTCTTTACTAGACATGTGCAGAAAAGCCATAATTAGAGAACTCCTGGGTTTACTTAGCCAAAAGAGATACACTAAAGAAAACTCAGTCACCAAAAATAAAGAAACATGCAAACATCTCAATCAACTGTAGCATTCCATTAATATATTAATAATGTATTGTACATACATACCTACACTGTATATGGAATAAATATCATACTCATTAAATCACTGCATAACTCAGGTTAAAACTTCCTTTTATGGTAAATGCTATACAAACACAAAAGCCACAAGCCACTTTTACAGTATAGAATATACATATACGTATGTACAATGTACGTATATATGTATGTACAATGTACGTATATACGTATGTACAATGTACGTATACGTATGTACAATGTACGTATACGTATGTACAATGTACGTATATATGTATGTACAATGTACGTATATATGTATGTACAATGTACGTATATATGTATGTACAATGTACGTATACGTATGTACAATGTACGTATATATGTATGTACAATGTACGTATACGTATGTACAATGTACGTAATATGCTTATTATTCATACGTATGTACTTTACACTAGAAGGAAACAGCCAATTAAGAAAAATAGGAACTTTGTCTTTACAACATCACACATAAGACACATACATAGTGGAAAACTTCCTAATATGAACATCAAGAGTCTTAAAGTAGGTACACCAAATAAGGCAATAATTATACAATATAAACGTAAGGAATGTGACACATGATTGCCAATTTAGGATGCTCTCAAGCTAATAAAAAGGGTAACATCTCTTTATATAAATTTTTAATTTGAAATCACTGTTAATATTGACATTTTCACATACATATACTACTTATTTCCTATTAAGTGTAAATTGTATTTATATATATACCTACACTAATACTCAGTGTACCATAAAATTAATATTATGAGGTCAAAGTTCAGCACTTCAACAGAGAGAGACATATAAAGTGTAGTTTTGGGTGACTGACAAATAAGTATAAATAAATCTTTTCAAAGGTTAAACAGTTTCTTTGAAGGCTAGCTAAAACGTTAATTATTTTCATCTACGTAGCATCAAATATCACTTTCAGCTTTGAATTCTAGGGCTTGCATTAATAACACCCCATAATCTTCTGCTGTGATTATGTAGATTATCTGAAAGAAAAAGATTGGACCTATAGCATAAAATATATTCATGGGTACTCAATTACATCACAAATGCAAACAGGCGTCTCAAAACAGTGGCAGTGATTAACAGATGAGCATATACCCACATGTTTCTTCCTCTTCCTCTTCCTTTAGGGAAGTAAAATCTTGTAAAAATAATTTTCCACTTAAATACAGGTTACCTTTTAACTGAGGAAATACCATATGCTCACTTGCTATACTTGTTAACAAGCATGCAGGAGCCCTAAAGGTGAATAGTTGTGGTCACTCTAATCAGTTTACTAGATTCACCTTGAGGTGTTTCAGGTGTTTATTATCTTTGTAACATTGGGGGAACTAGGTCATTGAGTTATCTGACCAATCAGAGTACAAGAACAAGGCATGACAAGCAAAAGGTCAAATCTGGGAAATTACAGGATTTGCCAAACATTTGTCTAAACCATCTATCTCATTCCAAGGTCACTGAAGGTTGTAATTCCCAGATACAGCTGTCTGGCCAAGTGGAGGAGAAGAGTAGTACATGCAGTATAGAAAGAGAAAACTCTTGTATCCTCATATCCAAGGCTCTCACTAGGTTTAGTTCCCTATAGGCCTCTACTGTAGATTGGATGTAGTATGCAGGAAAATGGTGTTTTAGATTATTCATAGCTTTATAATGAGGTAGTTACATATTGAGAACAGAAAATATTGCTTTATATTAATATTATGCACTTGGAATGGCAGTTACCTGATATAATCCCTGGTTGTGCTAATTATAACAAGATCTTCCATTTTACTGAAACATCTGCTTTTAAAGTATTTCGTTGTAATAAGATTCTACTGTGGATTCCTATCAAATGTATACATAATGTGTGTATCTGTATCATATAATACTCCTAGTATCATTATCTCAATTAGAATATTATATTGATTACTGATGAGAGAACAATCGCTTTGTAGAGGAAAGTCAATGGGAAAAGTAATTTAACCCCTAGGTCTAATATCACTTTAATTAATGAAAGTTGAAATTCTCCCTTTAGTGAATTACCAGAGTGAGATAAGAAAAGCTTAATCCTAGCAATTAAGTGGATTTCTTTCATCAAAGCGCACCAAATGATTGTCAATTAAATAGGACAAAATACTTGATTCAATATGTTAATAATTTTGCTTTTAACAGTAACTCCTTATACTGAAGAAATCAGAATAGGTTAAAGACTGTCATTGAAGGAAAATGCTTCCATGAGATCTGGATCATCAAACTTGTCTGATAGCCTTCCTTTCCACTTCTAAGGTTCATTAGTCTAGCTTTGTTTCAGGTGCCAAGAAACTAATACCACATCCCACTACACAAAGTAAGGTAGGCTCGCTTCTATTGGACACCATATACAGATGTATAAACACATTCAAAAAGTAGGATATATAAAACAGCTGACTAGGTATGTGATACCTACGTACGTACATGAACAATCTAAAACAGCACCTTTCAACATGCTACATCTACTTTAGTGAGACTATATAGGAATTTCCATACTCAAGAATTATAACACGTACACTATTCAACTGAAACCAAATTCTTTTAATTTACAGACGTTTCGATAATCATACAATTACAGTACCATCTTCAGTGTAATATGACACAAACAAGGAGAGTAAAAGGCCTATAGGGAACTAAACCTAGTGGGAGCTTTGGATGAGGAAACAAATTCTCCTTCTTCTTCTCTGTCGTGTGATATATACAATTGTATACATATTGTACAATGTCTACTGTATTATCACTAATATCAGCCCTGGGCTTGTATTTTTCATACCCCTCTGAACCCAGGCTTTTATTGGAGACTGGGCTTTTATTTTTTCAACCCTTCCAATCATATTGGTAAATCAACTTTGTTGGGACAATTTCCACATAAACTATGTACGTATAGAGTATGTATAGAGAGCAGCATGTTTGATAAGTATGAATATCATACGTAAGTACTTTAGTAGTGTGTCAGTGGGCTTATATTGGAGACTGGGCTTCTATTTTTTCAATAACTCGTAAGGGTGGGCTTCTATTGTAGACAAGCTTGTATTGGAGACCTTGGCTTATATTAGAGATAATACGGTATATTAGAGATAATACAGTATATTAGAGATAATAGGGTATTTTCGGTATATATACGTAGTCTCCTACATAAGCAGGTCAACAGGTTACAGATGTGCAGTTACATAATGACAGATGCAATTAATGTACTCCCCAGCTGCATAAACAAACAGGAGGCCCACACCCAATAGCCCTGATACCACTAAGTACTAATGTCTCCCTATTACTGCATACACTAGCCTGCTAAATGCTAAGTGTTCGTACTCAGAAGCCCTCCCTTGAGACATCATCCACCTGTAACAGACTGAGAGGGCGGGGCCAGACAGAGGGGGCGGGCCAGGCTACGACCCCATACTGGCTGACGAAGGAGCTGACATAAAGTTATCATTATTACAGCTTACCAAAGTACACATTAAATATCGCCATAGGACATAATGAATACAATTATATAGAAATGAATATCATTACTTTATCAGCATAAAGATCTGAATTATTGTCAACTTGAGACATTAGACTTTAGACATTAATATATATACAATATATATATATATATACAAACAAAGAAGGTACCTATATGATATGATCAAAATAAATATATGGGGACCCTTGTTGCTATGGATACTATTGCTAGGGACATAGAGTTCCTAAACTACCACTACTGATCAGGAAAAGGTTTAGTACGACAAGAGGTGAAAGGTGAGCTAATCCTTAGTGACCTGACAAATGGAACTAAACCAGTAGGAAACTATCTCAACTGCGTGGGCGATGAATAGCAGTGTGAATGGATGAGATAATACGTCATAAAAAGCATGTTAATTTTCAAACTCATTCAACCAAGCCGTTTTCCATATACAGTAGCTCTTCCAACACCAGCTTTTAAGGTAAACTGGCATGAGTCTCATTCCATCCCATTTCATATCTATCTCTTTCAAAAAGGAAGGGTGAAACCCAACCCTTTATGCCACAAGGAAGGCCACAATTTAAACAAACTACCATTCAGTACCAAGTATAAGTCCTTGACTACTCTGCTCTTATTGGCTAGATGTAGGTATTCAAGCTACAGTAAAGTGATACTGCTGATAGAATTATAGGTATTTGTTATCTATTACAGGGAACATGCTTCTACCAAAATGATACTGATACCGTTGATTGAATAATAAGTATTTGCTATCCATTACAGTGAGCATGCCTATACTAATGATTCTTCATCATATAATTAGTACTTTGATACCACTTGGAAGGAATAGAAAAACAGATAGCTTTACATTTACCTTGATTGACTTGCTCAAGAAAGCAGCCAAAAGAATCACAGTTTAAGGAGCTACACAAGTTTCTAGTCCTACAGTACGTAACTAATTAGGGGAAAGTTCCCCCATATATAGGATCACATTAACAAGCATATCAGAAGTATCAAGTATTCACATGAGGAGAGCAGTACATATTACAAAATTTTAAGAACTATATATGGCAGTTGTTGGACAATTAAGTTTTACAGGAACAACACAAAATGAATTCCACAAAATGCGAACATAACACATTATAAATTAAATACTGTCACTTGATCATGACACAAATATTTGACAGATATAAAACTCCTTAACAGGTGGAAATGACTTCCAGAACCTGCATACTTTGAGTTCTTATTTAAATGCTCAAACTGGGAGTGTCTTATGAGAGGAATCTAATGATTTCAGTCATTTTCAGGATATGATAGAATGATACGTATGTTACATGAGTAATACGTACATACGCATGTATGTAGTATGTAATAGATATATAGCTTTCTTTCTTACTCAAACGCCCAAAAAACACTTTATCCTCCTATTTGCCAACTAATGAAATTTCAAATTAATAATTATATAGATTCCTGTTGTACGTATGATGGACCCTTAACAGAATCTTGTCAGTGACCTGTAAACCCACCATTGCATGGTTGGGTATTATTTACTGATCAATGTTAGCATGAATTTTAGCATAGAAATCAATAAATGTCATAATGATTATTATTAATATTAGTATTATTTACTAAATAAATGTACAAATGTGGACATGCCTTATATGTACTGTACATGGATCTCTTGGTATTGATAAACTGACCATATATGTACTTCAGTGTAAAAATATTAATTCAGCACATTTATCAATAATACGCTGAATAAATAGGATCCTCTATTCAACTATCACAATATGCCAATATACGTATAATTCAAATTAGGAAAGCGCTGTTTTCCTGAAATTAAAGACTGAACCCATATAGCGGATTTAAAAAAAACCTTTTCTACTTCAAGATTAATACACCTACGTAGTTTTACTATTAAGATCAACATCTTTTCAGCTCCTTTCACTTTTTTCTATTGAATCTTGAGAGATGGGTACATATGTAGCATGTCAGTGAGCAAGTCTAGAATGATTGTCTCTTACAAATTTAATCAAAAGCTACCAGATCCTGTGTCATACGTATGTGTAAGAAATAGGCTGTCCAATCCAATCCAATAAATTCAGTTTTTCATTAATCACAAAATACGTACAAGAGCAAACAATTACTAGCTACGTATACTAAAGACTAACAAAGGAGACATACGTATATGTGTACGTATGTACATATATCAATATCAATATCAATATCATGATTAGAGTGCACCACACCAACAGGTGCTAGGACATTACAAAAGTCCAATGTAGCACTAAAAAATGACAATAAATATAAATAATATATATAATATAGTTTGTATATATTAGGACTTAGAGCCAACAAGAAGACAAAGACTCCCAGGGTCACTGATGAAGGTTGAAATTCTCAGAAACAGCTGTCTGTCCCAGTGGAGAAAGGAAGAAAAGAAGCCTCACTGTATCCTCATCCAAAGCTCTATAGGTTTGCCCCAAGTCATTAGTCATAGTTTTCTTAGCTTCGTAGGCATGACAACCATATTTTTGGAATATGGTATTTTAGATAATTCATGTACGTACATACATGTATATGCAGTACATATAGCATATTCCACATCTCAACTTTAATATGTAAATAACATGTTCTAAGCATTGTAATCATATGTACTCACAACTGATTAGCTTCTTCTTAAGGAAAAATGTGATGACTTGGCAAAAGAAACCATTTCTAAAACAAACAGAACCCTGAGGTACTAATTCTACTACACTGTTTGTACATCTGTTTATAGAGAAACATTCAAGTACATAGCGATTAATAACATCATAAAGGCTCATTGCTACAAAATAAATATTAGACTGTGTGAACTTTCGAGTGATAACGTAGCAGGAATTAATGAACGATAACTTCGTGGTCGAGACGTTCTGTATTGATATTGATACTGTCATCGTTCATTAATTTTGCTACATTATCGTTCGAAAGATCGCACAGTCTAATATTTAAGTACATTTGTACGTATCTGCTTAAATCTGGTGCCAGACTCTTAATGGATTTCATGTGACTCAAACTACAGTAGGGCCCAGAGGAGAGGAGAAAGAGAAAGATAATACATCATCAACCAGATATCATATGCATTTTAACCATAGACTGGAAAGTTTAGATAATATTTGAATCCATGCACTCCCACACCAATGGATATGTACACAGATCTAGGAAATGGCGATTTAGAGAGAATTCTGATCATATTACCGTATAGCCGGAAATATTGGCGGGGCATTTATTTTGGCAAATTGGTGATTTTCACATGAATCGCCAAATTATGATCCGCCAATATTATTGTATCATAGTGACGTAATCCATTGTGACGTAATCCATTGTGATGTAATCCATTGTGACATGGTAAGCATCAAAATTTAAATCAGTCCAAAATCGCCAAATATTCTTCCCGCCAATATACTACCACTTCTTTATCCACAAATGTATTCTATTAATCAAATAATTGAATGAAGCTATACAGATACTGAATAGAGCAGTACAAGCTTATCACATTCACACCAATCAGTTACATCCATTGATGACATTGACTGGATGTGTGCTATGCATAAACAGTACATATGAGACACCACTCCTATGCATTCACTGTAAGATGAACAAAATTACATTATACAACTGCTTAATGTTCAGGTTGTCCACTTCTCTCTCTTCTTTGGGCTTAGCTTAGTCTAAATGCATCCTATTGAACATCCTTACTGAGTAAGGAGAGATGTTGTAAAAATAGAGGTAGTGTATAGGAGAGGAAGGCAATTAGGGTTCTATTGATATCAGACATCTGAAGAATTTGCTACGAATATTTCACAAAAAGCTCAGATGTTAAAAGGAATTTAACTACGTACGTATGCAAGTCACTCTCTAAGAAGATTGACTTCATTTAAAGTACATACATACGTACATATATACGTAAACAAGCAAATAAAAAGATATTTTCACTTGCAGATGCTTGAAATTCCTCACAATGGAAGACATCTGTTACTACATGTGGCTCATTAAGTATGGAATGGAATACGTATTTAAGACCATTTCAGAAACATACACAGTAGGTCAGTGTACTACAGAGCATTAGGAATAAAGGAAACACAATTGGCAAATAAAATATGAAAGTTGACGCTGACCGTGGATATAACTATTTTTACGCATAAGCAGCAATCATGACTATCCACATTCGTACATACTGTAATAGCCGTTACACAGACATCCGTGCTTTTCTGTTACGTTAACATTAAATGTTGTCTTACTACGTGCACATTAATGTAAGGTTCTCTGTGATAATGTTAGATCTAATTGGCAAGATGAGGGTGTACTACGTTCACATTAATGTTAGGTTCTCTGTGATAATGTTAGATCTAATTGACAAGATGAGGGTGTACTACGTTCACATTAATGTTAGGTTCTCTGTGATAATGTTAGATCTAATTGGCAAGATGAGGGTGTACTACGTGCACATTAATGTTAGGTTCTCTGTCATAATGTTAGATCTAATTGACAAGATGAGGGTGTACTACGTTCACATTAATGTAAGGTTCTCTGTGATAATGTTAGATCTAATTGACAAGATGAGGGTGTACTACGTGCACATTAATGTTAGGTTCTCTGTGATAATGTTAGATCTAATTGACAAGATGAGGGTGTAAAGGTCGGTCATGTGGTCCGCTGAAAATTACGAAATGCCACAAACATTTAAAGGTAAGATGAGCCTAGTTTCAAATTCCCTCTCTCTTAGCTCTCTGTGTGTATGTGAGTGGAGATCCCTCACTGTCTCAAGATTTTAGATATGCATTATTGCAAACCCACAAATTGTGTGCCTATGTGTGCAATTGTAAACATATACACTGTGACCTGTACTAATCATCAGGGTATCACAAACTTTACAAAAGGCATAACAAGGTTGTGGTTACTAATTATCAGGTCACTTAGACCATGCATTACCTACCTACCTGTCAAAGAAAGAAAGAAAGAAGAAAAGATCACTTCAGAAAGAAGAAGAGAAGATCAACTCTTGATCAGAAAGAAGAAGAGAAGACCACCTCTTGATCAGAAAGAAGAAAAGAAGATCAACTCTTGATCAGAAAGAAGAAAAGAAGATCAACTCTTGATCAGAAAGAAGAAAAGAAGATCAACTCTTGATCAGAAAGAAGAAGAGAAGATCAACTCTTGATCAGAAAGAAGAAAAGAAGATCAACTCTTGATCAGAAAGAAGAAGAGAAGGTCAACTCTTGATCAGAAAGAAGAAAAGAAGATCAACTCTTGATCGGAAAGAAGAAAAGAAGATCAACTCTTGATCAGAAAGAAGAAGAGAAGGTCACCTCTCGATCAGAGGGAGAAGACTTTGTGCATAATGCTTGTTTATTGTAGGAACGGTGACAATTAAGAAGACAAATTAGTGTCCTTTGATCCTTGAAAGGGATGACACGATTGGAACAACTGTTTTTAAAATTAACTATTGGACAAGAAACTAGCGGCAGACAAAGGTCCCTAATCATCAAACACTATATAGCATTATAAGAGCAGCATAACTTGGGGATAGTTCACAGTTTATGATTATGCAAATATGATACATAATTACCTATGCATACAAATCATACTAATTATAGAGTATAAGAATTTTTGCTAACTGCGTCAAGCTTATCTTTTAGATGGGTCATATTTTTATTTTGACAATAAAATAAATAATAATGTATGTGAATGATGAGGCATTTGAGCAATGTGAAGTACCATCACAAGGACGTACTATCTACAACAGGAAGAATGAGAGCGTGACAGGAAGAACTGAGCTTAGTACTGTAATGATATACATCCTGTATAAGAATTTATTTATAATCTCCCTGATTATCTTATTCATTCGGTACATTCCAAGAAAATAATTTAGCATACATATAACAACTTCCCTTTAAACTTCAATATTGGCCTGATGGAGCAGAATAATAAAGATAAGACTCTTGTATCCTCATCCAAAACTCTCACTAGGTTTAGTTCCCTATAGCCCTTTTATTGTAGATTGGATGTACAGTGAATGATATTCAGAAATAATTTCCCATGCTTGCAGTAGCAATCTGCCTACCAGTGATTGCAAAGCTTGGCAGAGAGCATGTACTTATGTGCTTTAATATATCATATATATATGGATAATCACTGAAACTAGCTAGTAAGAGACCTTTTTGGGCTGGTAAGAGACCTCTTTAGTAAGAGACCTTTTTGGACTGGTAAGAGACCTCTTTGGGCTGGTAAGAGACCTCTTTAGTATTGCTGCCACAACAAAAAGATGTTTACATTTAAAATCTTTAAAAGCCTGTATAAACAATATACAGTCATCGCCAATAACTGATTGCTTATCTGACAAACTAAAATGAATAAAACCAAGACCTTGACACTAGGAAAATCTCAGCCTGGCAATATGATCATGATTACATAACTACTTGTGATTGGATTTTAGCCATGAAAGGTGCTACCTTCAGAAGTACAGAGGTTCTTGTAGGAATTTAGGAGGAAATAGATCAGAGAATAACAGACAGGCTGGGGAAGAGACAGAAAAGAGTTTCATGAACCATATGAGCTCATACACTGACTTTCCTGTTACAAGAACTGACAACCAAAGTAATTACATAAGCTATAATTAAAGGGCATTGAGGCCTAAGTCCAGCACAAATAGACATTTTATCTTGTAAGAGCATGCAACTGTATCCTAATGCATCGCGACACTGTCTTTTGATGGAACAGATATACATTTTAGGATTAAATAGTTAAACTATGCTTCTGGACACGGTACATAAACAAACTCTGGACACATCTGGATAAACAAACAATTAGTGCTTTAATGTACATATATGTACATATACGTACATATACCTACCTAGAGTTGTAACACCTGCATGGTTTCACAAAGGAATTATAATGCATTTATATAGATAAGTGATCAGAAAAGTGATACAGAGTTGACAGATGATGCTCTAATATTGCTTCTCTATTTGATAAAACTTTCTCTGCATTACTCACCTGTAATTAGGTCCAAAAATATAAACTTAAATATTCCATATAGCAAGAGTAAGCCACAATAAGCAATTCCAATCGTCTTATTCCTTTTTGTAGTCACAGCCACTATTCCAGCAAATATGGCCATTATTAAATCTGCGGCCAAACTCCATATTACAATATGGGAGAATATACCTGCATACATATGAACAATAGGTACGTATAATAATCTAACATTATATTACATGCTACATCTACTTATGAGTAAAGGCCTATAGGGAACTAAACCTAGTGAGAGCTTTGGATGAAGATACAAGAGTTTTTCCTTTCATTTCTCTTCTTCTCCACTGGGCCGGACAGCTGTTTCTGGTACCTCCACCCTTCATCAGTGACCCCGGGAATCTTTGTCTTCTTCTTAATCTTTGTTTCTTGGCTCATATTAAAATAAGTTATTCATTCATATCGTAGATAGTTACTTAATGTGTACATATGTATAAAAGGGGCAGCATAGTAAACCTAATGTGTCAAAGTGTAAAGTGAGGTACATATTGAATACAATGCAGTGCAAATATTAACTATATTGTGTAAACACTACACTGTATATGCTTATATATAGATAACAGCTTTTTATAAATTTACAAATTTCATTTACAAATGATTGTTATTGACACTAGAGAGGTGGTTTTACTTGAATGAGTACCACATCCCAACATGGAGGACAACACTGGTCTTGACCTACAAAGCATTATGAAAAGATTTGTTTCCATCCATTCAATTGTGATTAAACATTATCTTTTGAATAATTTCTCTTTTGATTTTTTGAGCGTCTAAAAACACAGTTGGTGTTGATTGAGACATTGAGAATCTTCTTCACCGACAACCAGCTTGACAATAATACAAAAGGACTTGGCTATCGGCGGATTCTAGCAATGTGATTCATACTGCCAGTCACCACACCTCTGCTGATATACACTGGTAATAGTATACAATGAAGAGACTGTAGAACTACATCAAGTACATGAAATGGCTGGCTTGCCTATGCGCTATCAAACTAAATGCTATATAGGCTCTTTAATCCTACACTGGTACTAACTGAAACATTAGCAATTACAACTTATCAAGCGCACTAAAAAATGACTTTATCATTATGAGAGTTATTCTGGCTTGCTAGACCCTCCCTAAACAAGCACTGAGTGTAGGGACCTACTACATGAGAGTAGGACCCTTGTAAAAGTAGTACTAATTGGACAATAACCTCTTCATTAAAGGCAAATCTGGTTCAACATTTTAACCTTGTAAACTGATATTCAAATTGTATATTATTGTTTATGAGCACATTAATTGTCTGAAGTATAGCAAGGTCATCACATGTGTCCAGACATTATTAAGAGGAAAAACATAAAAGAAGCAATTGCTGGGAAATTAACCCAGAACAGCTGGTTTTGACCATCAGTGCTCTGCCACTGAGCTACAACTGCCACCACAATGCCCCAAGCATGCATCTTCTTACATGCATAAGGTATATACAACTACCACCGCAATGCCCCAAGCATGCATCTTCTTGCATGCATAAGGTATATACAACTACCACCGCAATGCCCCAAGCATGCATCTTCTTACATGCATAAGGTATATACAACTACCACCGCAATGCCCCAAGCATGCATCTTCTTACATGCATAAGGTATATACAACTACCACCGCAATGCCCCAAGCATGCATCTTCTTACATGCATAAGGTATATACAACTATGACCAACATCTTGTTATTATTCAATTTGCAGCCAAGTAACTCTCAACAAACAAGTGTTGTTTATCAAACACAGTCAGCTCCAACTCTACACTCCATTGGACATGCATCGATCTTCACCAAACTATTGAATAGTACTACAGTTATACATGACTAATCCACATATCTATACTATCACACCAATAGACGTGTTGACATATAGATGAATACAAATCACGAGCCACGACAGTCATGTCAGGTAGCGAACGTGAACCAGCAGTTACAGGTATGCAGTTTATAGACGAGTGCTGATCACAAGGGCCACACACCAATCTGTCGCAACGACTGCTAATCACTAAATAAAGTAAACCAATTAGAGTCCTATTGACTGGAATGAATCCCAGAGATGACGATAATGCCAGTTACGTGTTAAAACGCCGAGAAGCCAAAAGACATTTTGACCATGCAAGATCTATAACCTTTAAAACTTACTCGTAAATGTTGAAGCATCTTCATGAAAGTTTAAATCCATGATATTTCCCTTATTTACAGATAAAACCTTTCTTGTTTGAAGGAAGGGGTGCCGTACGTACAAATATCTGGCAAACGCTCAGTCCTCGGAGGCCATTTAAGTCACATGACCTAGGCGTGACTGATAGCTATAAAGACGCGTACTGTACAAGCAAAGTTTCAGTTGATTCTAGCTAGTGATAAGATTCAGATTGTTATAGTGCATTGTGTCATCTCGTACTTAAGAAGATGTCTGCAGAGGTAATTATATTATTAGCTTCACTTGTTTGCTAATTGTTTAACGTTAAAGATGTGGTTTCTCATATTACTACTCGTTGATTCTCTTAATTTGTGCAATTTTATTAGCCTAACTTATTTTATTCGTTCAGGTTTGTGTCGCCAAAGCGCGCTACTCCAACATTGCTGAATCCAAAGACGAATTATCCTTCAGGCAAGGAGATATCATTTCTGTACTTCAGAAGGAGACAGGAATGGACGATTGGTGGCTTTGCCAAGCTGCCGGACGCGTGGGTCTAGTACCTGCAAACTATCTTTTAGAGGTGCAACCGATCCCGGCAGTTCTAGCTGAAGATAGTATCGATGGAGTAGAAGAACATATTTACGACCATATTCCCGCCGAAAAGAATGATATTCTAGAACGTCGCCACAGTGATAACCTCTCTCCCTTCCATCGCAAAGAAGGCGAGGGTCTATATGACGTGCCGCGTAGAAACTTGAGCAGCAGTGCTTTGGGCCTGAACGCCATAACACTTGCGGGTAACCGCAGCCAATCGCCCACCCTCCAGGACCCATTATATGATCGTCCCCGAGCTTACAGCAGTGACCAGACGGAACCGCTGTACGACTACCCGAAGAGCAACGCGCCTATCTACCAAGTTCCTCCCACTACTTTGCTACAGAACGGTATATACGACGTTCCCAGGTCGAACGCGCCTTCCCGTTCCTTGGACGACGGGTATTCTAGTCCGAAAAGAGAGTCCGTCCTCCCTCTAAGTATAGACATGATGACTGTAGAGGACGCCGGGAGGAGAATGAACCAGCTGAACGAAGAAATGAACCGCTCCTGGGAAGAGCTAGTGGAGAGTGTGTATAACGCTAGATGGGATGGTACCTTTCGAGAGCTGACGGCCGCGAGAACAGTAGCGGCTACACAGTCATTTGACGCTCATTTAAACGCATTCCAGGAATTTGTTAAAGGTTGCATAAATGTTCTCTCACAAACCAAAGAAGATGCGCCTCGCAGAAAGTTTAGTGATCATTTCTCCAAGTTACACGAATCGCGTGTTGATTTCCTTGACAAGTTGGGCTTCATTCAGGATGGAAGTGGAGACATTCAAAGTTCAGCTCAATCTCTTATTTCCCATGGCCTCTCAATGCTTCAGACAATCAGGGAGCTAGACATCCTTATAAGGGCATTCAGGTCTCTCATTTTCAAGAAATCTGCGACAGAGAATGAAAATTCAAGATCAGCTGGATATGCCTCAGCTTCATTAGATGTAAGGCATTTGAGACGCAGGCCAACTGATGCCCTCCCGCCCACACCTGATTCCACCACTTCTGAACATGACATGCAAAAGAATTTGGAAAAGGTGAAGAATTTCTCCAAAATTATAACAACACCACAGGGATTGAGTAACTTGAAGTCAAATGACAACAGACTTAAACACCAATCTGAATCTTGGGGTAGCCAGGAGAACCTTTTAACCACCTCTCCCACACATGGCATCTACGTGTCACCTCCTTCAGGCATCAACCCTTACAGTCCCTTCTCCAGTTCTTCTCCTGCCAGCCCAGTTTCAGACACTGATTCATCATGTCTGACACCCACAGATGTCCAAACAGTGCAGTCATACACTAGAGAATTTGTCTCAAACCTCCCTAAACTAATCAGATCTGTCCAGAAGCTGAGGGGTTGTGTTGAAGCCACCAAGTCTCAAGCACTCAAGAGGTCATCTAGAGGATCTGAGGGAGAAGACCAAACAAGGAGCCAGATTGTTAGTGCAAGCGGTGATGTCATACAAGTTGGTCATTGTATTGTTATCCAAGCTGATGCTGTTTTCAAAAAGATTGAAAATGAAGCAGCAAGACATGCTGTTACTACTGCCAGCAATGGTATCTCCATCTCCCTTAGACAGCTTGGGGAAGATTCTAAGGCAGCCATTTTGCAATATCCTAACCTAGCTGCCATTGATCGAGTGGGAGATGGTGTCGAAAATGTTAGAACCTCAACTGTAGCACTTGGAAAGTTACTGAAGGAACTAACAATTAGTGCACATTAACTTATTATTATTGTAACTTTTTTGTGTAAAATTTTATTCCTCTGAATTTTTTGTGTTAAATTTCTTTTGTACCCCCAAAAGTCCACTTTTTACAACACCACTATTTGCTACACATTGTAATAAGATATTCCTTTGTTGGTTAATATTCTTTAATTGACTGGCAACTCGTCGACCAATGAGAATGATCCATGTGGAAGAATGCATTACGGATCGCTGACTAGTCCGCCTATCTTGATGGGCTCTATGGGGATTCACCCATTAAGGTCATTGTCTTATTCGCCATACGTAGGTAGCTTTGACGATCTGAACTATCCTCTTTACGAACTAGACCGTACATAATGATCCACGGAGTAGCGTTTACAGTGCTAATATACAGTTTATGTTTACCAGATGTGGCGTTCGGCAAGAAGGTCCTTGTGAAGAAGGTACCAAAGCCCCCTATTGATGCAGAAAAGTCTTTAATTTGGGGCCCTGGAATCAAAAATTTCGTAAATCTCCCCGTAAACTATGTTTACATTCAAGCCGTTCACCCAAACGGATCAAAGTGAGTGTTTGATTTATGAGTTGTATGGAAAAGTCATAACAGGAAGATTATCACTTGGCACTATTTCAATTCAAGCCTCTAGGAAAGGAGATTGCAATTAATAGTCAATGGCCATGCTTTATTGAATGTACATCATTTGTATGTACACACTGCAATATAGATAGCCATAATAAAGACATGTATCAATACATACAATATCAATATTGTTATACAATTGGATAAACATGAATGGATGTACTATATAATATAAATATTGCAGAACTTAGACACTAATAACCACTTAAGTTAGAGATGTCTCTTTCTGAAGTACATTTCCAGAGAAAGATAGATTTGTACTTTGTGACACTTCCATACTTTATGGATGTTCTCACCTGTATGTAATCCATGCTGTATTATATTGTAATCCTGTTAAAATACAGTAGAAACCTTATGGTCAATGATGCAATAGGAATGTTACACAAACTTGTAGTGATGTAACCTCCCATTGTAGATTGAGTTTTAGAAGAGTAAAACCCATAAATTGGGCCATTGATATAGATCAGTCATCCATCCATTAGTGAGTACCTGCCTTACTGGGCACTTAGTTTAACCTCAAATATGAATGACATTGTGAGTCCATTTGACCAAAGTATTTGTTCATTTATAAAGCATTCTATATAAATGTACTTAAATTACAAGATTCTCATGTAACTTTCACCTGGT
Source organism: Chondrosia reniformis (assembly GCA_947172415.1). Lineage (NCBI taxonomy): Eukaryota > Metazoa > Porifera > Demospongiae > Chondrillida > Chondrillidae > Chondrosia > Chondrosia reniformis. The sequence goes on from OX359200.1 coordinate 6,313,472, forward strand.
GGATGAACAGTTAAGGAATATACCATTATAACTCTATTACAAACCTATATCAACCTACGTACGTATATCAACCTACATATATCAACCTATACAAACCTATATCAACCTATATCAACCTACGTATATCAACCTACATATATCAACCTATACAACCTATATCAACCTATACAAACCTATATCAACCTATACAACCTATATCAACCTATACAAACCTATATCAACCTATACAAACCTATATCAACCTATACAAACCTATATCAACCTATACAAACGTAGTTTAAAGAATGGAGTCAGGTTGTATGAATAATTCCATCCTCCGATAGAGAAATCAAATCAGACCAATCTCTTGCACAGATGGACAATCAGGCATGCCAGGTTTAATCAAATTCTGCCACTGGAGAGGCTTTCCCTATACTTGACTTATGAAGCCTTGTGATAGGACATGGTTTGTGTGAATGTGAATGACATCATTCTTGTCACATAGCAGCGTAGTCATCATGAGAAACTGACATCTACCAATCTACCAGATGTTGCCAATGGCAACCACTTAAAGGCTAGGGAATGGGAGCTACGTAGGTGGAATGGAATATTGAGCAGAAACATCATCTGGTAATAGGCGACAGTATAGCATCATCTGGTAATAGGCGACAATATAGCATTGAGCAATGTCCAACAAAATAGATATACTCTGTCATATTCAATAGAAATAATTGTTAGTATATTTTACTTATTTAACCTTCCTCATTAATGCCATCACTGGGTCCTCACTAATGGACTGGTCTTTCCCTATGTATAAGCCCACCTTTCCCTATGTATAAGCCCACCTTTCCCTATGTATAAGCCCACCTTTCCCTATGTATAAGCCCACCTTTCCCTATGTATAAGCCCACCTTTCCCAGTGCCTCTAGCTATAGCCTCTAATCAACATGTCTTAGTTGAGTATTTTAATAAATAGTTGTATCTAGGAAACAATTAACCTCTTCCAATTGGATAAGAGGCTCTTCCTGCTCTATCCACACAGCTTTACAACACATCCTGGTCAGAAGACTTTGAAAGTATTTGTTGATCAAGGGGAGGAAGATATCATGAAGGTCAAGGATGATTTTAATTATGTGGGAGATGGTAAGTACCTCTATCGGTTCAGGCTTCACAACTCATACGAAGCAATGGCCCTGACAGTTCAGACAAAGAAAAATGGAACGTTTGTTGCTGATTCTCCATATATGGTTGATTTTGCACTGTCTGACAACTGTAACTGTCCAAGGCCCTTTGATGAGTGGGCAAAGACGATGCAGTGCTCAGAGGTTGAGCCCCAAGTAGGTCAAGAGAAATTATTACAGTTTCTATGTCATATCTTCCATAAAATACGTACATATATAATTTCTGTACAACTGGCCCAAGAAGAGAACGAGAAGGATAAAACTCTTGTATCATTATCCAAAGCTCTCACTAGGTTTAGTTCCCTATAGGCCTTTTACTCTAAAGTAGATGTAGCATGCAAGAAAAATGGTATATATACATATTAGAGTATCATAGATAAAAGATTTCATTTTTAAGGCAAGCTCCATATATTAACTAATAATCTTAGTTTTATTGTATTAACTGATTTGTTGGTTCAATGTGTGACATCACTTGTTTTTCTGGCTACACAATGAAGCCATTCTAAAGAGAGTATATTGAATTACTATCTGCGTCAGAATACCATGTACTGCCAATCAATCACATGTACTGCCACCTGGAGACATGTTTATGACATATCATTCCCACCTCTACATACATACATGGTACGTACGTACATTATGTGAATGAATAATTAAAATTTAATTGGTACACCTTTGTGAATGGCTATAAGGTATGCAACTGTTTGTGTAAGTATGTATATACGTATGTGTAGCAATATTTGTGGGTATATTCTAATACATAAAGTATGTCTATAGACTACGTCCTGCATGACCAGTTTTACAATATACAATACATAGGAGGTTCTGAAAGCTTTTGGAGGAGTTAATCGCTAGCTTGTCTACCTCCATCTAAAAATGAGTGACAGACTGAGCCTATTCTGACTAGCTTACCAGTGGTGGATTTAGGGGGAGGAGTTCTGGGTGCTGAAGTACCCCCTCTAAGAGTTTGACTTTGTGTTAGCCATATTCTTTCTGAGGGAGCTTACCCCAAATTTAAGTTTCTGTTACAACTTAGCGCCTCCCTTTATGAATTTCTAGATTCACCTCTTCTCTTCCTCACCCTACAAACTAGCTTAGATATTAAATTTTACATATCAGAAATCTTTTATAAAAGGATATATTGTAATTTAGGAAGATTTTATAGTTAAGACAACAATAGTGAAGAGATTTTCCTTGTTTTAATGATCCACATGATGGCTGGCACTGTAAACAGGTACATCCCTATCTAAATTGGCAGGACTACGTATCTGCTAAACACGCCTTGTTTATTTGGCTGCCTTGTTAATACACACACATTACAATGTTGATAAGTTGATGTTCTGAATCTCAGTATTACCAATATTCAGTAGTAAGTACAGAATAGCTGTACCTACTGTATATGAGAAAAGGGGGTTTATTGCACTAAGCATATACAAAGGCCATATAATGTAATAGCTCCCTGCAATTATTTCTATCGAACCCTATATATGTATATATGTATCTCAGCTGTAAGTAATGAGATTAATATACAGTATTTTGATTAGGAGATGTGGCCATACATTAGACTGAGTGTCTGTTTGGGGATAATACTATTAGTATGGAATGTCTTATAGATCACCACTGCTGTAGTTAGGCAATTGTTTCACGTATCATTCAGATTGGATATATGGACACATGGGAGGAGATGGAACTTATAATACTGATATCACTGAGTCACTTTGAATGATGTCATGAAACAAATGATGGATTTCCTTATTGTACTGTGTCTTCTGATATTCTTTTTATGGCCAATATATATTTGGGTTTTGTATAACTTGTATTAATTTAATAAGCTTCATATTTTAATGCTCCAAAGTATTGTATTTACTTTCTGTTTATACGTCTGCTAATTGGATGTATTATATATAATATAAACAAGATATTTGATTGTTTATCAACCAAGTGGAACTAGATATATTATATTATATTATAGTAGTATGTACATTCTTGAAATCTTATTGGAAGTGGTAGCATACTTAGAGCATTCATAGATAAAATTTGAACACTTGCCGCATTTTTAAGGTTGATTCCTGTTCCATTGTACTCCTGTATTTACATGGTTACCTGGTCTTCCTGTGTGGATTCCACAAGCTTCATATAAATGACATCATCTCCAAGTGACAATTATTAGAATGTTTTAAAATGACTAATGTAATTGTACTTTTGAATATTTTTATATGTGTCAATGGATAAATGGACTTTTAGTCTATATTCTCCTTACTCTACAGCACATGCAACTCTTGGCTGAAGGGAGTCAAGTGAAATGATTTAATTGATTGTCTGGTAATCCTATTTGTGGTCTGTACTGAATGGTGTGGCTAACTATATCAGAAAAGACCCCAAATGTATTTATGTATATTAATTCTGTAACACCAGCACTTGTCTTAGTACTATATACAATATGTGTGTACATTTCTTTTCTACATCCTCCAGGCTATAGGCGTCAGAGATTTTCATCAGCAATAAATTATACGTAATTGCTGACTAAGGACATTGTCCAATCACTGATTCAAATATATATATCTTAACATAACATACTCTATTTCATGTACGCATAGTACAGTATGTAGAGTACTACTTTAGAGCTTTGGATGAGAATATATATACACATTTTATTTATATTATTTTTTGGCTACTGACACGTATGTTGTATTATGCCAAGTCTGTGTATACGAGTTTGACAGTAAAAATCCCAATGAAAATTGAAAGTTTAAAATTGATTTCATTTCAGATAATACATACAGTTTATATATGGACAGAAAAACAATTGCTAACATGTGCGTACCTTGTCATATGATCTATTTACTCTTTCATCAGTCCAAAGTTGAATTAATATGCTGTCTTTCCTAAAGTTAAAAGTTACACAACTTATGCATGTGTGTATATTAGACTTTGAATGAGTTATTACTGTTAGAAGTAATATGATTCTCTTATATAGTAAACTGTATATTTACTTATGTAAGATCATTGTTTTGCAGATTGAAGAAGATTTGAAAATGTTTCCAAAGATAGATCTGGAGGATTTCCGATCAAATGTCTTTAAGAAGCATAAAAGATCCAGTCTGGTTCATTACACAATCATGAAGAACAAGGTGAGTACAGACCTTACAAATTTATAGGCAACCAATGTCATAAGAATATGTACATATGTACGTATGTGTGTACGTACTGTATTAACGTTAATACTTCAGATGAACTAATTTGCTAAAATAATATTTAAGGTAAGTTATTCAGTTCTAAATATGAATATATCAGCTTTTAAATAAAAGTTCACATGTAGTTGAGAGCATATTTGATAATTCTATAAGGCGTGGATCTCATTAAGAGGCTACTTTCTCAACCTATACCTATTTAAGAAGTCTCTCAAATTGGTATAGCTTCATTTGATATAATTAATATGAGAAAGTTCGTCTTCTTCTTTGGGCAGAGACCAGCAGCTGTTGCTAGACACTCTGATATGCCATATAGTGTCCAATCAGCTATTCAGAATTTATGATACATTAATCTGAATCTGTTGCTAATGTGCTGTGATTCCTCTGGGGGATAAAATCAATGCAGACATGTGTTGCTTATAGGTAGCTCATGGTGTACACAATGTACTGCTGAATCATCAGGGAATCATAGTAATTTATCTGTGAGGTAGTTACTGCAACGGAACCATCCTGTTTTCCTATATATGTGGGTTATGTACCACATGTACACATGACAAGAGCTAGTTCAATTTATTGGTTGCATCATTTTTTAGTATGTTAAATCTTTTATCCTTTGATCCTTCGTCTACAACCCTTTCTCCTTCTCTTAGTTCTCATCCCTCCTCCCTCCCCCTCCTCCCTCCATCCTCCTCCCTCCACCCTCCTCCCCCCCTCCTCCCTCCATCCTCCTCCCTCCACCCTCCTCCCCCCTCCTCCCTCCACCCTCCTCCCTCCCCTCCTCCCTCCATCCTCCACCCTCCCCCTCCACCCTTCCCCTCCCCCTCCTCCCTCTTTCCATCTTTTGCTTCACCTATTCCACCATTCCTAAGCCAAGATGCCTCTTTAATGCCTGTTTATTCATTCTTAAGACAGAGATCAAAAGAAGTTAATGGTTTTGTAGAACCAGTTCATTGCAAACTAAAATCTAAAGGTTTCTGTTGTTCATCAAAAGGGATATTATGTCTTGACTACATAAATGGTCAATGCATCTAATTATACAACCATTTGTTTATATGTTATGAAAATGGAATGCATTCCAGCCTAAAATCACTTAAGAAACAAAATGGAGGAATCCTATTCTATTCATATATGTGACCAGCAGTACATCAGCACTATAATCCTGATGATTAAAAATATGTACACTTCAAGGAAGTAATGTTGTAAACCTCTCCAAGAGAATATATATGTAGGAGAAGATCCTCAGTAATGACTCCCCTACAGTATATATATGTATAGTGATATTTCTACTGAACACTATATATATATTTTGCTTTTATATAGTAATATTAATAATAATTATATATAAATGTACAAACTGGTATCTCCTGTGGTCCTTTGTAACGCTTTCTAAATGGGTAATTATAGTAACAGTAAAAATTACAATGTATAATGTAACACACCTAAGCCATATCAAGGTCTATGTGTATGTATACATATATAAGGATTCAAATAAGAACTTCCAGAAAGACTTCCAGGGGTCACTGATGATGTGTAGTATTCCAAGAAACAGAGAGTATACTCTTGAATCCTCAAATCTCTCACTAGGTTATGTACAGAATAGATATTTGTGGGAGATGGTATCTTAGATAGCTCATTTAAAGTATTGCTTCTGTATATTGTACAAGACACAAATTATTACCTATCTTGTTGACAAATGTGTTTTCTATTTATAATTTAAGATTTACATGAGAACCAGTTCCCAACCATTTCCTTATTCAACAATACATACAAAACCTTATTAAGCTGAAGTTACTCAAATATAGTCATCCTTAGGTTAGCTTAATAACCCGATTTGTCCTCCTTGAATAGTTATTGAGATCTTAATAAAGCAGTAGGATGGCCTGGTAATGTGATTAGTTATGCGTTCAATACTCACTTGTCAGAATGCTTTAATTCAGAATTCTTAATTTTATATTATAATTATACTCTGTACCTAATTATGTATAATCTACACTATGCTTCTTCTCTACTGTATGTATGTATGTCAGATTTGTATTGTACATTTTATACATATGGCACAGCTGAGAATAAGAAGAAAACTCTTGTATCTTCATCCAAAGCTCTCACTACGTAGGTTTAGTTCCCTGTAGGCCTTTTACTCTAATGTAAATGTAAATGTAGCGTGTTTTAGATTATTCATGTACTGTACACATTCATGTTCAAATGTACGTATATACTATATAGAGAGTTGAAGAGTCTTATGACTTACGTATATAGTGTTACTTTAGAGTATTAGATGATATCTCTATCTTTATTCTCTGTATGTAATTATGTAAACAGCTTGATAATTAATGAAGTACATCCTCAAACATAGTCTGACCTATTGGCCCTGTTTTACTGGTTGATGAAGGAAGTTACGCCATTATCTCATGCGTCAGACAATATTAATACTTGTAAGGCATTTCTGTTAGGACAGTACCTTAATAATTAGTATCTATTATTATTATGATTGTAGATTCATTGAATAGTTCCGGTAGCTAAGCACTTTCATAACAACCATGTATGTGTGCTTTTCCATAGGAGATTGAAATGATACACTGAAAACTTCCTTTATAGTAGTAGTTCTCTCAGATAATAAATATATACTCCCCATTTAAGGTCTCCATTCTAAGGATGCAAAATATAAGGTCTTCATTCTAAGGATGCAAAATATAAGGTCTCCATTCTAAGGATGCAAAATATAAGGTCTCCATTCTAAGGATGCAAAATATAAGGTCTCCATTCTAAGGCTGTAAAAAAATATCAAGGTGCACATCACATTCAAAGAATGTTTAGAATATCTCATTATCTATAAATTTTGTGTTACAAGATATTCTATGGGTTCAATTTTGGCTTCTGTTACTGAAGATAACATATTTGTTATCTAGTTTCACTCAGTCTACATATTTATGTATTGTATATTTGAAGAGCAATGACATACTTACTAGAGATTAATTAGACTTCGTAAGTAATTGTCACAGGAAAATATAGAATACGAGAATGTGCTCAATTACTAGTTTAACTGCATCAGATTCTAGACAATGTACTTCAGAAGTATTCATTTATAATAATTTGATAACTTTGAGGTCTGTACTTACAGAGTGTGTGGGTTGGTAGATTGATGGGGCAGCAAGGGATTATCACATCCTAGGAAGGACTGGGTCTTGATCAACTACCTGTCTCAGTAATAGATAGTGTGATTTCAATGTCAGTTTGTTATGACTCCTAATGTATGTATCATGGCCAAGGACTCACAAAGTTAAAGATTCGATCCCAGGGTCACTGATGAAGGGTTGAATTCCCAGAAACAGCTGTCTGGCCCAGTAGAGAAGAAGGAGAAGGAGAAGACTCTTGTATCCTCATTCAAAACTCTCACTAGGTTTAGTTCCCTATAGGCCTTTTACCTGTAAGTAGATGTAGCAGGTAAGAAAAATGGTGTGCATGTAACAGGAACGTTGTTTGGTATAACAAAGTAAAGACATCATATTTGTCATTTGCAGTACACTTTGAAGTCTGGTTGTTTAATGTACGTATGTATAATACACATGTTCTACCTTTGGGGTTCAATGACTGCATTTCTAGTACACATGTCCAGTGATCCATGCAGGCTCAAAGAGTGAATTTGCTACATTAAGTAATAGTTTATGTGTATAGTATAAATTCTATCATATCCAGTGAAATTCCTTCAAATTTTTAGTAGTAATTAAATTGTCTGTAAAAAGGACTAGAGCAACTACCCCCAGATGTTACTACATTCACAGACATTATGTACTGTTTATTTTAAACCTAAGGACAAAGTAAACAGGACTAAAGGGAGCTTCTGTTTAATATCACAGGTTGAATTATCAAAAACATTATCTCGTTCTACCTATAAATAAAACACATACGCAAACATTTTCATGAGTATACACACAAACTATAATCTCTTTCTACCTTTCCTTCTCCAATGGGCATGCTGTTTATTAGTGGCCCGGGGGTCTTTACTTGGTCCCTTGAAACGCTTCCAGAATTTGCAGCAATAGCCGGACAAAACATATTATATACAGATGCAGCATCTTTCTACATCTTTAGACGCTCAAAAAGTAAAAGATGCTCAATCTAAAAGATAAGTTTGATGCAGTTAGAAGGAATTCTTTTTTTATTATATAGGCTGTTTTTGTACTTTAATTTGTGTATATCTACCTTAATATGTACGTATGTGCATTCGATCACTGATTGATTAACAATTATTGCATCATGTACCTATCCAAGTACTATATATTTGTTAGATGATAAAGATTTCTTCTAACTGCGCCAAACTTATGTCTTTAAGATGGTTCATCTTTGACCTTTGAGCAACTAGAGACTTTCAAAAGACTAAAGATGAACCACCTCAAAGATATGCTATGTATTTAATCATGGGGTATTATTGGATGACTATGTAAGTCATGTTATATTACAGGTTGCATATATAAGAAGCTTTGAAGGGGTTAGAAGATGTTACAGCTTAAGTTATATATACCTCAACTTATATTAAGTACTTCCTCAAGATCTGAAGAGTACATAATCTAATTGACTGAAGGACAGCTGTTTCTATGGAGATCCATTTTTCTGTGGAATGCATTTTGGGAAACCATTTATGTAATACCAAATGGTTGGTATGTGTGGAATGTCTGAGGTAAAGAGGATTGTCTGCAGAGCTATTTGAGTGCTAATTGGAAGGGTGCCTCAACCAATGGGCTTCCTTTCAACTTGCTAAATCAGCATTTTGTTTTCTAACAGCAGACCCTTTGTATGGTATTAAAATAAGTGTAAAATAGTACTATATACATATTAGTTTCCATTCATGATATAAATATGTACAGTACTTACTATTTATGAACTTAAGCTATACAAATTACAGCAAATTTCAACACCTCATGAATAATAATTATTCTCCAATACCAGCACAAAGTCCAATTCTGTATGTCTATATATTATATACACTCCGTTGCTGGGGCAACCAAGGCGAATAATGTTCCACAACCGTTGTATAACTATAATAAGAGGCACTTTGGCCTCTTATTATAGTTATACAATGCAATATCCCTCTGATAACTCAGTAAACGCCTATAAGCTTGCATTATCTAGCAAAAATGCAAGAAAAGCCTAGGGGCGGAGTGTATAACGTTACATACGTATATATCTAAAACACCATTTTCATGTGTATATTTTCCTAAGTAACTAAGTACATACAAGGGAACATAAAAATAGACATAGACCAAAACATTATTTTCCTTCTGACTTAATTATTAGGGAAAAGCCTTTAGAGATTTAGATGAGGATCCCATTTCTTTTTGACTTTCTTGTTTTTTCCACTGAGCCAGATCATTACATATTTTACTGAATTCCATCCTACATTAGTGATTGTTCAGGTCTTTGTCTTCGTGGAATGCCATATATACATTCCTTTACAATCTTGTACACAATATGCATTTACACATATTATGTTAAATTGCACAAGACCAATTTGACTTTGGAATGCTAAACTATTTTGACAGTCTATGTGTGTTCGTGATTGATGTACGTACTGTATATGTACTACCCAATTAGGTGTATCTCTAAAGTGGGAGTATTAAGTACAATTGGTATGAGAATGGAAATTAAGACTGTAATATCTGTTACATGTACGTACGTACATACATGTGTATAAATGAAATGGAGATTTCCATTTTTCAATGTCCTGAATGAGTTGAAATATTTGTTACATGTACGTACGTACGTACATACGTGGAGATTTCTATTTTTCAATGTCCTGAATGAGTTGAAATATTTGTTACATGTACGTACATACATACGTGGAGATTTCTATTTTTCAATGTCCTGAATGAGTTGAAATATTTGTTACATGTATGTATATGGATGCATGTGATCATCTTATATATACATACATATAAGCCAATGTAATACAAAATAGACAGGTTCCTAAATTGAAATTGATAATTTCTTAAGTAGAGTGAAGCATTTCTATTGTTTTATCTACTGCCTTATGTTTGGATAGAACCTATGACTAACTGTCTTCAGATATGTCAATATGTATATGTAATAGGATGGTTGTAATTTCAACAATACCTTTAGAGTAAACTGCCTTTGGTCTAGCTGTACACACAAGCCATAGATGTGACAGTCTTATGTAAGATCATGGCCAGTTATCTTGCTCAAACATAAAGGTGAGACCAGGGGGAATGATATAATATTTGAGGTCTGCAGCTCTAGGCAGCTTTATGTAAACACTAACTCTTCAGCTACATTTGAAATAATTCTTATTTATGAGATGGTATATGAATACTCTATATAATATCATAATCTATGGTTATCATCCCTATGAACCTGGGAAACATAAAGGAGGATACACTAAAACACAATTTTCTGACTAATTACATAGGGCAAACCTATAGAACTGGATGAGGATACAAGAGTCTTATTATTATTATTATTATTCTGCACCAGGCCAGACAGTTGTTTCTGGGTATTCCACCCTTTGCCATGTGCTGTAACTTATTTGTGAGCTTAACACTATATACTGCTTAACAGAGAGTGTTTTGCTTAACAAACAGAAGCCTACAATCAACAATTTTCAACTTTTTCATTTGTCAAGTATTGGACGGTGACTCAATAATCTATCTTCTAAATATGGTAAACATTATGCTTACAAAATTATCATAATTTATTAGAAATTAAGCTGGGAGAAGTATTAACTATGACTTATTGTTCTGTTCTACATACGTACATGTACGTACGTAAGTAAGTACCTTTTAATGTGTAGATATCATTAAATCATTACCATTAATTGTTATAATTGTTTATCATAATAACCTGGATCCACTGTGAGTTTCAAGTTTTGTAATTACGTACATGTGTAATAATAGGGAAACCAGTCTGCCTAGTTTACTGTTGTATGACAACAATATGTTCACCATCTGGTTGCCTAGGTTACTGTTGTATGACAACAATATGTTTACCATCTGGTTGCCTAGGTTACTACTGTATGACAACAATATGTTTACCATCTGGTTGCCTAGGTTATGATGGCAATATGTTTACCATCTGGTAAACTGTACTGTTCAAACCTATATCATTACTATAATCATGACTTAATCCTGCACTGATCATGCTTCAGCCACTAATTGAGAAGATCTCTAAATCATATCACACTATAGTGTTTTTAATTACTAGCAGGTGGTAGCCATTCAGTCTGGTGTAGGGCTGCTAATCTATGGTTATGCAATACTGTAAAATCACTCATGTCAGCACACAAGTGATTTATTTAAAAAGGTATTTTTAAAGTTAATGCATCCATATTTCCATGCTATGAATTAATTAAGCAGTCTGGAATATGGCTTAATTTACAATTTTATAGCAGTGACACCAGCTATTATAGATTTGTTCTGTACTCAATTTTATGCAAATTTCCATGTGAATGGCTATATAGAACTTTCAAAGGATTTTCAAATGAAAGTTGTGGTATAGACCTTACGTACTCTAGACGCTCCCAAAGATGAACCTTTACAAAGATAAGAAACTTTAAAAGAAGAGAAGGTAAAGATATCTGGTGGGTGGAAGTGTCTGGTGAGGAAAAGATTTTGGTGGAACTAGAAACTATGTGGAAACATGATTTTTGGAAAATTGAGAGGGTGTACAGTCAGCCTAGATTGAGACCCTGTGCAGTTAGAGGAAGCAAACAAGCATGAATGAGACTACGTTTATGTATCTATGAGGGGTTTTACTACATTGAAGGGCATGCAAGGGAGTGTATATATACATAACTCCTTATGATGTATTATTGCATAGTGCTACATGGGGCCAAGTAGCCCTAGTGTGCATGTCACACGGTGCACTTAAATCAATAAATAATAATAATAATAATAATAATATGTATATGCACAAGATACTGCATGCATCTTCAGTCCTTCAGCAACCTGATAAAAGGGTCCCATCCAGTTCCAGTTCCTTAGTCTTAATATGTCTGGTAGGTCAGACATACGGACATACGTCAGACACTTGTTGAAAGAGATGTAATAAGTGACCCTGATTCTTAGATGTGTTCTAAAAGAATGTTTATTATTATATTAATTCATTTTCTAAATTACCAAACCTTTACAAATGTCCTTACTGCTATCAAAAGCCTTGAATACTTGAAGCAACAGTTACATATGTAATTCTCAAAGTTTATACATAAAGGGATTGAGAGACAAGTACAAGAAATAGTACCTGTGAACCCCATCCAGGAATGTTGGTTTTATTAAACATAAATACTCTGAAATGAAACACAGTAATGTTCCAATCCTTCCTCTTGCATAATGGCTATAGTAATCCTCATTTTGGTTGCATGGCAATGATTCAATTGATCAGAAGGGATGACCATTGCTTAATCAGTTGAGTATTATTACTGAATGGGAGGTCATTCTAAAAGATTACTGCTTCATCCAAACAAGTGGACAAGAACCAAAACCAAAATGAGACTTCTGAAATGTGACTCTTCCTTACAGATCCACAATTAGGTACTGGGAATATACGTACGTACTTAGACCGCAAAGCATTGGAAAATATTTTGTTCTTTTTCTCTAAGTGGTTAGATAGCTGTTTCTGATCTTTTTATCCTTTATCAGAGGCATTGGAATTGCATTTCAATCTTTTTCACCTAAAAGTACCACGTACGTATATGGTAAAATGCATGGCTCATTTTTTGAAAATATTGTAAATCAAGATTATTCTCAACCGTAATAGCCATGCACTGAAGTGGGGACAGATGTATATGTTAACTTTGATTTTCACTTATTTGGAGAAGACCTGAAAATGCCAACTCTAGCTGATATTCAGTAACTATCAATCACAGGAGGTCAATCCTTTGAAGACTAACCCATGCAATTCAGTGGTAGTACTTCTTCCAGTTTGAATGAGAAGTGTAAAAGGAAGTGATGTCAGAAGAAAGTCAAATAGGTATTGTCACAGATCAGAAGAGTTGACAATTCATCAACTTTCCACTGATTTGTTAACCTTATACATATTCACTTGTCTCTTCCTGTCCAATTTATAACAATTATTCTTGCATTAAACTGTTAACTTTACACCCGTACACATGAACGACACATAAGAAACACACCTTCTGAGCAGGTTATCTACATACTGTATATGTCAGAGATTCTTAAATCAGTGTGCTCTGTGTATACGAGCTCTACGCATTTCATAATCAAAAGGATTTAGTAGAATGTAGCATGTATTCACAGTAGTGCATACGTAAATCTTGAATATCTTACCCCTGGCATGCTAACTTTTGTGTTTACTTAAATTTTATTGCTTCTCTATGCAATAACAAATACTTGTGGTTCTCTTTCTATGGGTTTTCCTGAAGTCCTTGACTGATATTTTGATTCTGGAATGAACCCATCCAAACCATAGTCTGTTGAATTGTAGTGTCTTCATTATTTGCTGCATTGAATTATGGTCAATGTTTAATTTAAATTCTATTGAAATACATATATATGCACATTCATATTGTACTGCAGTGTATGTTGACAGATGTGTATGTTGACAGATGTGGATGTTGTTGTTGTTTGGAAATTGCTCAAAATATTCAAAAGATTTTCCATCTAAAGAAAAGACATGTAAAATAGTAAATCATACCACCAGGTCACTTGTAGGCATTGCTGAGACAATTGTATCTCAGTGGCAGAGCACTGCAGTTGGCCACCCATGGTTTCCTGGGTGATGGTTATACTGTACTTTCCTTTTGTTTTTCACTCTACTGAAATGAAAGCCATGAATTAACAGCTATGTTTGATTGCATATTATAATACTGTGTGCATGGATTTTTATGCTATTGTTGTTCCGTTTCCTTGCAGCTCTTTCGCAGGACAGTTGGACAAATGGCAGATTTCAAGGAGTTTAGCGATGAGATGCTACTTTCTGTTCTACGAAAGGTAACAGACTGTCTTTTTGTATGTGTGCATCTACAGTGTGCACCTGTATGTGTTATTGCATGTGCTCTTTCATAATTACATACTGTTTGTGACTGTATTGCTTCCTCAAGCAGAATTGCTGAAATGCTGAGGTATTGTGCAATACCCCTAAAAAGTTACATAATGACTGGCAAAGCCTTATCTTTTTATTCTAATGTCCTCCAAACACTCACAGGTCACATGTGTACAGCTGTTTCATGTTGACTTCTTGGACAGACTTCAGTAATGTCAATATATATTTATTTATTTATTTGTCATTTATTAAAGTGACACATACACATAAAAAAGAGCACAAGGCCAAGCAGGGACCCATGAGTCACTATATATGTCTATTAAATATTACAGTTGTGAGTTTATAATCTGGCTTGATCAGGAACATATTGCATGTATACATGTAGACATTGGAATTCTTCATCTTCTAAATCAGTGAAGTTTCTTTTCGAATCATGTGATCCTCATCATACTGTATCTTCTTCTCCCTGTACAAGCAATCCATGCATGGCATCCCATAGCATATATATATTTATAGTGACTCGTGGCCCCAACTTGGCCTTGTGCTGTTTTGCAGGTGTCACTTTAATAAATATATTATTAATATTATTATTATTTATATAACCAGACTTGTATTAGAAATTGATTTAATGTGGCTGTACTATACCCATCCACACTATTCAACTGGGGGAGGAAGTACGGAAGTATTGGTAATAAGTGTAACAAATCAGAGGACATGCTAATCTCTACTGAAACCCAAGTTATTTATTGTTAATGAATCTGTCTGTATGCAAACTTGATAACCTTGGAAATAACAGTTGTACTCCATTGTTATCGTATAGTGAATAGTGTCCATTTATTAATTTTAACTTTTATCTACGATAAATTGTGTATCTTGCTAATTCAACCTAATTATTCATTTGTGTCAAGATGCACCACCGTAAATTTTAAAGAACAGACAAAAAATTATTATGTTAACGATATTATATCTAACATCATGTAATACATTACATATATTATATACATATACACTGTACACTGAAAAGTCTGTCAAAAATAAAAGTATAGACTACGTACTCACAACTAAGGTACCAATATGCTAGGAGATCTTTTTGGAGAATACCACTCCTCATCAGTAGCACTGGGTAGCATTCTAAAACCACTAAGTTACCAAGCAACTCAGCGATTGGTATCTTGGTGCTATATTTTATACATTATAGTATGCTATATTTTCTACATTATGGTATGTTACGTATATCTTCTACATTATAATATGCTATATTTTATACATTACATAATATTTATATTGAGTATGTACGCTTATATGTATATATGTAATGTTTATATTGAGTATGTATGTATCGTGTATAGGTGAAGATACCAGATATGGAGTTTGTAGTCAATTTGGGTGATTATCCTTTGGAGGAGAAGGAGAGACCTGTTAAGAATGACATTGGCACCGTCTATCCAATTCTGTCGTGGTGTGGTTCTGAAGATTCTCATGATATAGTTTGGCCTACCCACGACTTATCCCGCTCAACACTTGGAGCCATGGAAAAGTACGTGTGAGACATAGAAGTCAAGGGTATAAATAACAGTCTCACCATTTACTACCTGCTTTTGAGCTAAGAGGTGTTACTATATATATATGTACAGTAACTACAAATATTTTAGATTAAGACCTCCCAAATATGATCAATGTTACCGTAGTTATAGAAAAGTATTTTTTAAGATACATGCTCCTTGTACTTAAAATTCTATAATTATATGCAGTTGTTGCAATGGCATCAGTCATATGAATCATTTAGATGTGATATTTTAAATTTGGCTTATTGAACAAAATGCGATCTTTCAATATACGTACGTACTTTCCGTTAATTTATACTTCAGCACAAAAACTATATTGTCCTTGTCAGCCATTTTGATAAGAGTTTGTATGATACAGTAAATGTACATGATTGGTGTGTAATTATACAAGTGATTCTAATGTGAACAGGGTCACCGTGGACATTATGTCCATTCAAGGCTTTTCTTCAACTGAATGGTCAAGGAAGGAACCAAAAGTGTTCTTTAGAGGCCGCGATAGTAACCAGGCAAGGTTGGATGTTGTGGAAAAGTACCACAAGCACAAGGAATTTGACGTTGCACTAACACATTTCTTTTTTCATGAATACAATTACACACTTTATGGAGAAAAGCAGCAGCCAATGTCAATGTTTGATTTCTTCAAGGTAAATTTTAATATTCTATATAACTCTGTATCTATCCATAATTTAGTACACATGCAGAGACCTTATTAACTGTGTGTACGTATGTAACTAAATCTAATTTTGTAAATTTTCATATATACGTATATACCTGACCCCTTAGACCGCAATTAATTGGGTTAGAATCTATAGTTTTAACTTTTGTTGAAAGTACAGTTTGTTACCTGGATATGTAGAATGTACAAATATAAAATAATAATAATAAGGAGACAACACATTAACCTGTGAATGCCTTCCCAACTTAATGAGACTCTAATAATAGTAATATTGCTGAGAGCTTATATTCGGTACAGACATGTCGCTAAGTTATAATTAAGTAAGTAACCTTTCTCTTACTTAATTAGTTACTACTATTTAATTCTACAAATTATTGGATGCATGTGTACGTATATATGAAGAAGCGAATGAACACTGGAAGGTATTACACATACACCATCCAGTCAAGTGTGTAAGCTGAAGACAGTCATCCAAACTCACTACCACATGAGCCAAAGCAGCTGTCTGTGGTTCTCTGATGATTTTTCCACCTTGGATGACTGGGAGGCAATCACTGGCTCCCATTATAATAGGCCTTTGGTCCCCCAGCCAAGATAATACTTTGGTCACTTGACTGATCAGCATAATACATTCCAGTGATTATTCATTTCTTCATTATAGCCTTTGCACAGGCATGCATAACTTAATTAACTCACTTAGTTTATATGTACAGTATATATATGTATGTGTGTATAGAATAAGTACATCTTGAACATTGATGGTACTGTGGCTGCTTACCGCATGCCATACCTTCTGGCTGGACACTCCCTCGTATTTAAGCAGGATTCACCTTATTATGAGCACTTCTATAAAAAGCTTGTGCCATGGACTCACTACGTTCCCGTAAAGAGGGATATGAGTGATATCCTGGACCAGCTAGAATGGGCCAAAGAACATGATGAAGAGGTAGGGAATGTCAAGTTATTTACTCTCTCGATTTTACCAATTTAATTCTTCTCCTGATATGATACAGTTCAAATTATATATAAAAATCTCTGTAAAGTATCCATATATACAATGTACGTATGTACATATCAACACACATGTTTGACTACTTGAACTATTTACTGCTTATATGTACAAACAGTAAAGTTACATTTGAGATGATATGTACTCATAGGGACATTTTAAGCGTAACTACTTACTGTACATCTTCTCATATTTTTAAATAAATAACCACTTGACAACTATGCTATGTACGTATAACAGTTTATCTCCTTTTAACCCTCTTACATTAATGGCCTACTCCTTATTAATTACATGTATTATTATATTAACCATAATACGTATATGATATGTACATACTTCGCTGGTACAAATGTCATAGGCTCAGCAGATCACTAAGAATGCTCATCAGTTTGTGATGGATCATTTAATGCCTGAACACACCTACTGTTACGTTGCAAGATTACTCAAGGTTTGATTTCAATTTTGGTGAATGCATGCATTTCCATGATTGGTCATACAATGTGACTATAATAAAACTTATTGTGCTAAATATGAAAGTGATAAGCAGACCACAAGTTCTGTTTCTCAAGCATCATTGATGGGAATCAAACTCAGGACCACTGATTAAAATCATCAGTTAGTTCCCTCCTTCTACTAGGCTACAATGGTTATTATTCAATCTAATTAGTACTCACTCTCTTAATGGTGATTTAATTTATGTCAAACAAACTGACTCTCGGTAAACATTCCATGCAATCGGAAAATATTGATTGTCAAATAGTTTAAGATTTTACATTACCGTGGAATGTAATTGTTACTCGGTTATTAAAAGAACAATCTAAGTCAGTTGTGGTCTAACATTTATCACGTTTTTGTATGCCTTCCTGCATGCTACGAATGAATAATCTTAAACATCACATTCCAAAAAGTATGGTTATCCTATGAAGCTAAGGAAACTTAAAGAGAATAGACTAAACAATTTTCTTAGACTGGATGATTCAGGGAAAACCATAGGGTTTTGGATGAAGATAAAGTTAGACTTCTTTTCTTCCTTTTCCAATTGTACAAATGTATTATAATTATATAGTACATACTGTATGTACTGTAACCGAATGTTCTCTATATACAATTATTTTGTTTTTATAACAGCTGTCTACACTTCTATGACAACTGTATACTTCTATGACAACTGTCTAGACAATTGTCTACTTCTATGACACTGGTATACTTCTGTGACAATGATATACTTCTGTGACAATGATATACTTCTATGACAACTGTCTAGACAATTGTCTACTTCTATGACACTGGTATACTTCTGTGACAATGATATACTTCTATGACAACTGTCTACACTTCTATGACAACTGTCTACTTCTATGACAACTGTCTACACTTCTATGGCAACTGTATACTTCTATGGCAACTGTCTACACTTCCATGACAACTGTATACTTCTACGACCACTTTATACTACAATGTTTACGTATTTTATATATTTTGTATTATTATACTGCTAATAGTTAAGGGTAATACGTTTTGTTTCTATGACAACTATATACTTCAACTGTATTGCATGTAGGAGTATGCTAAAAGACAAGTAGGCAGACCAGTGAAACATCAACACATGACACAGCTAAATCAACCAAATAAGAGTTGTCGCCCTTGCAAGGTATGTCAATCACTATAGTGACTCATGGGGCCAGCTTGGCCTATTGCTTGCTTATTATTAATGTATTTGTGATGGAAGTTTGAAGATGCATAATGTTAAATAGAAACAAGACTTAGAGACCTATTACACGTGTACCATCAGCTTATGTACTTATATAAAGGTATCTAGAGATGCAGGAATGGCTTCATCTTTCTTCATGTATATATTTTTAGGAGATGCGGCTTCACCTAAAAAGTGGTCAGCATGATGAGTTGTGATGATGGGACACGATAGTTTATCAACATAGATCATAGATTTTTTCCTCTTATTATGACTTATACACAATCAAATTTCTCTCTTTCAGTAATTTTTACAATAATCTTTGAATTTTACTGTGCGTATGTGTATGTCGATATGCATTGTACTACTATGTACAAGGAAACATATAATAAATATAACCATGTGAAAATTCAGCTTTATATTTTATATATAACCCATAGTGCTGTTTTAGTGCATTCTTATATACGTACGTATATATGTACATGTGCTGCACAGTATTGAGAAAAAGGCAATTCTATTTTCAAAAGCATGAATGTACACAATATACAAACATTTACCTTCATTTAGTGATTATTATAATTGTATGTTATACATATATATACACACAAAATAAAATGGCTCATATTCAATGAACAACGTTAACAATATTGCAACTTAAATCAATATCAATATATACCTTGTATACATATGCCTTTAATTTTTAAATTACATGTACGTATACACACACCATTTTCTTCCCCTTATCCTCATGACACACACACACACACATGTACATATATATGTGTGTGCATGTACAACTATATACTCCATATCATATACATTATATATATGTATACATATTTACAGTATACAAATGGAACTATATTCAATTCAGTATATAGTTGTTGTATATAGGTTCAGCAGTATAGTTTATAATTAGCCATAGAGTATCTAAGGGTTAGAGAGCATTTGCTGGCGCACGTTTGTGTATGCAGTAAACGTTAAAATTTTGTGCTATCTATCTAGTGGGAGTATTGTTGACAGCACTGCTAGAATTTAACATTTAACCCTGAACATTAAGACAATCTTTATCGCTACCCAACCATTAACTATGCAGCAACAAAGCAAGCTAGAAATATTTCCCCCTGCTAATCGTTAGTAGTAACAAATGTGTGTTCACCGAGCAGGGACCGCCTAGCAACAAATAGAGAGTCTGCGGTCGATGTGACCGTGATATCAGGAATGTCGAGCATCCGTGCCGCTTTATTGCGCAATTCAGAAAATGGAGGTTTCAAATGACACTTGGCTCCATATATATCTTTTTATTTATAATATTTGGCACAAGATAACGTCATTTTCAACAACATGTATATAAGTAATTTTTATGGCCTCCAGAAGATAAAAATCTTCCTTTTTAGTCATTTCACAGGCTTCCAAACTCTCACGGATCTTCACTGAAAGGTTTCGGTCGGCCCTCGCTTATTTTCTGCTAACTTCAAATTCTCAAGGGATGGCCTTGAAATTTAATCCCAATTAGTGAAGTTTAATGTCTTCCTCGTCTCAAGGTTACTCACCTCTCAGGCTCTGTGACTGCAAAATTAGTCATGCGACACGAGCAGAAATCACAGCTCTTCGAGTTCTATATCACCTGTCACAGCGTATATAGCTAGACAACGAATGTAAAATATTGAAGACTATGACCTACTTGTGAATTTTAAGGCTATAATTTTCTGTTCTAGTACTATATAGAATGATACAAAAATATTATCAGAGGACGAAAAGTGTCCTGGCCAAAACACGGTCCGCCTGGACAAGCCAAAAGAGGTCCGAATTATAGCCTTTCATAGATTATGTATAATCGTTATACCCCTATTCGCTATACTCGTTCTCTATACACTTGTATGTCTATCAGCATATAGGGCCCTATATATAATATTATTTATATATTATTTATATATACAATAGGAAACCTAATAACAACCAATTATAAGTTAGCTAAATGTGAGATCAGATGTTTTGAAGGTACCTTTATAATTATACAATACCCACCTGACTCCAAGTTGACACAGATATCTTATATGTATTATCAGTACTTTGTATACCTATATCTTGTTCTAAATTTATTAATTAAAAATAATTACTGTGATACATGGAAATTGGAATTCCAGAAATTAAAGGCCATATATAAGTATAAATTTAGTTTAGCCATGGTAATATAACAAGGTATATCTAGTATAGTACTATACAGTGTAGTATAGAAGATATTAAGCGACTGCCCGATGATGCAATAGTTTTGTGGTGTGCGGTTGTAGTGTAGCATCCTAGGCCTTGCCTTTAACCCTTTCTATATCATTCAAAGACCCACCTACACACACCACACGCACTGAAAGGCGGCCAAATTAAGCTCTGCAGAGATGCATATTTCATATTCAGAGGTCTCCATGAATTACTCAGCTTCGCAGCCAACAATTATGTCACGGAGTACCAATTCTGGAGAGCACTCGGATTTGCAGTGTGATGCCATTCCGTGCGCCGACCAGCCCGGCACAGGCTACGCTCACCATCAGCCTATGGTAATGTGTAGTCCTACCGTAGCCATGCAGTCAGAGTGCGTATTCCCAGCGCACCATCCTGCAGCACAACAGTGGGTACAGCCAAATGCGGCAAGCTTTCAAATCTACAATCAACAGCAAAACCATCCAGGGGAACAATCCTACGTACCAGAGCAAACAGGCGCAGCTTGCCAATTAGGTCAGACGTTTTCTCCAACCCAAAATAGGCCCATGCAGTTTATGACGCCACAGTTGTCAACTCCTAGCCTATGGGCACCTCCAGTCTCGTCATCTGCGATAACACCGTCTCCAGGTCAGCTATCCTCTCCTCTCGAAGGTACGACTGCTAGTGCATCTATTCCCGGATTTCTTCAGCCTGTAAAACACGGAAGGCCTACTAAGCCACCGTATTCCTACATTGCTCTGATTGCTATGGCTATAGAAAATTCCCCAGGGAGACGAGCAACGCTAGCTGAAATCTGTCAACACATTCGAGATCGTTTTCCGTATTACAGAGGTGACTACAAGCAGGGCTGGGAAAATTCCATTAGACATAATCTTTCGTTAAATGAATGCTTCATGAAGATCCCCAGGGAGCAAGGCAAACCTGGAAAGGGGCACTATTGGACTTTAGATCCTGCAAGCAAAAATATGTTTATGGATGGCAGTTTGAGAAGAAGAAAGAAGAGGTTTAGAAGAAGTGACTCCACATCCTCAGATGCTGAGGCCAGCCCTTCTTGTGGTGAACTTCCACTGGATCACAATCTGGAATCAAATTCATCACAGAGTTGCTCAGAGCCGATTAATGAGAAATCAAGTCAATCCAATTTGTTGCCTAGTGAAGCTGATAAAGCTGCTGATTCTTCCCATTTCTGCTCAAGATCTGTCTCTGTTATCACTCAATGCAGTGCAATGCCTCAACACCTAGCCTCGCCCCTTGGAATAGGTCCAACTGCCCTCCCCTCTACCATTTCTCCCCAACCATACACTCAGCCCTCCACACAAATCCAAGCTCCCTCCTTTAGCTTTGTACCAAATACCCCTTGGCCCTGGATGCCCTGCCAAACCACTCAGTATACCCTCCCTACCTACGTGGGGTATCCTGTTTTACAAGAGAACAGCAGTCTGCCTCAAGTGCAGAAAATTCAGTAACCTTTTTATGCCCGTTGCGATTCCTGTTTTTATGCCCTCAAGGAAATGCTCACCAAAAGTCACTTAAGACTTAGTATATTGTAGTTTGTAGTAGCTTGAGTGATATATCGTGTCACCTTAAAAACCATCATCATGTGTTTTTTCAATATTCATCTCTTTTTTCAAGGCAATGTAGTGTTTTTTGAATAATAATATATACAGCATTTGCTTCTTAACAATGATATGTTCATTGAGATCATACTGTTTTCGCTTGGGAGAAAAGGGTAATATAAATACAACCTATTTTGAAAGCACATGTAGTAGATAAAATTTATAGCCTATGGGTATGGTATATAAACTATGAATCTAATTACTATGTCTAGGACCCATATTCTAGCACGTGCTGCAAAAAAGATGGCGGAGTCCTTTACTCCACCTGCCAAGAGAAATTATTCTGAGAATAGGGGACCTCGCAATGTGGCTCTTCTAACAGGAATCACAGGACAGGTGTTACATAGTTAAGAGTGTCTCCATTAACTCTGATCCTAAGCCCTACTTCGCTGCTTTCTTGACAATCTTTGAAAGTCACCAATTGTGATTTTTCCATTAGGACGGCTCGTATTTGGCAGAGCTGCTGATTGCAAAGTCGTACGAGGTAAGCATGACCTTATTTAGAGGTCAACTGTCACCAATTTCGGAATGCTGTCCAATAAGAAACCCGCCAACAATCACCTGAGCAGAGTTAATAAACGTCATGTAGGAAGTTGCTTCCTTGGCGCTTTTTATCACAAATCACTGGTTAACTTCAGTTTAGGAAAAACAAATCAACGTTACAATTTGTGTCTCCTCGACTTCCATGGCACAAATGGTTTAAGGAAATTTGAATTATTTTTGGTCGGTAAATCAGAGAATACAAATTGACCAATCACTAGCCCAAGGTTGTACCCCTGGGACATAGGGTGAGGTCATGTAAATTGGACTGCAGAGCATGCAAACCTTCAGACAAATAATATATTTGTCATTCTAAATTTTCATTCCATTTACTAGTCCACGGCTAGTGGGGGATGTTTTACATTGTGTTGTTTCATATGAATGTTGTTTAACTTAATGTGCTGTAAATAATGCAACTGTTATCTTATCTGAAACATTCTGTTAAGTGATGTTATCTGATTAACGTGTTATGGGATCTTCTCTATTGATTAGCTTCTTTAAGGATTAAAATATTATATGGATGTGGTTATGCATTGATATGCATATAGAATTAATGTAATTACTAACTGTAGGAATCTGTTTGATTAAAATAATTAGTCCAAAAATTCAATACATTTGGATTATTTCTTATATTCCAAAACTGAACTAAAACATTTAATATTGAATTTCAGGCTAGCCTCTTAAGTAAATAGCCTAATTAATGTCTTACCTTTAAGCGATTTCATTAAGTATAATATTTAAATACAAAATTAACTGCAAAATACGGAACAATTAGAAAAATTGTCTAAATTAACCTACAGTTGTAATAAAAAGGATTTAAGTTCTGTTTGACGGATGATTCAGTAACCAATCAGTTCAGTTGTATAAGTTCAAGTTAATTATTTCCTGTTTTCTTAGTTAATACATTATTATTATTATTATCTTCAGGTTCATGGTATTATTAGAAGGTCTAGCTCATTCAACACCGGTCGTATACAGCACTTGTACTCCAATCCTAAACTGCACTCGGGAGGAAGTGAGTTAATTAATCATGAGCAGACACACAAAGATTTTGTAATCTAGCGCTTCACAAGGTACGTAGACACAGCATGAAGCAAATAGTGACTCGGCCACAAACAAGGAAAATGTCTAGACAGTCACAATAGACAAATCTTCTTCAGTTGATCTGAATCTTAAGTAACATGATTGTGCCGTGTGTCAGTTAATTCTGCTACCTCCGAATTGGTTGATTTTGCAGAGTGTACTTTTACATTTTGTTTGATATCGCCCAAAATTGTTATTTAATTAGGATCAATTACAAAGTTATTAGGAAATAGGTAGCCATCAATGAATGTCCAAAGCCCACTCTTGCATAATACATGTTTATGGGGTATTGCTGGCAACTGTATTGAATTTCGTGGTTCCCTTTGTGTAACTGGATATAATAAGTTGTATACATTTTCCTGTATTGCTGATGTATTTAGATTTCCCAATTGTAAAGTTTGAATTCTGTCTGCCTTAATTGTATTCATAGATCTCAATGCTGTCTGCAAATTTGATTGTATTCATAGGCCTTATTCAGTAATTATATTCATAAGCTATTTGTATATTTATACAGACCTCATGCTTCATTATGGAGATTTGACTGATAGTTCATGTTTGGTCAAACTAATATCAGAAGTAAGTAGATTGATTGCCTGTACTGTAGGACAAGATATCTATTTATGTTCAAAAAGTCTCCTCAAATAATTTAAGAAATGTTTATGTGCAGAAAATATTGCAATGATGGAAAAATTGGTAATGCATACATTTATAAACATACGTATATTAATTTTTGAAACCAAATTAATTTGTTGATTTGATCATTAATTGGTTGTTTGTCGGTCACATTAATGAAGTACATAACACAGCACTAGTAGGATCATCTCTGTACCTCATTAGAAATCACTAAATTAAGACTGATTAATACTCTCAAATACTCAGTCTGTGAAAGGCTAAAAATACAGTGCGTTCTCTCAATTTGTTATCTCAATATTTTTGTATCATTCTAAGTACATACTTGTCCAAATATTTAGAGCCTCAAATTCACAAGTATGTAGGTCATAATCTAAATAGTTTACATATATTGTCTATATAATATGAGTGACCAGTAATACATGATTAATTTTGCAAGAGAGTAAATTTGAGATGAGGAAGGTTTAATGTGTCGGGATTAAATTTCAAGGCTATCTCTTAGAATTTTAGATAGTACATCTTTTGATTCTTTGAGCATCTAAAAACACAGTTTGGCTTGATAAATCCTTTGGTCGAACATTTCGACCCTGAGGGTCTTAATCAGCAACTCATAGAAAAAATCCTTACTCTATTATCTCTTAGAACTAGCTCTTCATTTCTGTTCCATAGGTTACATTGAACGCCTTGTTAATATTTCCTGTTCTGTAGATCCGTCCCACAGAAATCTACAACTTGGCTGCCCAGAGTCATGTGAAGGTTGGACCACTCATAACCTTTGTACTCAACCTCTGACCTTTGTACTCCTTTATAGCATATAGCATATAGCTATCATGCAAGTAATCCATACACTAGAATCTATTTAAACTACTGTTGCCATAGTGTGGACTTTGAAGGGTTCTATAACGATAACACTAATTTGTCTAACTGGAATTATGTCTACTCAAGTTGTGTATATTAAAGAAGTGTGTGATGTGTCATTCTCAAAGCTGGTCTCGCTATGTGCTATTAATTAACTCACACTGTTTACTGGAGTAGCTACAAGAGGAACCACTCATAGCCAATGTTTAACTGGTTGTAGAAAAAGTCTTGTTTTTCTCACTGTAGCTCTCCTTTGACATTAGCGAGTACACAGCTAATGTTGACGGGGTGGGAACGCTGAGGTTGCTGGATGCCATAAGGACTTGTAGGCTGGAGGATCAAGTCAAGTTTTATCAAGTGAGCCCCTGAAGTACTATGGAATGGGTAAAGGGGTGTGGCAGGGGTACAGGAGGGGGAGTGGCAGGGAGCTCTGAATATGCATTGTGTATTTAAGTTAGTGAAGGGGGAGGGGAGTGGCAGGGGGTGTGTGAGAGGAGTGGCGGATAGTAAGGTACATCTAATCCATACTCATAGTCCCATATCGTGTAATGATAAAGAAAAATGTTTTTTACAAAGTCACTCAAGTGTTCTTAGTATAATCAACACCATAGTGATACCAGCTACTGTAAATGTATACAGTTATTAAGGTATGTGATCACCAGTTTTAATGAAATAATGTACACATTAAGAAAACATCATACACAATATATATGGTCATTGTAATATAAGATTTCAATGAGGTTTTCCTGGAAATTGATGACGTTTGACCTTTAACTGATAATCGTTTTAATGTCTTGAACCAGCTTCCTGTTTGTGTGAAACCTTGGGTGGGGGCGTGTCATTTCAGAGGTGTGTCAAAGTGGACCACTGATATCAGACATTTCTCCGAAAGACAAACTTGTTTTCAGATTTTTTTGGGTTAGGTGAAAGCAAAGTTTACAGTGCAATTTGCCGTCTCATTATAGTGTACACTGGTAGTGCTGTAAAAACATATTACGGTGTTTACATGTAGTTGGTGTTATGCTTGTTCTTCTCTCTTGTTTAACTTCAGGCCTCCACTAGTGAACTTTATGGAAAGGTCCAGGAGATTCCTCAGAAGGAGACTACTCCCTTCTACCCTAGATCACCTTATGGTTGGTACTGATTCATCCATCTGCCTGCCCACCCACCCGTCCGTCTGCCCGCCCACCCACCCGTCCGTCTGCCCGCCCACCCACCCGTCCACTCATCCACTCATCCATCCATTAATCCACCCGTCCACTCATCCATCCATCCACCCACCCATTCTCCCACTCCTCCCACTCCTCCACCCACTCACCCACTCATCCAATCACCCATCCACCCACTCACCCATCCACCCACTCACCCCCTCACCCATCCACCCACTCACCCATTCACCCACTCACCCATCCACCCACTCACCCATCCACCCACTCACCCATCCACCCATCCACTCACCCACTCACCCACCCATCCACTCACCCACCCATCCACTCACCCACCCATCCACTCACCCACCCATCCACTCACCCACCCATCTACTCACCCACCCATCCACTCACCCACCCATCCACTCACCCACCCATCCACTCACCCACTCACCTGTCCCCTCTTACTCTCGCAGGAGCAGCTAAATTGTATGCCTACTGGATAACAATCAACTACAGAGAAGCCTATGGGATGTTTGCTTGCAATGGAATACTGTTCAATCACGAAAGCCCTAGGAGAGGTACATCAGATTAACCGTATCAGTGAATGTGTTTCCATATTCTGAAGAGTTATCAATATGTAGCTAGCAAATTCTTGTTATAAATTAAATTGTGAATATCTATACCAAATAATGATATCATGAGAATAGTTAAAGCTGAAAGTGTAGCTCATTTGTATTCATATTACCTGCAACTGCTCCCTCTAATCCAATAATTGGATCCAGTTTCACAAGGAGCCATCTTTCTTATCTCTAAGCTGTTGGCTGGAAGGAGCACGTGCAGCTGCCTTGTATCGTCATGGCAACATCCTATTGTTCTCTATTGTTAAACAGTTAACATGTAATTGTATATCTCTTGCTATTTGTGTGTGCTGTTTGACAAGGCAGGTGTTGGAAGAAGAGTAGCTGTGACATGATGCTATACACAGTATATCTATTAAATCTTCCTCTTGTGCAACCTCTTTGATTTGGAAGCTTCCATCTATTTGCTGTGATATAGCTCTAATTATGTTAATACAATACAAATATTTGCCATACTAATTGGCTGTAATAGCATGCATAGGTCAATATCAACCATCCATACAGCTTGTAACCAGGTTTATCGGTAGGGACTAATTCAGCTGCTGGCTTTCTCAATTATAATAAGATAACCATTCAGTAATATTCTGTCAAAGTGTGCTCATTAGAAATTGGTTTAAAATGGAGTTGAGTGTAACTATAGTAGTACTTGTATACAAAGGATAGTAGTTGCGACATCACCTCTCTATGACCTACATGTACATATTCCCTGCTTGTATACAAAGGATAGTAGTTGCGACATCACCTCTCTATGACCTACATGTACATATTCCCTGCTTGTATACAAAGGATAGTAGTTGCGACATCACCTCTCTATGACCCACATGTACGTATTTCCTACATATTCCCTGCTTGTATACAAAGGATAGTAGTTGCGACATCACCTCTCTATGACCTACATGTACGTATTCCCTACATATTCCCTGCTTGTATAATGCAGTACTACATGTGTTCAAGGATAGTATTTATTGTTGATAAGTATTTGTTTAGAATTGCCTTGAAATGTAAACAACTCAAGTACCTGTTGATTGACTTTAATATATTAAAATAAACAAATAATAACCCATAACTAAATACTCTCTAATAAACGACCACAACGTTTTCATTCCAACCGCTGTCTGGTCAAATATCCTGAAGCACTTGTAGTCTTGTCATTTAAACCTTTAAGTGACTTGGTGATGAAACTTTAAACTTCTTATTTATTCAGCTAAAGCATTAATTGTATTCATTGTTTGAGAAACTTGAAGCCTCACTTGGGAGTGTCTTGGAGCAGTTTTTATAGAGCTTCATATTTACTGGGTAATTAGCCACCCTCAGACAGCTTAAGCCTGTTGTCATGGTAACAGATCCTTATTTGTATTCCCTTATGTACACTCAGACAGTGAAGGTTTGTATAGAGGCACTGGTTAACTGCAGTTGGCTCCTTAAGTCTTAGCTGGAGGTTGATGGTAAGGAGGTCCCAGAACTATGGAAACCAGTGTTAATATGTAGTGGATCCTTTCTCTAATGTACATGTGTACATGACCCAGTGGAGGAGGAGGAGTATACTCATCCAAATCTCTCAGTTCCCTCTAGGCCTTTACTCTAAAGTAGATGTAGCATATTGAAAAGTGGTGTGTTGAACTTATTCATAGTTATAATTGAGAATATATGAATATACAGTGACACTTGTACTGATTTCTGTGATGTCATTCCTTTCTGTTTGTCTGGAGATGGCAGATCACTTCAGCTCATAAATTTTGTAAGGCTTACCAGAGGCTGTGAAACCAATAAATGCACAATGAAGCCTTGTTGGTTTAATTCACTCAGTAGTTAGAAATATGAATATTGATTTATTATCTATTAGTTCAAGACCCTTTAAAACCGGTGTTTACCAGAAATCTGCCCTTGTAATCCTGTGTTTGGTAACTTAATTAGGTATTTCTTCTAACATCCAATTAGGAAAAGATATCACCATCATCACTGCTGAGTTGTGTACTGGAAGTTTACTTTACCAGATGTGTGGTTCTCAGTTGAGCAATGTGATCCTTCTCTCTATAACATTTTGACTTCACGTCTGTAGGCGCATTTCTCTTTCTTTGGCCGTTGACCTGATGGTTATTCCGCTGACTGTCACTCTTGACCTAGTGACGCCAGTAGTCTCCAGTAGTTCCTTCTAAACCATGCTTAAACTGCCTTTTTTAGATTTGATTGTATAAATATAATTTAGGCTTAAAGGAGTGAGAGGGAGAGAGAGGGAGACTTTAAAGGAGAGAGGGATAAATTAAAGGAGAGAGGAAGACTTGAATGAGAGGGAGACTTGAAGGAGAGAGGGAGGATTGAAGGAGAGAGGGCTAAATTAAAGGAGAGAGAGGGAGACTTGAAGGAGAGAGGAATAAATTAAAGGAGTGAAGCAAGAAGAATAGTTTAAGGGTAATGAAGGTGTTTAGTTGATAAAATTCATTTTACATTTAAAAAGGCATGACAGTTAGTATTTCTGACTTCACAACCACTTCCAGTTGTTTCTTTTGACTTCCTCCTGGATGGATATCATGCAGTGTGTGTTTATATCAGTTGGGTCAGGCTCCCTTTAAGGGTTTCTTCTTGTGATCATATAATTGTGTTAAAAGTGGCTGGCCTGGACATTGATAAGTTCTGTTAGGAGGGAAGGCAGTCCACCACATGTTGTGATAAGGTTAATCCATCACCACAACCTCAAAGTAATGATATTCACATGTTAATGTGTCCTATTCAAACCTGGAGCACCCATTGATGTATGGAAATTAGTCTCTGAATATCTGGTCACTGCTTGCTATTTTTACTTTCAGTTATTTTCTTTGTTTGAGGACCAGCTTCCATAGCAACTGCACTATATATGGATTGTATGCTTCCATAGCAACTGCACTATATAGTGATTGTACACTTCCATAGCAACTGCACTATAGTGATTGTACACTTCCATAGCAACTGCACTATATACTGATTGTACGTCTATCTCTTACTTTAACTCTGAAACTTTTTAAATGATTATTTTCATTCTCTTATTGGAAGGACATGTCTGTGACACGCTCCACAGAGGATGGAGAGCAATGGTTGGCTCATTCTTCAGAGTCAATTTAAGGGGAATATTGTATCCGTAATATGATTGCTTACCTTGTTGCTAAGGTCTCAGCAAATCACTTCACTTGAATCACTTTCCTGTTACTTTGTATTTTATTAATTGGGTACCTTAATAGTAGCCTGGTAGGCTAGTGGCCTTCCCAGTCTAAATAAGATTACCTTACCTTATTGCTAAGGTGGCTTTGGTTACCCTGTTGCTAAGGTGACTTTGGTTACCCTGTTGCTAAGGTGACTTTGGTTACCCTGTTGCTAAGGTGACTTTGGTTACTTTGTTGCTAAGGTGACTTTGGTCACCTTGTTGCTAAGGCGACTTTGGTTACCCTGTTGCTAAGGCGACTTTGGTTGTCCTGTTGCTAAGGTGACTTTGGTTACCCTGTTGCTAAGGCGACTTTGGTTACTTTGTCAATGCAGCATCTCTCTGATGTAAACCCTTTTGGGAGCACCAATTAGGTTTTAACAGTTTTCTTTGTGAATAAGGAAATGGTTGTGGTTATGAATGCAATTAACCCCTTGCCAGTGGACGGATATGGGTAACTGAGTAATGTTATCTTAGAGCCTTCAAGTTAGTAGAACTATATCCTATATGTAAACAGATTAAGTAGCAATGGGTCACTTTGTTGACGGACGGCCTCTACTGTGTTTACTCAAGGCTTATTGCTTCTGTTTGTGATAATGCAATAGATCAACATTTGAAAGTATTTGTAAAATGCAAATTAAGCCATTGTGTATGGATAAACAGTTTGCCAATGTTATTAAACTAGAGCCCCACATGCCATGTAACCATTATAAAGCCATGTTAGTTCAGCTAACCACAGAATAATACTATCTATTCAAACTCTATATGTCTAATATACGTTGTAGTGTAACCTGTCTAAGAGGACCACTTTGTAGTGTAACATGTCTAAGAGGACCACTTTGTAGTGTAACATGTCTAAGAGGACCACTTTGTAGTGTAACATGTCTAAGAGGACCACTTTGTAGTGTAACCTGTCTAAGAGGACCACTTTGTAGTGTAACCTGTCTAAGAGGACCACTTTGTAGTGTAACCTGTCTAAGAGGACCACTTTGTAGTGTAACCTGTCTAAGAGGACCACTTTGTAGTGTAACATGTCTAAGATGACCACTTTGTAGTGTAACCTGTCTAAGAGGACCACTTTGTAGTGTAACCTGTCTAAGAGGACCACTTTGTATTGTAACCTGTCTAAGAGGACCACTTTGTAGTGTAACCTGTCTAAGAGGACCACTTTGTAGTGTAACCTGTCTAAGAGGACCACTTTGTATTTGGTTGTATTAGACAGGCGATCATGGTTGTATTAGACAGATGGTTATATGTGCACACTTGTTATCGTTGTTGTACTACTGAAGAA
Organism: Chondrosia reniformis; assembly: GCA_947172415.1. NCBI lineage: Eukaryota > Metazoa > Porifera > Demospongiae > Chondrillida > Chondrillidae > Chondrosia > Chondrosia reniformis. The sequence goes on from OX359200.1 coordinate 6,345,967, forward strand.
GACAACCAATCAGTTGTCGAAACATTATTATTACTTTGAATTGGTTAAACTGCAAATGGAAATGTTTGTATATGATCTATGTAAGTTCAAACGTGATTCTTATATATATACACAAGTTTTAATTTATTTCCCCTGCAGGAGAGACCTTTGTCACCAGGAAAGTGACTAGAAGTGTAGCGCAGATCCACTTAGGCTTTAGAGAAGCAGTAAGGTTACAGACCACCAATTATACTGCAGCCAAACTCTCCTACATACATATATATATGCTAACAGTAACTCTCACCTGAAACCCCAGGTTCTCCGATCTGCCAACCAGCTATTGAACACCAGTTATATGCTATTGATCACATACATTGACCATATTCCTATGAATGTCGACTGGTTATAATATGCAATAGATCACATACATTGACCATATTCCTATGAATGTCGACTGGTTATAATATGCAATAGATCACATACATTGACCATATTAGGTATGTATTGTATTCCTATGAATGTCAACTAGTTACAGTATTCCTATGAATGTCAACTAGTTACAGTATTCCTATGAATGTCAACTAGTTACAGTATTCCTATGAATGTCAACTAGTTACAGTATTCCTATGAATGTCAACTAAGTACAGTGTTCCTATGGGTAACCGCTGTTATTGTGTCACATAAGTAGAGTACTTAGCTCTGGAATGTTGTGTACGGAGGGGGTGGGTGTAACCATCACATTAATGATCTTAGTTCATGGGCAGGTTCAGGAGCTCTCCCCACAAACCAGTGCTAATCATCCACGTAACCAAACACGAATCATACAAAGTTGTACATTCCGTTGTTTTAACAAAGTATGTTGATAATGGAATTTACAGTCTAGGGAATGACTTAATAATTAGATGTGGAAAGGGTTAAACTAAGAATCACCACAATTTGCTCTAACAAAATTGCAACTGGTCTTACATAAGAAGACACTTCTGTATCTCTATTCCCAAGCCCAGGGAAGAGGTAAACTATTGTGCAATCACCTTCACTGAAAGGGTCTGATATCAGACTAGGACAAAGATCCTGGGTAGGACTTGTTGGTTCCTCCCATTTCGCCTTTTTTCTTATCGGCAAAGATTAGTTATGATTGATTTATCACTTGATTAAACTTCATTGGAATGTAATGGTACACAACACATTAATTTCTATTAATTCCTCTGATCTGATCCTGCTGCAATAACAAGGAATACACTTCTTCTCATAGGAAGGTCATGTACTTGTGCGAATTTGGAAATCCTCTTCCAAGAATGGTTTTCCCGCCCTTTACATCATATTTATGTACTTTTATTGCTGAAACCTCATAGACTAGTTTGAATTGACCAATCAATAAGTTGTTGAGCGATATTTAATGTTTTCTTTTTCTGCCTGTTGAATTTTTTCATCAACTATGTGGAGACAGCAAATTCCTTTGATGTTTCCTTGTACTTTCAGTTTTCATTAGGTAACCTTGACGCTAAGAGGGACTGGGGGCATGCTAAAGACTATGTGGAGGTGAGTATTTTAGTGAGGTCGTTGAGCATGTGTTACAATGTCACAGCCTCCGTCTTTCACTCTAAAAGAGATTTCCAGTCTTTGACTGCCAAGTACCGTATGTCGGGAATCAAATACTAGGATAACTGATTACCATTTATCCAAATTACGGGTATACGTAAGTAAAACATTGTGGTTAAAAGAATGCGAGATGAAGCTTAAGGTGTTCGGACTGGTATATGAAATTGCCGAGGTGTCAAATCAACGCGTGTGTCAAAGATGTATGATGTTTCCATGTAGGAAACATTTGCAATCTTGCATTCTTTAGACACACACATTCAATTCCCGAATACGGTATTAGTGTAGTATGATGAACCTCTATGTACTGTAGGGACAACTCTTATATTTGGACAACCTTGAGTATGCCTTGCTTTTTGTTGTAATATATACAGCAATTTTTGCTGATAAAGCTATTTCCAGCTAATCTAATCTTTTAACTGGACAAAAGCCAATGTACATACCAGTGTTTGGAGAATCCCGTCGAATGACCTTGTTTTCTGGACATCTAGATTTCATAACTTTATAAAAATGTCTGCTCATTTGTAAGTACAAATCTGCTAAATAATGTCAAAATCATTGTTATGTCTACACTTTGGTATGTACTTATTATTAAAATACAAAACAGTCTGCAATCATATACAAATGGCTCATATTAAATGATTGAAGCATTGCTGTGGCAATTGTAGCTCATGGCAGAACAACTGGTGGTCATTACCAGCTGTCCTGGGTTTGATTCCAATTGCTTCTTTAATAATGTTTTCCCTCTCTTATGATGTTGGAGAATGATTATAAATACTTGTGGTTTGATAATCACTTTGATTATTCATGCATACATTGAATAGGGCGGCCATGTTTCTTTCAGCCATCCCTAACTACCGTACTCTCTGATACATACATACTCAGATACCTGTCTAAATTGAACAAATATGTCTGTCCTTTTGCAGGCCATGTATCTGATGTTACAGCAGGATAAGCCAGACGATATTGTGATTGCCACTGGCGAAGTGCACAGTGTCAGAGAACTTGTTGAGGCAGCCTTTTCTGAAATAGGAATGACCATTATGTGAGATATGTACCTTTCCTATCTTTACACAACTAAACCACAAGTGTTGCTGTAATGTACAGTCAAAATATACCCGGGATAATGTGTACACTTGCTTACAATATGCATGTTAATTTTAACTGAAATTATCCCTGTACCTCCTCAACTATTCTAATGCTTACGGCATAAACGTTTATTAAGTGGCTTCACTTAATACATACGAGAACATAATTCCTTTGTATAGGAATATATAGTAGTTAAGACATACTTGGCTTCACACTCTGGTTGCTTGGCTTCACACTCTGGTTGCTTGGCAACAAGCTGGTTCTGCTCTGGCTTAAGAGTTATAGACAATTAGAAAAAGCAATTGGTTTAATCTTCATTAGTGTGTTCTAATGGTTTTGGTGGTTAGAAAACAATCTATTTTCATATTTCTTAAAATAAAAAGTAACCATAAAAATTTGGTTTCTCAATGCACCATTGGGTTGAATGAACATTGTGAAACTGCAAATAGAACGGGTTTAATATTACTGTCTGCAGTGTGAACACAAGCAATGTGCAATGATGAAATTAATGAAATTTAATGAGATTAGCCAGTATAAAAAGATTCATTCTAATGTGTCCATGAATGAGTACGAGAAATGTGACTAGTGACTTGCTATAGAAGTCACAGCCTACTAATACCAGAAGCTGCTGCTTTTTCTTTTTTCTTCTTTTTTCTCTTTTTCCTTTTTTTCTTTATACACAGTTATTTTTGTATACAATAATAATACTTGTGGTTTGATTATATCTTACATTGATTGTTCACTTTCCTCCTTTGATGTGCAGTTGGAGAGGTGAAGGTGTGGATGAAGTTGGGTGTGATGAGAAGACTGGTACAGTTAGGGTGACAGTTAATCCTAAATACTACAGACCTACTGAAGTGGTATGCATGCATGAAAACCATTTTCCTACGTGCTATACCTACTCTGTAAAAAGCCAATAGGGGACTAAACCCGGAGAGAGCATTGGATGAAGATACAGTTCCTGGAGTTTTTTCTTTTTTTTCTTCTTCTCCACTGGGCCAGACAGCTGTTTCTGGGAATTCCACCTTCATCAGTGACACTGGGAATCTTTCTTTTCTTGATCTTGATCTTGATCTTTTGTGAATCCTTCATGTCTTGTCACATATACTACTATACAGTACTTATTCTAGTTGAACTTAACCATTAATATTGGTCAGTGGATTGGACCTATGGGTCTGTATATCACAAGCTTTACTACAGTTTTTCTATCTATCTATCTAACTATCTACACATATTCATCAAGAAAATGGTCATTGTATATTTGCAATATGGTAAAATGTATTTTATATTAATCGTATCTTCTTCATAAAGAATAGAATTTTGTTCAAACCTTTTACACAAATTGTCTAAGGTCCTTATAAACATATAACAGAAAGAAGCTGAGTCGCCATTTTTTGCTATTTCACCTGGAATTTTCTATTTCAGCTTTGCCACATAATTTTGGGAAGTTCTAAGTTGTTACAGATTCCTTGTCACATTTATGACCTTTATAAAGTTAGGTGATGGTAGTACTCATAAATGTGACAAGGAATCTGTAACAACTTGGAACTTCCCAAAATTATGTGGCAAAGCTGAAATAGAAAGTTTCACCTACCTATATACAGCTTGATCATGCACACAACAATCTTCTGTTCACACTATCCTCAATTCTTCTCTGGAAAGTATAGTACAAACCATTTCCTACATGAAGTTCAGTGCTCTCTAAATTACCTATACACTCAATCCTCCCTTATCTGAGCACCTTGGGACCAGATACTGCCCGTAACTCAGATATGCTCTTGATTCTGTGGACTTTATCAGCTGTCCTGTGCTGCCCTTGAAGCCCTCCAAATCAGCATCAGGATAAAGCTTTGTGAAGAACAAGCTTGCAATGCTTTTTAATGTATGCGGATGACTAGCTGTCCTTACCTTGGAGACAGCTCCTTTTTATTTGTGGGGAACTGCTGCCATCGCCATTTTGTTAGCATTTTGTTGCCCAGTGGAGGGACGTACCTGTATCTAGGGCATCCGGATAAGGGACATGCCTGTATCTAGGGCATCCGGATAAGGGACATGCCTGTATCTAGGGCATCCGGATAAGGGACGTGCCTGTATCTAGGGCATCCGGATAAGGGACATGCTTGTATCTAGGGCATCCGGATAAGGGACGTGCCTGTATCTAGGGCATCCGGATAAGGGACATGCTTGTATCTAGGGCATCCGGATAAGGGACGTGCCTGTATCTAGGGCATCCGGATAAGGGACATGCCTGTATCTAGGGCATCCGGATAAGGGACGTGCTTGTATCTAGGGCATCCGGATAAGGGACGTGCTTGTATCTAGGGCATCCGGATAAGGGACGTGCTTGTATCTAGGGCATCCGGATAAGGGACATGCCTGTATCTAGGGCATCCGGATAAGGGACGTTTGAGTGTATCTCTAATATTCCAACTCATCTTAATAAATTGTTTTTCTTAAATATCTATGTGTCTGATGAAGATATTTTTTAGTTTTGGAAATGATAACCAGAGAATGCAGTCCTTAATCCCCCATTATGTGCAAATGTGTTTGTAGATGTACGTAATGTGATTATTGATTGTTATTTTATTAGGATTTCTTGCAAGGAGATGCTACTAAAGCCAAAGACTTGCTGGGATGGGTTCCTAAAGTCACTTTCTCTGTAAGCAATTGAACATACTATGCATAAGAAGAGAGCCATTCTTTATCATATCTCTACCTCATTCATTATTGTTGTTTGGATCATAACCATGCACACTAAAATGCTTACAAGTGCTATCAGGGGCAGATCCAGGAATATTTAACTGGGGTAGTTCTTTTTAAAGGATCTAACTGTTTAAAAGTATACAGGTCTAAGATATTTTCACTCGGATTTTTTTCAGAAAAGGAAAGTTATAATTTTTACCCGTTGCATGATCATTTAGAGTAGTTCGTTCAAATACAACGAGCACCCCGGGATTCGCCACTGGCTATGGTTATTTAGTTTAGCTGATATAAACAGTAGGCAATCTTCACTTTGGCTCGTTCAGAGCGTTGAATGATTGTATAAAGGTTCATTGCTACGTTGTTTGTATGATAGATAGGTTATTGAGCTTTCCGTAGCAGCGTGAAACAATTAACTTATTTTAGAACATTTCAGTCCTTAGACCTTCATCAGCTGAATAATACAATTTGAGTTACAGAACTAATCAAGAGAACAGTCACGCTACTATGGAAAGCTCAATAACCTCTCTATCTATCATAAGTAGTAGCAGTGCTGACTGTAGTTAGCAGATATCAGCTTTCAAAGAAGAACCTGCATCTCTTACATCACCCTATTGCCATTCATTTACCCCAAACTTGTTGGCTTTATGTTTTGTTCCAAAATATTTAGTTCTTGAAAGGGAGACGGTCTGGTTTATATTACTCAATCCAAATATTTTATTGCTTACCTTTTGATGACATCTTGAGTGCAGTACATATATATTTTATATTACTGGCTGAGATTCATGGTTGCCTGGCTACCATAATGATGTCATTCTTGTTGCTATTTTAAGACCATTTACCTATGAGGAGATAGGTGCTTGATTTCAACCCTAGAACCAATAGGTAGCACATAATGGGTAACTCCCTTAATAATGAATGTGGGTGGATACACACCTACAAACCATGTAGGCCTGATGTATCCGATACAGGCAATGGAGCAGTCCTTGGGTACTACATCCTTATCTTAGCCTGGCTAATAGATAATCAGTTTTATTCAGTGATCATGTGTCTTAATGTAACCTTGTATGTATTCTAGACTAAATGTATGGAATATATGAGTGGAAATGAAGGAAGTGATATACATGAATGGGTTCCATAGTAATAACTTCATTTGTCATTTCCTTCCTTGTGACATGTGTAGACGCATTCACCTTTAAGTTTTGAGAAGTAAGATGTGTCCCAATGGGTATCTTCTTCTCTAACTTTACCTTTATAATGTTCATCTTTAAGGACTATCTAGTATGTAATTGGATTTATTCATACCCAATCTATAGTACTTGCAAGGAATGTATGTACTCCTGAAGCTTTGGTTGAAGTAGCTCCAATTGTATTGGCTCTCTCGTTGTGATGTCATCAATGATGTAATCAATAAAATGGCTATCATGTACATACGTAATTGATTTTTTGTTCACATGTAGGAATTGGTGAAGGAGATGGTGATGGCGGACATTGAACTCTTCAAGAAAAATCCAACAGCCTAATTCTCTATAATTATCTAATTGAACTATTTCTTAATTTATCAAGGGAAATAAAATTTCTTTTAGTTACATTAGCAAATATCCACTTGGGAATATTGACATTTATCCTTAATGAAATGTGGAACATAAATAAAATTCAAAGAACAAAGGTCAAACATTGTGAAGCATTACTACATGCAATGCATATAATGCACTTTATATTTATTACTTACTAATATATATATTGAATATACAAATTACAGTGTGTATATAGTTTAACAAATACTTGGTCATTTAACAGTCTCCAGGGTCATGTTTTGCTTAATCTTAAGAACCAACAAGATATGTTTATATACAATTATACCATGTACATCCCATGTATATATCTGTTAACTATTGAGATACTGAGATTATTTAGCAACAGCAACATGAATTCTTTAGATAGAACGTTTCAACCGAAAGGTCTTCATCAGCAATATGATCACAACAAATACTATATGTAACTATGTATGTATATAAATTAAGCCAAAACTTCTAGAAAAAAACCAAGTTCCAGTAAATAGTTCCTATCTTACAGAGGGAAAGTTCATTTCAACATTAGTCTGTGTGAAATCATTGTTTTGTTCTATTTGAAATTGACCATATACCTTTGCTTCAATGCATGGTTGCAAGTTAGGTCCTATGCGCTTAGATACGCTTTGATGGTATGACGTCATCTATGTTACTATATTTAGATACGTCATGCGCCGTATTTGGGTGGTTCAATTTCGTCATAGTTCCCAACCCAACTTAGCTTGGGCGTTCCACATATTCCGCATTCCTCGGGATGATTCATGATTTATGATCTAGGATATCATGTCACACACGCCGTATTATACAAACCTGAATTACTTCAGTTATACCTTGAGATAATGATAGGTACAGTGTCCCTTTGTAAACATGTAGGAAGTTTAAATTCGTTTCATGATGATTCTACTACCTTAAGCTTTAAGTCATTCATGAAGTCATGTATGTACTGATCCTATACCACTTCAGTAACTCTATATATTACCATGTGTTTAAATGACTTTATCTTTGTATTGAACACAAAACCCAGTGGACATAATTGGCATTTTGAAGTTAAAGGAGTGACAAATTCTTCTTTTAAACATTATACAGATTTGAAATGTATGCATATTAACTAACATTCATTTAGTTATACAAACAATTATAGCACTAAAAAAGAAAATAGCAAGTCTGGTGTACATTGAAGGATGTAATGCCATGTTAAAATAACGTCTTCCTATGTCTTGTGCTAGGCAATTCCTGTCGTTGTCTTAAGATGCGTGAGGCTTCTCTGATGTGCTTGGGTTTTAATGGTCCCTCATCCTGTTGTCGGTCACGTGACGCACACGCCAACTCCACTATCTCCCCCACATACACTTTGGCCATACCAGCCATGGCAATGACTGCGTTCTGAGGGATAGAAGTTCCGCATACACTTTGCATCAGCGTTTTGATTCGTGATCTTGGAAAGGCCGCTCTTCTAAAGACCTCATACTGGTCTTGCTGCTGATTAGAGAAGGACGCGACCAGTAGCTTCATCTTCTCCTGTTCCTTCGTGTCCTCGTCTTCACTCTCCGCCGTATCTTCCGTCTTCACTTCTTCAGTAGAATCATCAAATTTCGCCTTTTTGCTCTTAAACGCTTCGTCATCCGACGATTCTGCAGTTTTATCCTTCCTTTTCTTTTTGCCCATTATTGAAATTTAAGGGCGGCCATTTTAATTCGGTTCTTGCCTATTGCACCATGGATTGGCAGCAGGCAAGCCCTCGCACGCCCTTTATAAAAGGATCTCTGCAGAAAATGGTTACATAGTGAGAATTTGGCCTGCCCGGGCGTGTTCAGCCAATTTTATACTAATCCTACAACAACCGCCAAAGAAGAGAGGGAAGCGGTTATCCTTTAGACAGGGAAAGTGAGTTTGTGAAGTGGCTCCAATCATCCATTAGTTTTCTATTAGAACGTGATTATCATAGACATAAATAAATGATTTACGTACACATATATAGCTATTACTCTTTTAAGGATTTGGCAATCGAAAGATTAAGTATTTCTTAAATAAATGGTTTGATGGTCTAGATAGTATAATATGGAGTATCCTTTGGTCAGATCTGTTTAAATGAGTACTCCTTAAAGATAGTATATGTTAAAATTTCACGTACTATTTGCTACAGATAGATGGTTGAGCCATGTATTTATTATAACTATTCCAGAATAATTGATGTGATAACGACATCTTTTTATTCTATAGAAATGGGGTCAAAAATTCCGGAAGCTGACAGTTGTGAAATGAAGGCAGTAGTTAAGTCAATTGTACCAAAATCAAACATAAAGTGTCCTTTCAATATACCTGGTCAGGTGGTTGCCCTTGGTTACGAAGCCACACCTAAAGAACTCTCAGAGTCGTCAACAAGATTTATTTGTCTCCAGGCTGAAGTTAAAACGGAGGAGAGCAGTGTACCAGTTGAGTTTGTGGTAGACACACTGTCAGAATCTGCTACCTTAACTGAAGAATATTTTAACATGTGCAAAAAGACATTTATTGAGAACCGAACTATTAAGTGTCCAAATAACTTGGAATATACAGGGAGTATATATGCAGGGAAAATTCAGCTTGGAAATCGCTGTTTTGAAATTGAAGTAAGTAACAAAGCCTAATTTTCCATAGAGCATGATTTTTCATTTCTATATTATTCTATGTAGTACACATTGTATATAGAAATAATTTTCAATTCATTTAAGCTTATATGACCTTTGGAAGGTGAAATATGAAAGAAGTATGTAGTCGAACCTCTCTTAACAGACTCCCTGAATTGCAGAAACCCCCTTATTATATATGCGCACTATTTGTAGCCCCATGCAGCTAACCTGCTATTACATTAAATACATATAGGCTCCTCTGAATTGAGGATCCCTCCATAATAAGGAATTTTCTTTAGATCCATGATACAAAGGTTTCACTGTATATTGATTTGTTATTAAATGGATAGTGTTTTAAAATATTATCTCATTTTATCTGAACATCTCTTCCAATTTCCTGCAGAAAGTGGTACCAATTTAATATCGGCAATTTGTACATAATTTTATTTACTATCATTCTTGCCAATTGAAACTAAATTTGATTGGCTACTTTCTATAATAATTTATCGATTGGACAATATATAAATATAGTTTTAAAATGGGAAATATTGTTACTTCAGCCTTTGTACTGGTAATGTGAATAAACTGAGCCCTTTGAATACAGTAGACAGATCCTATATACGTACGTACTATGTGATCATTACTACCTATTCATTAGATCTGTATATAGTGTCTACATTCTTCAGTGATATAAACACCAAGCCATAGATTGTGTTATATAATCTCTCTTGTGCTGATTGGAATGTTTGCTTGTCCATTTAGGTTGCCCTGGATACGGTCAATTCACTTCCTGCTAAATTCTTCTCATACTTTGATCACGTTATTACAGGAGGCAAACACTATTGGATACTGCCACCAGGAAAGTAGATGGACCACTCAAGAAAGCATTTTGTCATTCAATCACATATCTGAAATCTTTCTATGTGTACCTGTATGTGTGTGTTATGTATTGTGTTACTGTATGGTAACTGACTGTGGTTTATTTTTATATCTTTTGTATTGAATCTATAGAAGTATCTTGAGAACCTCAATAACACAGCAGTGCTGTGATTATAAATTAATTATTTGTTATAACTAAACCAGATTGTTAAATAATAAAATTGACTTAATTTGGCAGACTTTTAGAAAATGCTTACTGCTGGGAAGGTAAAAGAATGTAAATGTCTACCTTTATATATTGTATCTGTAACTGTATATAATATGTATGTCCATTACCATTATTGTATAAAAATTAACTATACACGTAGCTATATTAAGTGAGTTCCTATGCAAGTGTATTAATTTTGTAGTAGTATATCACGATATTAACGATATATGCGTATATCGATAGTAATCAAATTGCATGAATGTTAACTGGATATGTGCTTAACTATATCTACTGTCGGCACCAGACAAGATGATCATGATTAACTGTATCTTTTAAACTTCATATATATCTTGATTCTCTCTACACTCATTGATTATTTGTTAGTATAGAAAAAAAATGTCAAACAATATGTTGATAACAAAAAGAAAAAGTAATTGTTTTGATACTCTAGTAAAAGCTTATCATTTTGAAACACGTTTTGAAATATTACATTACCCAAATTTCAAGCACTTCAGTGTAAACATCTTCATGACGATTGCCCTCTGCTGAACACCACCTTACTGTAATGTTATCACTGGTAGTGTTTATCTGTCTATGAAACCAGCCGTATCTCTCACAGGAGTGTGAGGAAGATGATATACAGCCACGCCCATCCCACAGAGGATCCTCCCAAACTACTCTATTTTTCCAATCAGTCACAAAGCCAGTTTCACAGTAAAAGTGTTCACCAACAAATGAAGGCACATAGGACCTGTCATTGGGATTTGATCTGTCCCTGGGACACCGTTGTCTAGCATGATGTAAATTATTATGTAAAGTCTCACCAGGTCCAACAACATAAGTCCAAAGATGGTTATAAGAATTACCGTATGTGATTGATATACCATCTGCATAAAGTTCACTGGATGATCTGTCGGGTGAATAGTAAAATGCTTGTGGTGCTCCAAACTGATATCCCTTTGCATAACCACACACATGGGTATAAGAAGTATCTACAGGGAACTCAACTGCAGTACAACCACGCGAGACAGTCCTGCCACATGCCTTCTGTCCAGTGCTATTGTTTGTTACCATTCTGAGACCAAAGGGACATTGATCACTTTCACTCATATTGAGATAAGCTATCCTTTTACCACATTTACTTCATAACTTGAGTTAGGATGATCAGCAGGACACAAAATCATTCTTTGAGTTTCTTCAATTTTACTTATCTTGTTTTGCCATTGTACTCTTTCCTCGTGCAACTTTTCAGCAATTCTCTCCATTATAGTATTGGTGATGTTACTGTTTAGCTTATTCAGCTCTTCTTCATTTAATGTGGTATCTCCTGATAGTCCAGTAGGTCCTGGAGGACCAGATAAACCTGGATTGCCTACTGTTCCCTGTGGTCCTGGTAACCCCTGTATACCTTGTGAACCACGAAGTCCTCGAGGGCCTGGTGGCCCTTCCGATCCTTCTGGTCCTTCTGGACCATGTGGACCAGGAGGACCACTCACGTCTAGTACCCCTGGTCCACCAACAGGCCCACGCTGTCCTTGTCTTCCTTGTGGTCCTTGAGGACCTGGCACTCCTTGCTCCCCTTTCTCCCCAGGCCCACCTTTAGGTCCAACTGATCCCTTAGGGCCTGGAGTACCAAGAATATCTACTGCCAACTGCAACTTGCCAGAAGGATTAGAGAAACATGTTCTGTTGTCTTGAGGACTTTGAGCAGTCACTGACAGTGAAAGAGTGACAATTATCAGTGGCAGAGCTAACATACTGAATGATCAAGGATCCAGACGTATATACTTAACTAGAAAATTTCTGACTTATATATTCTAAAACCTCTGTCGTATATATAGACTCCATGCAGACTACAAACTGAAAGAAGCTTCCCTCAATTCAGAGTTCTAGTAATTAGTTTAGTTTACATTTAGAGTATTATGTCTATACAGTGCAAAGTTGTATACATGAAGGAAATATTATAGCTTAACCAATTACAGTTGTATGTTCTTAACTAAGTAAAGTAAAAAACAATGTACTAATCTTTCAGTTTACTGCAGCTGTGCATGTAAACACGTTCTATATTGTACGTATACATAGAGTGCAAATGTTATCCATCCATGCATCCACACATGTTCAGCTATGTCTCCTATACAGAAGGTATATATACAGTATACGTCAACATACTGAGTGATCTAGGATCTATTGTCATCTACCTGACTGGCAGTATTACTGAGTTGTGGAGATTCAAAAAGTTTGACTTGTATTTATATTTGAAGCAGCCAGAAAGTGCGAGATAGACCACTCACGTGTTCACCTCTAACCCTCATTATGCCATATGTGGAGAAAATTAATAGATAAAATACAGTATCTTTACTCTGATAATTACGTACATTTGAAACTATACAAACTTTGCAACACTGTATACCATATTTAGAATGTGCTGAACATGTGGATATACCTACGTATATTACTACAAAGTGAAAGCTACAAAATGTTCTCACTCCAGGATAACCACAATCAAGTTAGCTAAATATTAAATATTGCAAATTATAGTAACTGCATTCATTGAGGGGTAACATATACGGTGTCCTGTGTTGTGCATGAAACATGCTGATTGAAATATCGCTTGCAAGAGCTTGTGAAATAAAAGATCACTGATAACTTGCAATAACTTGCTGAATAGGCCGGGTTATTTTCTGCATGTTGGCTATTGTGCTTCAAGAGCTAGGACCTCGAAAACAATAAACAAAATTTTGCTTCCACTATTTTCAGTAGACTGTTCCTACGTATATGTATGTGATCATTACTACCTATTCATTAGATCTGAATATAGTGTCTACATTCTTCAGTGATATAAACACCAAGCCATAGATTGTGTTATATAATCTCTCTTGTGCTGATTGGAATGTTTGCTTGTACATTTAGGTTGCCTTGGATACGGTCAATTCACTTCCTGCTAAATTCTTCTCATACTTTGATCACGTTATTACAGGAGGCAAACACTATTGGATACTGCCACTGGGAAAGTAGATGGACCACTCAAGAAAGCATTTTGTCATTCAATCACATATCTGAAATCTTTCTATGTGTACCTGTATGTGTGTGTTATGTATTGTGTTACTGTATGGTAACTGACTGTAGTTTATTTTTATATCTTTTGTATTGAACCTATAGAAGTATTTTGAGAACCTCAATAACGCAGCAGTGCTGTGATTATAAATTAATTATTTGCTATAACTAAACCAGATTGTTAAATAATAAAATTGACTTAATTTGGCAGACTTTTAGAAAATGCTTGCCGCTGGGAAGATAAAAGAATGTAAATGTCAACCACCATTATTGTATGCTAAATTAACCATACCCGTACGGAGCTATATTAAGTGAGTTCGTATGCAAGTGTATAAATTTGTAGTATATCGGGATATTAACAATATATATTATATCGATGGTAATCAAATTGCATGAATGTTAACTGGATATATGTGCTTAACTGTCTACTGTTGCAAGACAATTGCAAGATGATCATGATTAACTGTATTTTTTAAACTTCATAATATTATATATCTTTAATCTCTCTACACTCATTGATTATTGTTAGTATAGGAAAAAATGTCAAACAATATTATATTGATCACAAAAAGAAAAAAGGAATTGTTAATGTATTGTAGCAAAAGCTTATCATTTTGAAACATGTTTTGAAATACTACATGACCCAAATTTCAAGCACTTCAGTGAAAACATCTTCATATCGATTGCTTTCTGCTGAACACCACCTTACTGTAATGTTATCACTGGTAGTGCTTATCTGTCTATGAAACCAGCCGTATCTCTCACAGGAGTGTGAGGAAGATGATATACAGCCACGCCCATCCCACAGAGGGTCCTCCCAAATTACTCTATATTGCCTACGAGACACAAAGCCAGCCTCACAGTAAAAGTGTTCACCAACAAATGAAGGCACATAGGACCTGTCATTGGGATTTGATCTGTCCCTGGGACACCCATATCTATCAGTACTATAAATCTCACTAAGTCCAACGACATAAGTCCAAAGATGGTTATAAGTGTTACCATATGTGATTGATATACCATCAGCATAAAGTTCACTGGATGATCTGCCAGGTGAATAGAAAAATCCTACTGGTGATCCAAACTGATATCCTCTTACATAACCACACACATGGGTATAAGAAGTATCTACAGGGAACTCAACTGCAGTACAACCACGCGAGACAGTCTTGCCACATGCCTTCTGTCCAGTGCTACTGTTTGTTACCATTCTGAGACCAAAGGGACATTGATCACTTTCACTCATATTGAGATAAGCTATCCTTTTACCACATTTACAGGAATTTACTTCATAACTTGAATTATCAGCTAAATATGGGTAATCACGACATAAAAGTATTCTTTGAGTTTCTTCAATTTTACTTATTTTGTTTTGCCATTGTACCCTTTCCTCGTACAACGTTTCAGCAATTTTCTCCATTATAGTATTGGTGATGTTACTGTTTAGCTTATTCAGCTCTTCTTCATTTAATGTAGTATCTCCTGGTGGTCCAGTAGGTCCTGGAGGACCAGATAAACCTGGATTGCCTACTATTCCTTGTGGTCCCGGTGGCCCTTGTATACCTTGTGGACCACGAGGTCCTCGAGGGCCTGGTGGCCCTTCCAATCCTTCTGGTCCTTCTGGACCATGTGGACCATGAGGGCCGCTCACACCTGGTACCCCTGGTCCACCAACAGGCCCACGCTGTCCTTGTCTTCCTTGTGGTCCTTGAGGACCTGGCACTCCTTGCTCCCCTTTCTCCCCAGACCCACCTTTAGGTCCAACTGATCCCTTAGGGCCTGGAGCACCAAGAACATCTACTGCCAGTTGCAACTTGCCAGAAGGATTAGAGAAACATGTTCTGTTGTCTTGAGGACTTTGAGCAGTCACTGACAGTGAAAGAGTGACAATTATCAGTGGCAGAGCTAACATACTGAATGATCTAGGATCCATTGTTATATTATCTACCTACTGGCAGTATTACTGAGTTGTGGAGATTCAAAGTTTGACTTGTATTTATATTTGAAGCTGCTTTAGAAGAAGCAGCCAGAAAATGTGAGACAGAAGACTCACATATTCACCTTTAACCACCACTTTGCCAATTATAGTCTTGCCTGATTGGATAATAAGTAACCTAGTACTAATGGTGCATGCACTGATAATTACATTTGAAACTTTACAAACTTCGCAATACTATAGTACTTGTGCTGAAACATTTGTAAATAACAATACCTATGTACAACTTCTTTAAGACAATGCATGATAATGTACATTTATTGTCTTTGCATTTAGCTATCAACACGTCGATCAACACAATCTAGTTACATTAAAATTGCCCTTTGCTTCTCTCATCAAGCAGTGTCTAGAGCACACATGAACACATGTGACACACACGTGACACACACATTCATTTTACTTTTGAATTGTCCACATTAATATTGAGCCAAGTATAGACTTTTAGGCAAAATCATAAAGTGATAGAACTTCTCCGCAAAGGTTTTTATAAATAACTATAATAGCTATACTAACAAGAAAATTTTCTATATATCCTTTAAACTTGGTTAGTGTCATATTTGTATATAGATCTCAAGCATGCAGTTGGCTGCTAATTCTTGATTGCCCATTTGGCGGGAAGTTTTGTAAATTCAGAACAACACGTGGTCTAGTAAAATGGCGAACCTGGAAGCAATCCTGAATAATTTACTTGTTCCAGACAATGCTGTTATCCAGCAGGTAAGTTGAAGTAATATAAGTAAGTGAAGCATCTGCATTATGTTATAACCATCCTTATAGGCTACCCAGGAACTGAAGGCCATCTACAAGAACCCCGGTGTTGTCCCTCCGCTCTGTCAGTGCTTAGTAACCTCAGCAAGTCCTCAGGTAATATATTGTTGGCCTAATCGGCTTTGATTAGCGCGAAACGGGAGTAGATTACCGCACATCGCATCAGCCTTTCCGGCTATAGACCTCTAGGCAGGTCATGACGTGATTAATAGACATTAACATTCTCTTAACAAAAAAAACAAAGAAGGAATCTGTAGTGGAAGACCATGTGTTAAATTATATTTTAAATGAGCTAAATCGTGAAAAAATATTGGAAATTCCTTGTTCTGGTCTGTGATACCATATACATAGATCATCTACGTATACTATATAGTATAGGTAATCTATGGTGATACATAAGTGTGTGTGTTCAGAGGTAATATGGTGGTTGTAATGCAATGTAGGTTCGCCAATATGCCGCCATCTTGTTGAGGAGAAGGTTGATCAAGCTGTGGAAGACACTGAATGATGTGGAAAAGGAGAGGTTAGCGATGCCTTGATAGACATGAGGTTGAGTGATATATGTATGAAAAATCTAAGATACCATTTTCCTACATGCTATATGCCTATTCTGTAAAAGAGCCTATAGGGAAACTAAACCTGAAGAGAGCTTTGGATGAAGATACAGGAGTCTTTTCTTCCTTCTTTTCCCTTCTTTCATCTTCTTCTCCACTGGGTCAGACAGGGAATTCCACCCTTCATCAGTGATCCTGGGAGTCCTTTGTCTTTTTCTTTATCTTGATCTTCTGTGAATGTCTTCTGATTAATTGTCACTTTTTGTGCACAGTATAGTGTACATTACTAACAAATTTATACATATTTATATGACCATGTTACTGTTGGATCACATAATACTTCAACATGTGTACAATGGTATTCTGGAAACCTTTAATCACTAATTTACATCACAATCAATTAATTAAATCCTACAATGTGATCATTTCAAAACATGAAAGTTTTCAAGATCTGACTTAATTTTAACAGGAAAATACCCTTCAACATACTGTAGCTAGTCTACCGGGATGGAGAGACCTGAGAATATTGCAAATTTGTTAAGTTGTGGGAAACATCATTAGTAGTATACCAAGTTATCATAATATTAAGTCTAAACTGTAATATGTACGTAATTACTTCTTGAGCAATCCTGGGAGTTTGATGAGCAGGGTAAATCCAGAATCTAATGAGTCGGCATGTAATCAATTATTAATAAATTATTTTTGATGTATGTATATATGTATTAATTTAATGATTACTATTTTCCATCTACAGTATCAAAGAACATGTCTTGACAGCTCTTGATCGAGAGATGGAGTAAGTTTTAAAATCTTGCAATGGAGTGACCTCTTAACTACGTATATATCATATTATGTGATTTCTGTTACCTAGGAAACCAGTAAAGAGATCAGTGGCGCACTTGGTATGGTATGCAATAGGTCATTGACTATTTCATATACAAATGTATTTATCTCTTAATGATGCAACTCCAGTATAATCAATAATGCATGATAATGGTGATTTATTTGGGGAAGTTATGCATGGACAGATGCAACTACAGTATAATCAATATAATCATTGAGTTACACATTTACCAAATTTATATACTGTACTTAATAAGTGCAAATATACGTATGTAGACCAATTTACCATCCACAGTTTAACCACTGTTGTACCCCACCATTGACCAATTAGGTTGGTTTGGTCTGGTTGCTCCTGACAACATAATGAGATTCAGTAAGGTCGTAAATTTGGCTTGAATTTGTAAAATATTAGTTGTTTATCAGAAGGCCAAGTGTCCTCAACAAGCATATCCCCAGTGTCCTCTACAAGCATATCCCCAGTGTCCTCAACAAGCATATCCCCAGTGTCCTCTACAAGCATATCCCCAGTGTCCTCTACAGGCATATCCCCAGTGTCCTCTACAAGCATATCCCCAGTGTCCTCTACAGGCATATCCCCAGTGTCCTCTACAGGCATATCCCCAGTGTCCTCTACAGGCATATCCCCAGTGTCCTCTACAAGCATATCCCCAGTGTCCTCTACAAGCATATCCCCAGTGTCCTCTACAAGCATATCCCCAGTGTCCTCTACAAGCGTATTCCCAGTGTCCTCTACAGGCATATCCCCAGTGTCCTCTACAAGCGTATTCCCAGGGTCCTATATTTAGTGGAATTGAATTGTAGAGTAATCGGTTTCTCAATTAGTAATTGCTTATATGTACACTCATAATAGAATTATTAATTACATTCTGAGTTGAAAGTGTGTTTGAAAGTGATTTGCCTTTGCACTGGGTTAGTGTAATTAACTTCCTTTTCACTTTCACAAATTGTACAAGTTTTAAATACAGTACTGTATATATGTATATGCATTATATTCCTATTGAGGAACATCCTATGATATTTGTCTTCTTAAAGCTTGTTTACTGATTGAAATTTGTAATTCAAATGATCAAATCATTATTAATTACATTCTGAGTTATAAAAGTGAGCATTTAGTTTAAAAAAGTGGTGATTTGCCTTAAAAATGATACTTCATAAAAATTCCTATAGTTTTTGTTAAAAAGTAACTTCTATATATAATGTACATGGTGATTTAAAAATAATTTAAAAGTGATAGTATATCAGATGTGCATCACCTTAAAGCCAGTACACACCCATGAATGCCATCTTCTCAAAGGTCGGTTCAGGAAGTGGTGTCATGGCAACCATACTGAATCCTGACTTCCTGAGTATATTGTATGTCCTCACGAAACTGGTGACATCAAACCTGTTATCAATGTAGACCTGTTCCTTCCCATAAGACTTTCTATTCAGGATAGCACTGTATTCAATCTCTCCACTACTGCCATCCTTTCTGAAAGTGACATCAATTATGTACTTTTGCAAGCTGACTTGATTGTACCCTTTGGTGCTGAGTTCCTTGTAGTTGAGGCCTTTGAGGAGGAAGGTCCACTCGTTCTTCTTGTAGATTGTGTAGACAAACTGAGTCTTGTCCCCCCCTAGTCTGTATCTCATTACTATAGGGTAATACCCCTCTGTCTGACGGGCTTCTCTTTCTGCTTCCCATTTTGATTCTGGAGTTTCAAAGTTAATCTTGATATCGGAATCTGTCTTTGCAAGGACTAGTATCATTTTAACTTCATCGTTGACAGTGTAAGGAGCTAATGTGATTGGTTGATAGTTGCTAAACTCCTTCACTTTATTTTCAGCCTCTTCAATAGATAGGTCAATGAGAGTAATGTAGTTCATGATATTTTCCACTCCGACATATGTGAACACCACTGAAAATCTTTGAGCTCCATTCCACATGTAAGTATTGACATTTGTGGGCACAAACCCACTTGTTTCCTTCTTCTCAAGAGCTTTAGGAAGCCTCTTAATGTTTAGGAATGCTGTCATCTTGCTCAGCTCCTCGGGGAGGGGGAGGGGTCCCGTTACTTGAGGGACTGTTGGGGGAGTAGTGGGTGTGGTGGAGGGCGTGGTAGCAGTGGTGGGTGGAGTAGCAGGTTCCTCTGTAACTGGTTCGGGTGTAGTGGCATTTTTACCTGAGGAGAATAAGAATAAGCTTTAAAGACAACTCTTATTAGCTTCTGCTATAAAAACTAGTGTAAGCATTATTACTGTAACAGAGTTCTACTGTTAGTTTATTATGTGTGTTTAATATTAATTGTAGTAAAGTCTGAAATACTGTTGTATATTAACAATGCCATGGTTTACTATATAAACTCACTTGATCCTACATAGAGAAGCAGATTTGGAGTAGTCTTTTTAGGAGTGGTTGAGAAACTGCTAAAATCAATCACATCCTTTGTAGCTGCAGAGAGCAGTTTCTCCTTCACTTCGTCAGGAGACAGTTTTGGGTTCTCCTCAAGAATGAGAGCTACAGCACCAGACACAAGTGGAGCAGCCATTGAGGTCCCTGTCTTACTCACAAGTGAGTCGTCGCTCTGGTGAGAAGCTGATCTGACAGATACTGCTGGAGCCATGATGTCCACACATGACCCATAATTTGTTCCAGTGGACGTGTACCAGTAGAGTCCATCTTGGCTGGAAGTCCCACCTACTGTGATGGCCTCAGGAGCGGAGGCCGGACTGTAGTTACAAGCGTCCTTTTTATAATTCCCTGCAGCTGCTACAGTCACAACTCCTGATTGGTAGGCTGCCTTTATATAGTGGTTGATGGAAGGGGACTTTGGTGCCACTATGGAGAGTGACATGACAGTGGGACGGCCGCTCTTCTGGGCTTGGTCGATGACTTGGTCAATTGCTGTGAGGAGACCAGAAACACTTCCTCTCTTGTTGCAGTCAAGCACTCTTATGCTGTAGAGGTTGGCTTGTGAGGCAGTCCCTGTAATTTTCCCACCGGCTAGACCAGCTACATGTGTCCCGTGTCCCTGGCAGTCTTCACCGGTAGACCCGTAGTGATCATATCCGCCATATTTAGCTCTGTCTTCAAACACTTCATGGCTATATCTGATTCCAGAATCTAATATATAAATATCAACCCCTTTGCCTGTAAGTGGACTGTCAAATATGTTGTCCAGAGGAAGATTGCGCTGGTCTATCCGATCAGTATGCCATCCTAATTCAATGGGAAATTGAGCAGCTGTAATCTCTCCATCAGGTTCAATGGACTCCACCTCCTCAAGCTCCATAATCTTGACCAGTTCCTCAGGACTGAGTTCTGCTGTGTAACCACGGCTGTGACTTTTTACCATTCTCCCGGCTGACCTTCCCATCCCTCTGGCACCGGTTATTGTGTCATTTGGAGCTAAAATGGTATCGAAATCCAATCTGTGGCCTTTCATCGGCATGGAGCTGTCCTTCATGGTGACTATGTAACGATTTATTTGGTCCTGATTGTTCCCTCTCTCTCCTCCTCCTCTCCCTCTCCCTCCTTCTCTCCCTAACCCTGGATTCACAGGTCTTCCAGCTGCCATTAAGAATAGCATTGCTGTTGCTAATATTGCAAGTTTCTTCATAAACATTTTTGAATCTTCTGAATCTTGTTTGGCTGATTTATAATTCTCTTTTTGGAGTCTGTTTCTTGTTATTTTTTTTATTTCTGCTCTTCCTTTATATACTTGTTGGTGTAATCATATTCATTGATATTACATAATTTCTCTCCTTATACAGGATATGATAACTTATCTTTTTGTTAGATATCCTTATTTGGGAACTTTAATTTCTGTAAATTACTTATATGCAGCCGATAATGGCTACTGTAATTATTATTAATTTAGATTAAATTCTTTAAAAGGTGTGTTTCTAAATATTGCAGTTGCACAATTTTGAGGTCAGTGTGGCTGGATCATGACAACGGAATGACTTCTTAGAAGATATTGATTGAAGATATTTTATGTACTATGTCATTTGTAACCTTTACAGTATAGACGTCCCCATTTCAGGATGCTTCAATCTAAGCCAGAAAATAGAGAAAGTTAGCTAGCTACAGAGTGTGTGTGTTTGGCAAGTGTAATTCTATCCTGACCTGGGAGGTGATTCTACAATATGTTAGCAAAAACGAAGAAAAATGATTGCACTTGGAGTGTATACTACGTATATGAAAATCTAACTCACCATTTTCTTACATGCTATGCCTACTGTAACTCTGTAAAAGCCTATAGGGAACTAAACCTGGAGAGAGCTTTGGATGAAGATACAGGAGTCTTTTCTTTTCTTTCTTTCTTCTTCTCCACTGGGCCAGACTGCTCTGTATGTTTAGAATACTTGGATGGGTGCAATATTCTCTTTTGGGGAGTAGGAAGCTCTGTCTATATATTAAATAATATTTATAATTCACATCAATATTTGATGGACAATTCCACTATTGTGTAGTAAAGTGCCAAATCTCTTACATGCGTACAACATTAGATACATGTTCATTGTAATAAAGGTCGAATGATGTTAATCTCTGATATAATGTATCATGTATCATTCAATTTCTAGTCACATACAATCATATTTAAGCATAAATACTAGTATATGCACAACTAACGTATGCTAGTAAGTTAAGGTTGAGTTTTTCTCTTTCAGAATTAATGAGAGCTTTGAGTTTTGAAATATTAGAATACTTCCATGTTAACAATGGCAGCTGGGCCATGTGCATATTTAAATGTCATATTTGGTAAACCTTGTGGTAATGTGTAGCTCTATTTTGTAGTTTTTTAAGGTGGTTTTTGTTTAGGGAAGGTTATAGGAAACTTCCTTATAGGGCGCATGTGACTTCAGTTAAGAGGAAGATATTCTCTTTCATCTCTTATTTATATGTATTCCCATCTTTATTAATCCTTCCCTACTCCCAATGTATTGTAGATATGCCTTACAGTAGTTTGAAGATCATGTTTGATTATATGTGCACCTTTCTATGGACTCCGTACATATGCAGATGGTACAGCTGCAAATGGATAGATGTGGTGATTATTGTAATGCTGATTAATGAAATCTGATGGATGATTAGAGTGACAGCTGTAACCAAGATTTTGGTCATACAAATAAAAATGTTAAATGTTAGAAAAGAAGATTCCTGTATCAGAAGGAGGACCAAACAGCTATCTATGGTCCTTTGATGATTTTTATCATCTTGGATTTCCATTGATAATGCAATCCTATATCCATAATCTGACACACCATTTTCCCATTACATGTTACGTACATCTACTTTAGAGTAAAGGCCTATAGGGAACTAAACCTTTGAATGAAGATACGTGCAAGAGTTTTCTCCTATTTCTCTTCTTCTCCACTGGGCCAGACAGCTGTTTCTGGGAATTCCACCCTTCATCAGTGACCCTGAGAATCCTTGTCTTCTTGTCGATCTTTTGTGAATCCTCCTCCTTCATGCAGGGTCCAGTGGAACTGTAGTTGTAGCTAGTCAGCATTTGTATTCATAAAAACCTTGTTTACATACATTGATTGAAATAAACAATTGTGTAATTGTCAATTAAGCTTTCTTAATTAAAAATTAGGAATGTTTAAATTAACCAGTGAAATGAAGAAAGCCTAAAGTATTCTGAAGGTGCTCATAATATTATCATCCTTGTACAGTTAAGTTGACTTATTTAGCATGAAGAGAACTTTCTTCTCTTTATTTGGAGCATTCATACAGTTATCATAATTATTTAATCAATGATAAAATATTTCAAGCATTTTCCCAGTATCACCAGGTAAATAAGGTGGTGTCACTATACTTCCATATAAGGGCATACTACTTCTATGTTTTGTGTCAACACACCTAACCACATAATTCATTCTGAAGATAAAGTAGAAGTTACGCTGGCATCAAAATCGGCACACCTTTGATGGACTAATGGCTTGTAATGTCATAAAGGGAGGGTTTGTCTTGTAATCAACACAGATACCATTCTGTTTGCTAACAGAGGATTAAATTAAGGATTTAGATCTTTCATTCAGGAACCTACATTAAAACATGTTGAGTCTGGAAAAGTCTGTTTCATCAATCATCTTAAAATGTCTGCAGAGAGTGGTCTAGACTTGGGAGGATACATATGTGCAATACAAGCATATGGTTTATAAGTCTTCCATTTTTAATAGCAATTTTGACTTTAAGACTAACAAAGCTTTTTAAATCTTATTATGCAATGTACATAAATATTATTATATAAGCAGATTTGGTAACAAAGGCCATTTTGCTTAAAATGCAATTTTTAACATCTACTAGGTACAAAAGTGTTTGCGTGTTCCTGATTTATCTGTGTGTACTTATCATGATCTCTCTCTAAGTTTAGGAGGTTGGGAGGATATTATTGGAGTCTCAGGGGCCATGACCTCTGAAGTGTTTAAAAACTGACCTTTAGTTTTAGTGTCATCCTTGAGATGTGCTGTTGTACTGAATCACTTTGTTGATGTATTGTGAGTCAAGTGATGGAGTGAATCCTTATTTTGTTACTATTATTGGTAACCATTATCTGTTGTGATGGCCTAGAGGAAGAGGATGTTATTTTATTTGCATTAAACAATTAATGTCATCATGTCTCATCCTCCCGCCCTTGAAAGATTCCATATAATTAATCAGTTATCATTGAGTTATTTAATGAATCCTTGAAATGATATGTGGTAACAATTGTGATTAATGTTAGCTTCCATGCTTTCACCTTTTGGAGCTCACCTTTACACCATCCCCTCCCACCTTACAGTAGCCCCTTCCACCTTACAGTAGCCCCTTCCATCTTACAGTAGCCCCTCCCACCTTACAGTAGCCCCTCCCACCTTACAGTAGCCCCTCCCATCTTACAGTAGCCCCTCCCATCTTACAGTAGCCCCTCCCACCTTACAGTAGCCCCTCCCACCTTCTAGCATCTAATTCATCCTCTAAAACCTTATTTTCTCCCTGGGTAGGTATCTGTTATAGCTAGTCAGGAGCTTCCTGCTGGAAAATGGAACAAGTTATACCAGTACATTGAACAGAACTGCCTAAATCCTGATCCTAATAAGAGAGAGGTATACATACGTAGAACTTTCTGTATGGGTCCTGATTACTTGTGATTATCACTTGCATGCACCAATGGGGTTAATGCTCCTCAACTTTGAATGTTCATTTTTGTAGGTTGCTATGCTGTTGCTATGCAGTCTGCTAGAGTCCAATCCAGAACCTGTAAGCAACCAAAGCCACACCCTTTCCTACCTCTCACCCCTCCCATTCCTCCTCCTCCCCTTCTCCTCCCCCTCCCCTCCTTATCCTCCCCCTCCCTTCCTTCTCCCCTCCCCCTCACCTCCTCCTCCCCTTCTCCTCCCCCTCCCCTTCTCCTCCCCCTCCCCTCCTTATCCTCCTCCCTCATTATCCATGTTTGTAGTTCCAAGCGCAATTTAAGAATCTGATGATAATATTCAACAACACACTTCAAGACCAGTCCTGCAAAGAAGTCCCTTTTTTGACTATCAAGTATGAGTGTGACTGCTACCAATACTACATACCTCATGTGCCTTGCTAATATGTATTATATGATCACATGCTTTGTAGATGTATGACAGCCATCGTGGAGTATGTTGACAGTGATACTACAGTAAGTTGATCCATTCATCCATCCACCCACTCACCCATCCATCCATCCACCCATCCATCCTCTCGTCCATCCAACCATCCATCCCTCCATCCATCCACCCATCCATCCATCCATCCATCCACCCATCCATCCTCTCGTCCATCCATCCATCCATCCATCCATCCATCCATCCACCCATCCATCCACCCATCCATCCACCCATTCATCCATCCTCTCGTCCATCCATCCACCCACCCATCCATCCTCTTGTCCATCTATCCAGAAACCCTTCCAGACTCTCATTCCAGTGTGTCTTCAAGTGGTTCGTCTGTTAGTACAGCAGGATGAGGATCAGGCCACTGAAGCCTTAGAGCTGTTTGATGAGCTCTGTGAGTCAGAGGTTGCTATCCTAGCACCTCATCTCACCACCCTCTTGATGTTCCTCTTTGAGGTAAACTCTTTACCTAATACCAGTAGCTTGGCTTATCAATACATGATAACCACAATCTCTCTGAGCTAAGCGTATTTATCAAGTGCTGCTATTAGAATTTTTGTCTAATGATGCTTTTGTGAAATTAATTTTGAGGATAAACTTAATTTATTTCTAATTAAAGTTTACCAACATCTTATTATGTCATCAGATTAATTGAAGTCGTGTAATATACGTAGCTACTTATCTGTATTATCCCATTTACACATATTATATAGTGTAACAGTGAATTCAATGACCATTAATCTGCTAATCTAGCAAGTTTGTACCCTTTGATGTGATTAATTATTGTTTAATCAAGTGAGATCCTTGTTTCAATAAGGATATAGGTATCATTCTTGCTGCCAATGTCATTAATTGGAATAAGGAATTAATAACTGTT
This sequence comes from Chondrosia reniformis, assembly GCA_947172415.1. Classification (NCBI taxonomy): domain Eukaryota; kingdom Metazoa; phylum Porifera; class Demospongiae; order Chondrillida; family Chondrillidae; genus Chondrosia; species Chondrosia reniformis. The sequence continues at coordinate 6,372,322 of OX359200.1, forward strand.
AGATTATCGTGAAATTTCAAAGCAACATTTAACCCTCTTACACCATCCAGGGTAGGGCAGGTTGGTAAAAGAAAGAGTGTTTGCCAGAACTACAGATTCCAGTCAGAGAAGTAGTTTAATGATTTAGTTCTTAAGTTGTTTCTTGTTTGCATGCAGGTAGGAATCAATACTGATTTGGGTGACAGTTTAAGAGTTAAAGCCCTATCACTTGTGACAAACATTGTGCAACTGAGGAAGAAGGTAGCCATTTTAACAATTGCATTGAAGACAAAATAATTGGCTGTACCTATATTCTTTGTTGGTAACAGGTAATTTCAAAGCCAGATATGTTACAAAAGGTATTGCAAGCCATCTTTACTATAATGGTCAGTGAGGGGGATGGGGAGGACAATGAAGACGACATCTTGGAATCTTCCAGTAGTCCCTATGACACGGCAGCCAAGGTCGGCCATTTTAGACACCGCATATAATTACAGTGAACTAATCCTAAAACAGAAACCATAGGCAACCTCAAACCCTCTTTCTAGTCTGACGTATAATCTTGTTAATATTTATGTTATTCCTTTCAAAGGGTTTGTTGTTAGGTGCATCACACTTATTGCACATATTCCCTTTAGATCCTTGACACTCTAGCTCTGCATCTTTCCCCTCAAGTCATTTACCCTGCTGCAGTGAGTTGGTGTTAATTTTGTGCAAGATCTTACTGTACTCAGTTATAGTATATTTGTAGCTCTTTGTCTGTTTAGGTGAACATTTAAGTTGAAATTCTTGATATATAGGGACATGATGACTTTACAAGTATGGTTTTTATGTTCCATTTTAGATTCTAATAATAGGAACCTGGTTTGAAAGTGGGAATGTGAAGCAAAGAAAGGCAGCAATTCTGTCTGTTGCAGTTTTATGTGAAGGATGTGCAGATTTCATAAAAGAGAAGTTAGTAGATTAATTCATCACTCTATCCATCCATCCATCCATCAATCTCCATCCATCCATCCCATCCTTCCCATCCATGTAGAGGATTGCTAAAATCACTTTTAGAGTATGCATTTATTGGAATTAAGGATCAGGAAAGTGTAATACGAAATGCATCACTCTTTGCCATCGGACAGTTTGCTGAACATTTACAAGTACCTAATTGCTCAATAATGCCAAATATTGTGCAATCATTATATACGTAACTCCTCTTCTCTGTATAGCCTGATGTTAGCGACTATGCTGCTGATCTCATTCCAGTGCTGTTAGAGCAGATTTCCATGACAATTACTAAAGTGCCTCACGACAAACCCTCCAGGTCTCTAGTGAAGGCGTTTTATGCATTAGATACATACTGTGAAAATCTAGGTAAGAATTCACCCACATCTCCAGACTCCACCCACATGTCCAGACTCCACTCACATCCCAAAATGCCACCCATAGCCCATAACCTCTAAAACACTCTCATCCATCCACTTTAACCTTTGTTTACTAGTAATGTTATTTATTGTTTACTTATTATGTTTATTATTTACAAAAGGCAGTAAAGTTGTACCCTATCTGAAGCAGGTAATTGATACCAGCATTGAAGTGTTTAAAATTGCTCAGGTAAGTGTACATATGTACATACAGTAAGTGAGTACATCTCAGTTAACTAACACACTATTGTGACATCACTCTCTTCACAATTAAGGCTTCTCCTGTCTTCTTTCTCTACTTTAATACTGTACACCTTACATTTATATTGATTCTCTGGTCTACATATTAATATAATCTCTATATATTACTTCATTTTATATTGTAGGGACTGTCAGTGAAAGAGCATGTTGTTAGTACATTTGGGGCTTTAGGTATGTGTATGTGTAGAATATATGTAGTATATATAATACTATGTATGTACGTACGTATATAATGTACCTACGTACTAATCTATGTATACACAACACTATAGAGACCATTCCTGTAAAATACATTGTAATTTTGTTTTCTTTAAATATTACTCTTGTGTTGAGCCATTTGAAATGTGTTAATTTTTATAATATAATACATTAAGCCCACAAAAGAGTAGTATTACATAATGTAAGATACGTACATGGTTATGTAGGAGGTTATATAATAGTCTTTCAATTCTTAATATTAGCAAATGCAGCCGAGGAAGCCTTTCTTCCATACTTCTCAGATGTTGTAATTATCATTAAGGTTTGTGCAATAGGGAGTAGATCTGCCAGATAAGTATTGCCATGCTTTCAATAACCATTTGTGTCTAGGAGTGTCTAGCACTGGGCAGTGAAGCTGGTGATGCTGGTCTACTACATGGGCAAGCTATCGATACTCTAGGTGTATTGGCACGTAATGTGGGAAGAACCCACTTTATGCCGCTCGCAGCTGACTGTCTTCAGCTTGGAAAGGTGATTTAATCCTCCACTGCATGCAGTGTTTAGCAAAGAAATATCTAAATCTTTGGAAAGGGTCATCTTTCGACTTTGGGAGCGTCTAGAGACGCAGTTTTTTGTTTCTTCTTTCTGCCAAACGTTTCGACCCTGGGGGTCTTCTTCAGTGACCCCCAGACACTCCCAAAGTCGAAAGATGACCCTTTCCAAAGATAAGTTCGACTCAGTTAGAAGAAATCCTTATTCTATTAAATATCTAAATGAATGTCAACTAAATTTGCATACATAATTTTGTGTGTAGAATGCAATGCAGTCACCAGACCCTGACATCAGAGGAACAGCGTAAGTGTTGCACAACACTACAGTGTACTGTATATTTGACTTCAGATTCATGCCTTAATGAGACGAAGTAAAAAGTAGTCAGGATGGTAAAGGAAGCCACGAGCCAAGCACACAGTAAAGTTACATGTCTGGGGAGGAACCAGTTTGAAAGGAACTACAAAACCTATATTCTTTAATAGCAACGATTAAGGAATAATATGTAGAAATTCTAAAGGATGGCCTGTTGCCATTTATTTGAAAATTACATCACAGATTTCAACAGGATAATGTCCTTAACACGCTACTTTTGTTTACACTGAGATATTTTTACAATTACACTTAGACAATTTTTTACATTTACGTAGTTGATTTACATTTTCACTTTGACGATTTACACATTTTCAAAGTTTACTTATGTATACTATTATTGTGTAGCTATGGGATGCTTGCCTCCCTGTCTTATGTATTGAAAGAGGACATGAAGGAGGAATTGGATGAGATTGTAGTAAAGCTATTAGAGACTCTTCAGTCAGATGAAGGCATTCAGGTGACCTGCATAGCTGCAATCAGTTTATTTTATTCAGTAGTAACTCACAAATATAGTCCATCTTTCTTTTGGAACCTTTAATTTTGACACACTTTTTAGGAAATTGTGTCGCAGCTCTTATATTATATATTAATTTATTTCGTCCCTCCCCACCTCTTGTATTAAGTGGTTACTGTCTTATTTATAGGTTCACTATGATGAGCCTGGAAATGGTCTATTTAACTTCAATGATTTTGAAGGAGAGGAGAAGAAAGATGATGACGACGACGATGAAGATGACTTGGATGATATAGCTGCCATAAAAGGGTTAGATTCATGTATCAGCTACATACATGTAGAACAGATCTGTAAATTATGAAACATACTTCTGGTATTTCCTCCATTTTTGGGTCACTTCCTGTATTTCTATACTACTTCCTGTATTTCTATACTACTTCCTGTATTTTCTCTGAAATTTCTCTACAGAGTGACAGTTGAAAATTCTTACTTAGAAGAGAAAGAAGATGCTTGTAATGCACTAGCGGAAATTGCAACTAACACAGGGTAAATCCCTTCCTAGAGATCATAACCCGAGCATGCATGATGTAATATTATACATGGTGATCGAGTATTATGGTGGTATCTGTAGATCAGCATATCTGGAACACTTTGATGATACTTATAGAGAAATGGCACAACTCATTGATGTAAGGTTATGTATAAGAGATGTGTTCACTCAAACAACATAGCAACATATGTTTTAATAAGTACAGTACTTACGTAGTTAGCTCAAAGAAAATTTAACAATTATAGTTTTTGTCCTCGTTATTATTGATAAAGAACTACAGGTTGAAACTCTTAAATTTATTGAATTTTGTTGTAAATAGCTCAATTAGTAGAATTAACCAGATATTTTTGTATGTACATAGCATACATCTGTCAACATTAGAAAGGCAGTCACCACTTCCCTGGCCAGAGTGGTTATAGCATGGTCCTCCCTTTGGGACCAACTGAAGCAAGAGGACAAAGGTAACCATGAGCCACCTATGGTGTAACCTTTGACCCTTGACCTCTCACCTGTCGTCCTATTAGCTGAACTGTCTTTACTATTTAACACTTCACTGGAGACATTGATGGCAAGTGCTAGAACTGATAGCGAGAAGACTGGAGCTCTTGCTTCCTTAGAGGCACTGGATGACTTACTGAGAGCTTTGAAAGGAAAGCTAGAGATTCAGCCAAAATGTTGCAAGTCCATTCTTGAAGGAATTCAGGAATTTCTTACCAAACAGGTAAATGTCTTTGTACAGTGAGGCATCCTTGAGACTTTATGAAATCTTGGCAATTACGTAGGTTAATGATATTATCCGTTAACAACTGTTGTTGCAAGTCATATATTATGTATGGATAATTTCACATAGTATGACAACTACGTACGCACTTTGTATTACCATAATTATTAGCAGCTAATATAATTAGATTCATCCTAACTATTATTGATATGTTTAGAGTGTGTGTCAGTGCAATGAAGAAGAAAGTGAAGTTGATGAGGATGAGGTGAGAGGGAAACCCTGTAATTTGACTTTGAATGTTTTAGGCTATTGGCTGTGAGATACATTTTATATGTTTTCTACACATTGCAGTTAGATTGGTAATTTTAAGATAGTTCTGTGTGGATGGTCTGCCATAAGATACTTTGTGTCCTCTGCCATTTGCAGGCTGAACTGGATAGGATGTTGGTTGAAGCAGGAGGAGCACTTATGCCTCCATTTGTCAAGTTGGTTGGGAGCGACAGGTTAATGGCTGAAGTGGAAGCGTTTGTTGAAAACTTGCTTAAAAGTTTGGTAAGCCTAAAGTGAAGCATGCAGCATAACGATTTAGTGAACTTCAGTCTGAATATAAATATATGTACGTATAAATATATACATATATATGTATGTATGTAACCCTAAAGAAATGGTCAAAATGGTGAGTGTGGCAGTGGATCAGAAATGGACTTATTGCATAATACTTTGTACTCAAAACTGCTAATTATAATTGCTTGTTTTTATGTCTCTGCATGTATATAATACGTACATTTTCAAGAATATTTGAAGCATAAATTAACTACATTTAAGCCTGACTTGTTTTACTGTAAATTTGTACTTTATCAATTTTTAACTTGTTTTTGTAGAAACAGTCATCACCAGCTTCTGAGAGAGTATATATTGTTGGAACAGCTGCTGAAGTACATACATGCATACCAACAGTATATATTTCGTCAAGGTTTCTTTAGAAATACCACAAGGGGTGAAAGATGTGCTATACTTAATTTGCTACACATGAGATTATTATGTGCTATGCACTGCCTGTGATAATGAAACCACAACCATCTGTTAGTATCCAGTCACTTGATATTCAATCATTGAAGAAAGAAATTCAGCAATTGCCATAAGTGAACTCAAGGCTTGTCATTGCTATATACAAGTTATAATGGGCAGTGTGTCTCCAAAGTGTACTTATAATGCTATACAGATTAACAAAACATATTTGTATTCTTATTTCTAGCACGAATGATTTTTTTAATTGATCTGTATACATATGCCTTTTAGATGATGTTCGCTTTGGATGGAAATGCTCTTAAATTCAGTAGCAAAATTGACATTTTCTTGAAGTGTCTGCAGGACAAAGATGCTGATGTCCGGAGCAATGCGGCCTTTGGTATCGGAGTGTTAGCAGCTAATGCAGTTTCAGTGCTTGCTGTGTAAGATGGTACCTTAGTTAATGTGTGTTGTGAGATAAGTTGGTCTATAGAGCCTTAACTTTGTTGAGGGTTTTACTCTCTGATTTATCACTTAAGTTTGTGTGAACCATCTTCTCATTATGCATGCCTCTTAATTAACAACATGGTCGGACAATTATGTAAATACATGTACAGTAATGCAAATTTAATATCAACATTTACACATCTAAATACAACCAATCAAAGATACATAGGACATTTAATTAACTGAGAACAATATAGTGAAACCAATAGATCATTTTCACATAGGTAACAAGTGTGTTATGATAGTATAGTCAAGAATTAAACTATGTAACTGTTAGATTGATCAGCACTACAACCACCTTGGCCATAATTTGTACTTATAGTCATTACAGTACTATACTCCAAAGACTGTTTGTTGCTATTGGGAGTGAGAAAAATGGAAGATGCATTGACAATATTGTAGCAGCTGTCAGTAGAATGATTATGGCCAAGTCTGATGTAGTCCCACTTGATGAAGTTAGTGAAGTTGGTGTTTGTACAGTGCACTACGTATATGAATTATCCAACACCACCATTTCTTTGCATATAACTGGTGAATACTCACTACTAATTTAAGAGCTTTTTAAGAGGATTTAGTTTTCTTCACCTTCTCCTTCCACTGGATCTGACAGAAGTCCTAGGGAGTACCTTCATCTTAGTCTGTTTAAGTCCTCAATAAGCATTTATTTATTTTATTTATTCCTACTCTTGGACACAACTTATACAGGTGTCATATTTTAAGGTCCCTCTATTCTCTCAACTGCCACTTCTTAATCTGTGATGGAAGATCTGCTTCTGCTTTAGGTAGTTCCTGTTATTCTTCAAAAGTTGCCTCTGAGGGAAGACGAAGAAGAGCTAATTACGCTGTACAAGTGTCTCCTGTTTCTACTTCAGAATGGAAACCAGATTGTAAGTGAATGTTTTTTGTTATAGCATAGTAAACTTACTTTCATTGCATTGTTTGTTTTAAAAGGTTATTCAGTCTCTGAAACATGTTCTCAAAGTCTTTGCACACGATATCTCAAAGTTAGACAATGGTATGGTAAAAAACTGTGTAGTGTGTATGTGACAGTCACATGATAATCACATGACATTTGCCTCACTACTCACACTACTTTTGTTTGTATTAAAATTCACAGAAACTCAACTGGTTTTAAAGCATATTTTACAGTTACTATCAAGTCAGCATTCAGAGGAACTTCAGGCAGCCTTTACTCACTTAACAGCTGAAGAAATACAGAATCTCTCTGACTTGTAGTAGTGCATTAAATATTTGCTATTTTGTAAAACAGAAAAAACTGATTGTAAATAATTCAAGTACATATTTTGATGTGTAAAAATCTTTAATGTCTACATAATAAGTTCCTCCTTTATAGTTTGTAGTCGTATTGCATAATCTAAATGCCATCTTCCTATAGATATGTCGACATGCGCATAGGATAAGCATACATGTACTTCAAATAGAATAGATCATTTTGGTAGGACTCTCTTAAAGGTAATCTATAACAAGGAAAGTAGACATGTTAAAAGTAATAAACTGGTAGCAACCACTTCCAGTCTGTGATCATGTTGACATTTACCCAGCAGCTGTTGAGGTACAGAAGTGGTTTATAGTGTATATATAGGGTAGGGTTATGACTTATATCTACAGAGACTAAGATGGTAGGATGGTTGTACCATAATACACGTGGACAACCATTGATTACGTCATTACGTTGCTAAATGTAGCGATGATGACATGTCACATGAGCTAACTCGGGGTGTGTTATTCCGGTCCGAATTGAATTTTATAAGCAAGAACCTTCAAGCTTTCTCACAACAGTTAAAGAGCTCTAAGCATGCCACACGGCGGAGGACACGTTGGAGGGTTCAGTGGAGGAGGAGGTTTTAGCGGAGGCGGAGGGTTTCACCACCATCATCATCATGGGTTCGGGCATCGCCACCATCACCATCACTACCGCGGCTACTGGGGATGGGGTTGGCCCGGCTGGGGATACGGGGGTTATGGCTACAACCCGTATCGTCGGATATACGGGTGCGGATGCGCGGTTTTTTGGGTCATAGTCGCTGTGGTGATCGTTATCATCGCTGTATCTGCCACTAGCGTCAGTAATCGCTTTGAGAGCGATTATTCTTACGCTCCGTCTGACACAAGGATCGTCAGAGGAGACAGCGCCTTCTGCCAAGCGTTGTATCTGGATGACCGCTCATATATCGGAGCCACGCTCTATTCGTTGCATTCTACTCCACCTTTAACTACTTGGAATAACTTCACCTTTTTAGACACTCAGTCGGTGGATAGTAACGGATACCAGTACTGGTACTTCTATATGCATACGGGTTCCAGGGCTACTATTGATCTCTGTCTCACATCATCAAGTTCTCTGACTTTCCTTCTTATCAAGTCCAAGAAGAATTTTGACAACTGGGTCAATACTGGATTAGAGTCTTATGCCACTTATACAACCACTTTTACCCAACAATGCAATAGCCCACCATCATTCGTTTACAACTTGCCACCAGTTGGAGCTGGAGATGCTTACTATTTTGTAATTTACAATCGATACTACACCTACTCACAATTCAGAATTGATGGCCACTTCTACCGAAAGCAGTACACAGTTGAACCTGGAAATGTAATCCATCAGTGCTCTAAGTCCAGTTGCAGCTTAGGAACAGGACAGAATTATGTCTATTTGGTGAAGGTGAATGATTATCCTACTGATCCTACTGATTCTGTCGACCTGGATGTGGAATGTCATGTAAATGGAGGCATTATTGCAGTAATAGTCTGCGTGCCTCTTGTTTTTTGTATTTTGCTGACTACCGTGGTGATCATTATTGTAGTGTGTTGTGTTAAAAAGAGAAGAAAGAGTCAACCGATGACTGAGCCACTGGTCTCCAACCCTGAACCAGCTGGTGAGACTACTACAGTCACTGCCACTACCACAACATTGGCTCCACCCCCATATAACCCAAATCCTGGTTATCAGACTCAACCACCAGCCTATGGAGCCATGCCTCAAAATATGGAGAGTCAATAAATTCTTCAGAAACATACGTACTTTTACTGTTGATCTTTGTTGCCATTAACATTTATTAGATTATAACGAGAATAGGATGTTGCAACCTGTTATAATTTTGTTCTGTTGTAGATTCTTTCATATGCAATATGTAAATTAAATTGTATTCTGTTGAGTAAAAATTTAGTGAATTAGTTTGTAAACTAATGAATATACCATTCAAAATCATTATAAATATCAGAACATAAGAGCGTAATTCAATGATTGTTTAATCTTATCAAAGTTGCAGTTTATAGGTCTATAAATATTCATCAACTTTTAGTGTAGTCATAAAACCATTGCAAGACAACTCATTCAAATTATAGTGACAAGGTGTGGCCATATACTTGTGCCACACCCACACGTACAGACTGCTATATCGAGGAACTTGGGTTTTCTTAGGAGCTGTATTAGCTCTAATCATGCCACAAAGCGGAAGATGTTTTGTATTATCGACTAGTGAAGGCATTTCAGCGGCTTCAGGTAGCTATATGATCATATACTATATTCTTATTCACAAACCGGCCCAAGCATGCCCGGGCGAGCCTCCGGCGGGGATGACCTGGCTCAAATACGAAGAACCGGTAATCTCAATCATTTCTCAGTCAGATCCGATCGTTTACTTGACGCTCAAGGTTGCTCTAGACTATGGAAAAATATATATCGGCTTACAAGGTACGTATTGGAGAATGGGTACGCAACGCGGAGATACCAGTACGATACAGAGCCAAGCTGTCGCTGCGGCCAGAAGGTGAACGTACTCTACTTGGCCACTACAGAAGAGGATGGCCATATGTGATCAAAGAAATGGTTTCACAGCTCTGTGCAAAAGGTGGAACCCTCTTCATCCCAGAAGTTGAAATGATTTATGGAAATATAGTAGTAGCTGAGCCCTGGGTGGGAGTAATACACCAGACACCAAAGAATAACTGCCCAAGCCTCCCTGACTTGGAGAGATTGGTTAAAGATAGAAGCTTCACCAATTCTCTCAAAGCTTGCAAAGGTCTTTTTGTCCTTTCTTCCATTGTCAAAGAATATCTTGCTCCGCACTTTCCTGATGTACCACTTTGCCTCATTCACCATCCAATTACACCTTTCAATAAGGATTTCAAGTTTAGCGTGTCCAAATTTGAAGATAACCCGAAGAAGAAGGTCCTATTTATAGGCGAAAGGCTTAGGAACTTCCAGGCTATCTTTGACCTCCAGGTACCTAATGATCTCCAGAAGGTGCTGATCAAGGGAAGCGTTATTGATTTGAATGACTGTTATGGCATTGACAAAAAGAAAATTGACTTGAAGCAAAATGAGACGGTGAATATTTGGGAAAAGCAGATCTCTGATGAAGATTATGATCAACTACTGAGTGAGAATGTGGTATTTCTCAATCTCTTTGACGTAGCCGCCTGTACAACAGTCATTGAATGCCTGGGAAGAGGGACGCCATTAGTCATAAACAGACTACCTGGAGCTGAGGAATACCTTGGGAAGGACTACCCTCTCTTCTACAGCACTTTGGAGGAAGCTTCTCACCTGTTGGCTAACAAGGGACGACTGATGGAGGGCCATGAGTATCTTATGAAGAGAATCCATGAAATTGATTTATCTGAAGAAAGCTTCTTCACTTCCATAGTCAACTCTGCCATCTATCGCCATCTACCATTGCCAAGGTCGCAGCAACACTGCAAGGAGAGACCGAATCAGTGTATCTTTCCTGAGTATGATGTTACTTTTATCATATACGTAACCAATTTGAGAGATATTGACAAGACACTACAGGGAATCAGAGCAGGAAGGAATGGTAGAACAGTGCAATTACTCCTCTGGAGTCATGATGCAATTCTGCTTGGCAAGGTGAGAAAAGTGATTGCCGCAGCTAAAGAGGATATAACATGCTATATCATGGAGGCCAGCGAACAGTATAATCCTTCCTGTGTGTACAAGGCCCTCAAGGAGCTGGCTGATGGAGATGTGACAGTTGTGGTAGACAGTGCCTCTGTCTTTCAGGAAGATACATTTGAAAAACTTGTCGAAGAAGATAAGGATCATATGATGTACATAAGCTCCGATACAATCCGACAATATCAGAATAGTGTCATTCCACCAATGCAGAGTGATGTTGCCCTACCCACCCAGGGTGATTTTACTCTACCCACCCAGGGTGACATTACCCTACCTACCCAGGATGGTGTAAATGGAGTAAAAACCTTTGATGTCTCCATAGTGATGTGCCAATACAAAAGAGTTAAGGATCTGCCAGAACTTTTGAGGCGACTTGAAGAACAGAATTTTGAAGGCACCTTTCAGTTGATTATTTGGAACAACAATGAAGAAATGAAAGAGGAGATCAAAGACAAATGCAAACCATTCATGAAAAAGTTGAACATTGAGCTTATTCATAGCTCAAAGAACTTCTACTGCGGAATACGCTTTGCCATCAAAGACCTGATAAAAAGCGACCTCATTATCCTGATAGATGATGACATCCTCCCTGGAAAAGGCTATGTCAAAAGGTTTATTGACAAGTACAAGGAGTATGGACCAAATACTACATTTAGCTTCAGGGGTCACTTATTCAATCACTCTATCGATGAGGAAAATCCCCAAGAGGCATGGCAATACTGGTATAAATCTACAGACCAGTTCCTCCAGCTAGAACAACATCATGAAGATCACCTAGTCCACATGCATCATGCAGGTAACATGCTCATTCCTAAGCAAATCCTTGAAGCAGCACTATCAGGTCACCAGCTCACAAGAAGAGATTATGTGCTTGTGGATGACTACTGGCTCTCCTTTGTCCTCTCCCACCACATGGAGGTGAGTTTGATGAGAGTCAAGGCAGATGATGTCATGGCAATGACTCCCAGTGCTGATGACGAAGAAGTGGCTCTGTATTGCAATCGAGCAGTTCACGAGCAGCGAGCTGACTTTTACATTTATCATAATCGTCTCAACTGGCCCAAGAGTAAACCAATTGAATTTCCAAACATTTAACACTCTCCTATATTATATAGGGTATATATTTCGAATACTCCACTTAGCTAATATACGTACGTATGTATCCATTATTAATATATCTTTTTTTGTATTTTTGTATTAAGGTAATACTTTAATTTAAGAGTAAATTCAATTTTGAGCTTCATCTTTGGGACGATACATCCTTCGATTTTTGAGCGTTTAAAAACACTGCGTTTTTAAACACTCAAAAGTGGAAGGATGTGAAGTGAAAGTAATAAATAATATATAAATAAATAATAATTGATCATGAGTGTCAAAATTTTTATAGCATGAATTAAAAGCTTATATAAGTACGTACGTATATATACATATTATACATTCCTACTTAGAGAGTACTACCGTACTCTCTGATAGGAGCTAGCATTCAACTAAAGTTTGCAACCAATAAATTTTTAAGGGAGATCTAGATTTAGGACTCCATGTACCCTGTTTTATATAAATTGAAAATAACCTTTAAAATGGAGCACATGAACTGTACAGTGCATTCAACCTTACATTACGTTAATTCATACATGCATGGCATATGAAATGCTATGTAAATCATTACTATTTATACTATAAAACTGTAACTACATGCAATATATAAGATGTCAGTTCTATATATGAAATTCAGGGTTCTCAAATTGTTTGGATATTTGTGGGATTCAGGGTTCTATGGACAAGTTATGATTCAAAGTTTCTTACTCCCGTTTCCTCTCGAATCCAATCTAGGAAATAGTATACACTAATGTGTTGCTCAAACTGGACACGTCTGGTGCATTCTGAAAAATGTCCATTCAGTAAACCAGTAACAAACCAGTACTGCTCGGCGCTGTTGTATGACACAAGAGCTGTTCCTCCTACCCGAGCACAAGGGGTTCGTGTCGGAGCTATGCACACAGATCTGCTGGCGGTACTCAAGGCATTGCACTGTGAGCCTCTTGTTAAAATATTAGTTTCCCTACGGAGAACCCTACCACCTTCGATGCTTGGTAGGAACATTGTCCAATGTGCAGTTGAAGGTGGTTTGGAAACATCTCTATCACTCGGGAGACAGGCTGCCCGAAATGGAGTGCCTTCACTGGCCAGATTGACCTTTGCTATGCGAACTAGTGCCACCACATCTTCTCCCTCAGAAGAACTGCTATAATTCTGATGACATACAATCTCCAACACTTGAGAAGAGAAAGCGGGATAGGACCAACAGTTGGACTGCGCTCCAGTGCTACCAGGATTCTGGTTGGTAGTAAATGGATCAACAAAAACAGCAGAAAGATCTCTGAAATCCTTCCCACATACACAGCTCCCTAGTGTCAAAACCCACTCATGATTTATCAAAACTCCACCACAGAATAGTTTACTGTCAGTTTGACTGCAGAATGAGATTGTCCACGGTGCAGTATCGTAATTCTGCATAAATATTTCCCGAGGTACTCCTTGAATTGTAGGTAGATTACGTGGTCGGTATGGCAACAGACCACATGTGACACAACCTCCAATCCTGTCACTTGAAGAGTACCCATCCTCACAGGCACATTGATAGTTTTCATCAAAAGGTAAGCATGTATGATCACAATCAAAGCCTTTATCTTCACAGTGATCTAATGAAACACATAAGAACCATGATGGTATGAACAGTGGTTAAAGCTATTTTATGACACTTCACTACTTATTACTACTAATAGTATACTGTAAGTATGTATCTGCTAAGCTGTTTGAAGATCTTGGACTACACTAGTATTAAAAGTATTATTCTCGCATCAAGAAGATAAAAACAACAAAGAAAAATTATTTAATCCAATTTACAGTATATGCTTAATAAATCAATTGAAACCGGAATTGACCTGCTATATATATATAGACCCAACCACAAATAATAGACCCAACAGATAGATCACATGACAGTCATAGGATCAATAGATATGTCACATGATATCATTAAGACTATTATACATGTATAACTCAAGCATGTAAGTGCATGTATGTGATGAGGGATACTACTCCCTTTACCTTGGACTAAGACTCGAATACTCTTGTCAAGCGATCCAAATATGTTCTCCACTGAACACCTATACACACCATCGTCTCTCTTCCTCACATTTGTAACTAACAAAATGGCTGATCCTTCTCCTGTTGCCAAAACAGTTGGTGAGCCAAGCTACAATATACACATAGAACAATCTACTACATCAGATTTAGATTAAAATTTAGAGAAAGATGGAGTAATGAAAAATGAAAATGATTCAGATATTTCAATTGGTTTGCAGCCATACTATTCATTACATTTGTAAATATTCAAACTTTACTCTTTCCATCGCTACTTTAATTCTGGATCATTTGGTCTAATGCCATACATATGTCATCATAAAGCAAGGAGATTGGCATAATGGAACTAGTATATGAACAGTCTCTCTAGGACGGTCAATTGCTTAAAATGACCGCTTCAAGTCTCAAAATTATTTATACTTTTAAACCCTAGCAATTCAGTCACTTACGTCATACAGCAAGAACATTCTCCTAGGAGACCAGATTAGGAAGGTCCCATGGTAACTATATATATATTTATATGAATGCTATAACATTGCAGACATTTGTACGTACTTTTTTCCATGTAATTGAAGGGGGGGGACTACCGCTGCCAAAGCAACCAATTGTAAAATTGAGTCCAATGATCGTCCTTAGCGGACCTTCTACTGGGTTCAATGAAATACTACTTGGTCCAGCTAAAAAAGAAATTAGGTTTACAGGTTTTGTAATGTATACAGTGTATAGTAATAAGACAGTAAACACAACTCATACATAAAACTGTAAGTTCTTAATGTGTTGATTCACACTGCCTAAAAGACTCTCTTACGTACTTTAAATGATCAAATTATTTAACTTGTGCTAATATTGTATGCTATTATAAACTAGTGCATGCTAATATAAACTAGTACATTCTAATATAAACTAGTGCATGCTAATATAAACTAGTGCATGAAAAATCTAAGATACCATTTTCCTACATGCTATGCCTATTCTGTAAAAGAGTCTATAGGGGAACTAAACCTGAAGGAGCTTTGGATGAAGATACAGGCATGTTAGTAATCTGACTCACGGTGAACTGTAAGAGAAAAGTTTTGCCACACAGATCCCCTTAGGTTGGTTGCTAAGCAACTGTACATTCCTTCATCAGGATATGTGACAGGATTAAACTGAATTGAAAAAAGATAAGGGATTGTTAAGTTGATTTTAAAGTTGTAAATTACTTTGTGTGGCTTTGGATTTACTCCACCCAATCAGGTCTCCTAAGGAGTGCAATGGGTTTTACAATAGGTAGAACAGAGGTCCACTTAATCTGGTAAATCTAGAATCACATGCTGAGAGATTAAACTAGCCATTAGTTGCTAAGAAGACATGCTTAAATTACATAACCACCCTAGACCTGAAGAGTATTTAAGCTAAGAATACTTACATCAACTGTCGATGTTGTCAGTCTTGTGGAGTCTTCCGGCCTACCCAGTTTTCTTATTCTACCGCCTGGAATATTAAACTTGGTACCATTTCTGTACCATTGAAATTCCACCTCTTCAAGTGCAATAGGATGGTTTTGAATGCTGCAAGTTAAGCCCAGCCTACGACGAATTCCAGCCTGTACTTGCTTTGTAGTATTTCCAGAAACAGTAGGAGGATCTATAATTATCAGATGAATCAATGTACCTTCATCCTGTATACACACACTAAAACTATATACAATAGCACACGTATGCTATAGACCTACTGTATGTATATATCTTAATATACGTATGTAGGCTGGAATAATGTGTAAGAATAATGATCTTGGTATATATCTTTAAAAAGAGAGTAGTAAACTATTTTTATTGTATTACATTTTAAACTCAGGCATTGTATTAAATATCACATAATCAAAGCACACAGTACATATACATATTCATAGTTGTATATATAAATATTGACTCTCATGTCCTCATCCAACGAGTCGAAAGATGGAGGTTATCAATAATCCTCACCGTAAGTTTTTATTGTTATAGGCAGTGATTTCCTGGTTCCTGAGGGTAGCTGAACAAGACATGTGTAACTACCAAAGTCTTCTTGCTGCATTGATCCAAAGAAGAGCATGCTCGGCGGACTTGCTGGAGGAATAGGAGTGCTGTCTCCTTTGATCCATGAGGCATTCAGACTACTTTGTCCCTCAATAATACACGGTAGATAGAGAGTACTGCCAGGAACGGCTATTACTTCCTTTGGAATCACAAACTTTCCAGCGGATATACCTACAAGATAGAGTTTGAACTTTGACAAGATAACTTTGTGTTATTTCATTTTTAATTATATATCTATGGATGGATTAAAGGTTATTGTCCAAAAAAGAAAACTCCTATTAATATACTAATTAATTACAATTGTTTATTTAAAAATTTATTAGTATAGAAATACATCAGCAATACAATATAGAGACAATTTTATGATACCTGAAGATGAGTCATCACTAGGAGGAACAATCTGCAGAGATTCCCTCAACTGATAGTCCTCACAGGTGTATGTGCCAATGTCGCTCAATTGAAAGTTCGTGATGTGGAGAACTGCCACCTTGGTTCTCGGAAGATAATAAAAGCGAATGCGGCCAGAGTTTGTCTGAGTAAGAGCCTCTTCTCCCTTCAACCAGATTGGGTCTGTGGTCACTAGAGTTGATGTCGGTCTGATGCAGCTGCAAAATATTATCACTTGTTTGCGCAATTTAATTTTAAGCGTAGCATCTATAACGTTAGGGTCTCTCCTCCTGGGAATTTGAAGTCGTACTGAAATTTCTTCACATTTGTCTTGATAGGTGACTATATACACAATAAAGTATACGGAGATTACACATTGTAACTTCTTACCCAGACATACAGACGGATGCACTGGATAATAAATTTTCTATAGCAGTGCAAGAAAATTGAAAATATTTAGGATTTTCTGACCATATAAATCCTTCAGCTGAAGAAGTGCTTTTAATCAATTGCTTTGCACTGCTACAGAGAGCTGATTAATTCTCCCATTATATAAGTAACTTGTGAAATACGTAGGGGAGTTAATTGATCAGTGAAGTGACTAAAGTCTTACATTGACAACTTATGTAGAAAATTATACGTATGTACGTATGTACCATGAATCTGCAGAAACCAGTAATATATATATACAGTACCTCAATTAAAAAGTCAGTAAAATCAAGATATTTCTTGATAGATAGCAATCTAAATGTAAGGCTCTAAGTAGGGACCAGTCTTGGAATAATTCAAATAATATAAGGTTTAAATCTTCACTGCTTTACACTTATGTAGATCCTTTCAGACCTAAATGGTACCCAATAATCAAACCACAAGTCGAAAGAAGGGGAATCAAACCCAGGACAGCTGGTTATGACCACCAGTGCTCTACCGTTGAGCTACAATTGCCACAGTAATGCCTCATTCATGTTTCCCCTCTTATACTAACTACAAAGAAGTAATTAGTTGAGATTCACTAATGAGTGGTGATTCTCTTTATCAGAATAAGCTGATAATCAAGACCCAGCACATTAGGAGGAGCCATCTAAGAAATGTTAAAGCATGTCTCACTAACATTAAAGCTTATACTGTATAAGGGAGAACACAAAGTCTCCTCTGTGCTATTTAATTATCAGCTTATGAAGGTTTACCAGACTGAAACATTCTGATTTATAACACTTGCTGCTACGTATGTCTTATTAGAACCAGCTCAACATATATCCCTATATACAGTAGTAGTAGCAAAGGACCTTGCAGTCTTACTTCATATATTCAACGTACCGTCAACTGGTACTAAAGTTGGATATGAGAGTATCATTGGACTAGATCCACCATTGCTCTCTGCTATCACACCAAAAACATGCTGCACTCCTTCTTGCACTCGATGAAACACGTAGCTATGGGCATTCTTCTCGACCAGCCTCTTCTCTACTGGTACATATTCATCATCTTCAATCTATAAGAAAGAGATATACAAGGACATATATATATATATTTATGTACTTAGTAAGGTAATGGTGCCTATACTGTATATATACTTAAAAACTGGTCCTAATTCGAGACACTTATAATTTCTTACCACGCCTTTCTGACAAATGTTAGGTTGCATTTTAAACACTTAATGTGTACAAGCTAAGCAACACTTAAGTCACATTAGCATGCTATTTTTGCAACTGGCATCATCAGAAATAGAGGGGTGAGAAACCACTAGTGCATGCATATTTCTGAAATTAGGTATTCTTACCTTACCTGTCAGGTATGATTGATACTAAACTCAGATGCATATTAGAAACAAAGCACTTAATGACAAAATACATTGTCTTCAAGACATCCAATTACTTGCCTTATAATGCCTGATTGTATATACCCGTATAAAGCCCACAGGAAAGTTAATTGGAGGTCCCCAAGTGACATTGAGGCTGGCTCCAATTTCATGTCTCAAGGTAATAGCAATGGGAGGGCTGGGTACTGTGGAAAGAAAAATTGTTCTCAGTTATATGTACATGATGTCCTGTGTGTGTTACATACACGGTCTGAGCGAAGGAATGTATGTTATGTCTGGCCCAGTGTAGAAGAAGAAGAAGAAGAAGAAAACTCCTGTATCCTCATCCAAAGCTCTCACTAGGTTTAATTCCCTATAGGCCTTTACTCTAAAGTAAATGTAGAGTGTTGTATAGACTATTCATGTATCATAAAAGTGGACACCCAGTTCTTATGTAAAAGTGAATACATTAAATATGTAGGTCTGAATCAGTGCACCTCTGGACCTGTTTAACACTTTGACATAGTATTATATAAGAAATTTACTGTAACTAGCAATCCTCATACATATGTATTTAATGATATTCAGGTTATAGCACTGTGAAAACATTAGTCACAATGTATACAATAAATACATCTAGTAAAAGTGCCAGTTTATAGTGAATTGCCTTATGTTATACACCCACACTAAGATCAGGAACTATTATAAGTATGCAATACAGTTTTAGCTGCATGGACACACAAAGCATTCCTTCAAGAATCCCTGACCCACTAATACAATGCAGCCGCGTAAGCCCCACATTTTAACAGCTCCCCTCATCAGTGGTATAGGGTGACAGAGAAAGAATACACTTATTCTAAGTGAGGAACAGGAAGTGTAGGTAGTACAACTATGCGTTTATTTACAGGAATGTAACTTTGAGAGGATAAGTTTAGACTAAATTTACCAGGTTCAGTTATGTAAACTCCAAGATAATAGTCTAGTTCAACTTCAACAATAGTCCTAATGTGACAACGATAAAAGCCTTCTCCGCTGAAAGAAGATGCTCTTTCTGTAGCATCTGGTAATGGAGACCAGGTCATAACGGCTTCAATTGTTCTTCCACCGCTGCGATGTACCTGATAGGGCCCACTCAATCCTTCCTTTGTGGACACCTCCAAGCCATTGGGATAATACCAGGAGACTGTGGCCTCGTTCACTCCTATGCCATTCAAGGAGCAGACTATCTCTTGAGGATAGTTATTACCAATGGTCACATAGGAGTTATTGTGGAAATTCTCATCACCAACTGATATTTGTGGATCTGATGGAAGAAAAAGCATACATTGAATCAAGCTACAATAAGTATACATTCGATCCTATAAGAGTGCTATATTCAGCATTGTGTATATACACGTACTGTGATCACTTGCCAAAACAGCATGTCATTCCACAATTAACTATTTCCTTAAACTGAAAAACGCTAATTATGGTAGGACACTAAAGAGTATATAATTATGTTGAAGTACAGTGGTTGGTATTTGTTTGAGTAAACTAAAGTGAAACCTTCTCAAAGTCTAGTCTGCTAAAATGTGTCTGTCCTGTGTATGCATGTATATATAGAATGTGGTGTCTGTTAAAAGAGATTTAACATACACTAACATATATGTATGTAGCCAAGGATTCACAGAAGATCAAGATAAAGAAAAAGACAAAGACTCCCAGAATCACTGATGAAGGGTGGAATTCCCAGAAACAGCTGTCTGACCCAGTGGAGAAGAAGGGAAAACAAGAAAGAAAAGACTCCTGTATCTTAATCCAAAGCTCTCTCCAAGTTTAGTTTCCCTATAGGCTTTTTTACAGAATAGGCATAGCATGTAGAAAAATTATGTATTAGATTTTTCCTATAGTTTTCCAGTGCAATTCCGCTCAAGTTCTGTTATATTGAAACTCCCACTAACCTCTTTAGTATGTATGATTAATTAGAGTTGGGCTATCTACTCAGATATATATAGACCACATAATTAACTTATGCTTCCCGTTTATGACCCAATTTAAATCTAATCAGGCAATTTAATCAGCTACTAACCATATGTTCTAGTGATATCATTTAATTTGAACTCTTACAAATTACTTAGCAACCAAAAAGCTACAGATGTTCTCAATTATCTTGTAATCTTATACGTAGCTTAGGCTTCAGCTGCAGGCTAATCATATGGCTACTAATTATATATCCACCTGCTTCATATAGATACAGATATCTACCTACGTATATGATATGAAAAATCTAATATACCATTTTTCTACATGCTATGCCTATTCTGTTTCACATTCCACCCTTCATCAGTGATCCTGGGAGTCTTAGTCTTTTTCTTTATATCTTGATCTTCTGTGAATCCTTGGCTCTCTATGCTAAATATCTAGGGGCCTTATATACACAATTTTGGCGCCAAAAGTTAAATAAGGTGTTAACTAAGACACATGATATATACTATGTAAAATCACTAGAATATATTATGCCAAACCAGCCAAGGGACCATGTAGGTTCTTATTCAATATATACGTACGTATGTACAGTATACGTATACACATTGTCTCATGTAGATGTATATTAGTAGAGGATATCCATGTGATAGGTATGTGAGTTTGCACTGACCTGTAATGTGAACCTCCAGACTACTTTGAGTAGCAGTTCCCAAAATGTTTGAAGCCGCACACACATACCTTCCCGAAGCAGACACATTCCGAGGAATAATCATGTGCTCCAGTTGCTTGGTTACCTGCTGTCTTACAGAGGTGCCATTGTGTGACCAGACCATGAGAGGGAGAGGGTTACCATTCACAATACAGCGTAACATGACATTGTACACAGAATATCTGCTTATTTGGTATCTTCCGTTCGGAGAAACTGTCATATTCTGTGGCTTAACTGAAACAGAATAAACATACAATGTAGCAATTATTACTGAAAGAAAGAGTACACGAATAATAATTACTGAACAACCAAACAAAACTAAGCAAGTAAAACAAGTAATTACACAGGGTTGACAGATAGCTACTTACACTGTACTGAGATGTTGAATGTGGCGTGGTTGTGGGTGGAGCCTACGCGATGAAAGAGTCGACACTCGTAAATTCCAATGTCCCTTATCAAAGCCTCATCAAAAATGAGTTTGTAATTATGAATATCTTTATCAGATCCTGCAGTAGTTTCCACATCATGAACCGACTGCACCTTTCGCCCCCTGATGGCCACATTGGTCACATTATACTGTTTATCATCTTTGAACCATAAAAGTTGCGGCGTGTGGACGGCTCTGGTTTCTACAGCAACCTGACAAGTGAATTCAACTGATTGGGTGACATTGACAACAACCTTATGGACTCCAGTAGTTGTTAAGGTTGGTGTACCTTTAGAAAAGAGTATAGCTTCATGTTAAAACCTATTGAATACCCCTGTACCAAATAGTAATATAATATATCCATTTTTGCTGTTCAAAGTACAATATATTAATACGCTATAGCTTATGAACATCTATTAACAAATTGGTAAAAAAATCAAAGCATTTCACTAGCCAAGCTCAAGATGTTTTATATTATATGGATTTACAACAATAGCTTTAAATCATAATTATCTAGACTCCTCAGAATCTATGTATTAATGAATAAAATCATTATATTATTTTGATCTGGATAAAGGATTTAAGTGCAATTTTTATATACGTAGTTAATGAATCAAACTAGAAACTCTATTACGGGGGAGACAGTTCTTTTTTAAAGGACAAATTTACACTTGTATATATACGTATGTATGCATGGGTTTTAACCCGTAAGTGCTGATTGCAATATATACATATAGTACGTATAAACACAGACATATACATTTTATCAGGAGGAGGAAAATTTATCATGAAACTGCATCCAAAGCTCTATATAGGCTTTCCCTAAGTTATAAAAGAACAGTCTATTGTATTAGTATATATACGGATGCCAACCATATACACGTACATACGTATATAAAATGATTATTCATATATGTACATATATACTAGTGTGGTAAAACATTTAGCTAACTTGTATGCAATGATTGCCCATAAATTAGCCTAACATACAAGTGGTCATAAGTACTATAATAAAAATAGATCAAATTAAGATTCCCCTTACATCTAGCAGCCATGTATAAAATTAACTTCAATAATTAGATATACGTACGTATGTACAATACGTATGTACATTAAGTTAATAGACTAAAGTAATAAGGAATACTCTTTCAACATACCATATATGGACACAACTGCATAAGGAGAAACAGCTTCATCTCCTTCACTGTTGATAACTCTACACCTGTAGTCATCTTCTCTCTCCAGACCCACATTATATAGAACAAGAGGGTGACCAGGTTTGGTTGAAGGCAAGCTACTGCCAGATCTTGCCTCCCAATGAATAGAGGTCAGGCCATCTCCTCTCACAGGACAGTGAAGGAGAATGTTACTCTTCAGCTCAGCTTGGTACCCCATTGGCGGTTGCAACACAGATGGCAGCTCGATATCTATGAATAATGAAAGTGATAATCAACCACAAGTTATACACCCTGATAGAACTAAAATACAAAAGAAGCAATTGCTGGGAATCAAACCCATGACATCTGGTTTTGCATGACTACTATTGCTCTATTACTAAGCTAAAATTGCCACAGTAATGTACCATGTCATTTTTCTCCTCTTATACTTACTACAAACTAAGTAATTAGTTGCCATTCACACTAATTAGTGGTGATTCATTTATCAGAACAAACTGGTAACCAGAGACTACTTTAGTTTTGAAAGGTTAAACCTTACCAGATACTTTCATGCAGTTGGAAACCCTTGAAATATGAATTTATATGTGATGAACTCACTTCTGGCATTAATTGGTAGTAGGTAAACATATGTTTCCGAAAAAAAATCTTGACAAATATATAATCCTGTGTACTCCTTAGAAAAACTTTCAATTCTCAAAGTACTTTCTTTCACAATATTTTCCTGAAATTGATCTTGGTTTCTGTCTGTAGTGACTTCAGTGGTACCATGGTACCAAAGAGGTCTTGAAGAAGAAGCTTGTATGGAGCAAGCACATTTTATAGTAAATCTTGTTCCAAAAGGTACAGGCAAATAACGTGTTTCCAACTCTTCCAATTCTATGCTAAACAAATCTGTTGATAGGGTCAAACTCAAGCATCTTTGCAACTCATCCGCTACAGAACCAAATAACAATAATAATAATAATCAATTTAATATAGCAATTTAAATGTCCTCTCAATTATTTTCTTAATTATTTAATCAATTTAATTATGTATTAAGGAAAGCTCTTTTACTTTGAGGATGGACTCCATTTTATTTGCATTAGATAAACAAACAAAATCTATAACTTAATCAAAGGAAGCTTTGATTATAAGATCATTCTTAAAGTCTTAAACTGATAAAATTGAGATATGACTGTTAATGCAGCCCACTCAATAGCATGCCTGATTGAATTTAACAGCTTTTGTATATTCGTGGTTATTATCATACTGTTTACAAATGTGAGTGCTTCACTAGTAGCCAGAATTCTTATAGTGAAGACTTTAATTTAACACTTTTAAAAAGGCTTCTTCTTGCATACACTTGTATATCATTAGCTTAAACTTCATGTAAATAGAGTCTCCTAAAAGTCCTTTGATATTGTGAACATTTGGTTCAAAGGACCCTACTAGGAGCTATATGAACTATGTATGTTACATTAGATTACTATAACTTGTATATAGTAACTATATGTGTATAAGGCATTCAGGAAAGTCATGTCTGCATAATATAATATCTTACTGTTCCGATGAGTGAGGATTGAAGGTGTGAAAGACGCTGGTCCTGACCCTGTGGTACTGGAGACATAGACGCCAATGCTATAGGCACTATTTGCTTTAAGATTGTCTATAGTAATTTCTGTGACCGTATTAGCTACTTTAAAAGTGTCATATTCAATTGTATTATTTGGAAATACAATAACTGTGTATCCAAGCACCTTCAGACCAAAAGGCTCCAGCGGAGGCTGCCATTTTGTGTGAACTGTACTAGGACTCATTGCAGTAACAGAGAGAGAGGACACTTCTCCTGGAACTAAAGAAGAAGAAAGGAAAAATAAAAACAGCATACAAATCATGTGCAGAGAGAGCAAGACAGGAGAAAGAGAAATGAAAAATAAACGAACAGAAATGGCTTCAAGTAAAATTATATATCTTTGATGGCTGCTATTCCTTACAGATATAATTATACCCTTGTAATCAAAACATCTCAAGTTACACTAGCAGTGGTATATAAATTTATATATAGATCTATAAATAACTTTTGATATGGGTAGTTATACTATGTACGTAAATGTGTTAACACAAGTGTCAGTATAAACTTTACTAGGTCACAAGTGTTATCTATGAGTGACAACAAGAGAGTTAGCCCTGCTGGAACCACGTACCTGGCGGAGTATCAAATACGCCCACTTTAATCTGCTTAACTACACCTTCTGCAATTCTTCCTCTGCAAAGGTAAAATCCTTCTAGAGAGAGATTTTTTGAGGTGAAGTAAATAACAGATTTAAAGTCAGAGAGCTCCTGATATACATCCTCTCTCTTTGAAATAGTGATTCTGTTTCCATTTTGATCTAACCACTCAACGCTGTCTGCCTCGTAGCAATCTGGATTAGTGTAGCAGGTGAGACTTGTTGTGGCTTCCATAAGGATGTAGCCATCCTGAGGTAGCACCTTGTTGTTGCTTCCCACGACTAAAATATCTGTGTAAGTGGATGAATGAAGTAGCAAATTACTATTAATACTGACGATGTATAAAGTTCTCATTGCACATATATATACATATAAAATATGATAGATTTCACATAATTTTAAATTCCGTTAGCCTACAGGGTTTATTGTATAATTGTATTAACCTATTTGGAGACAATTTCCTGAAAACATACATGTACATTACTTTTTCTCTAATTCTTCTCTAATTAAGTGAAAAAGATACTTAAATGTTACATAGCTTAGCAAAATAGGATTATGAATGACCGACCATGTTAGGCCAGTACGTGTTGCTTAGTTACTATTTTACAAAATGTTTAGATTCAATTGGTTATAAAGTGGCCACTTAAGCCAGCAAGAGAGGGTTAACTGTGATCACACGATTCTTACTAGGGTTATTTCCCTATAGACATCAGAGTAATCCACCAAATATATAGTAATGAACTATACATAAGGAGCTAATTGCATAATATTATGCAACATAGCAAATGCAAATTTTCATAGTAAAATCTAACATAATCATTCAGTATATGTAATTACCATAGTTGGGTGCTTTGGTAATGCACTATTGAATGTTGAAGCATACTTCATGAATTGTTAAGGTAATGGAGAAGAATTTCCAAAAGAATTAGTAAAAGCTGCAAGGTTAAGCTTGGAATGTCTTTCCCAACAGCAGACAAAATATGTCATTAAGAGTGTCTAGCTCTAATAAATTGAGCGGAAAGGCTATGCAGTGGTCTATAAAAGGTTAATTTAATTATACTGCTATCAGACTGTTTACATGTTACCACCCAAATTACAAATTTAAATGTCTAGTGTGGTTAGACTATGAATTATACTTAGTCTGATAGGGATACATAAATGGCATTCACTGACCCTTTAAAGTTTCCACATCAAAGAGCTATGGAAATGTCATAGAAGAAGGAAGAAAGATGTCACATGTACACTGGCTTTACTATTCAGGTTTCAAGCAAGAAATGAAAATTAATAGCAACCACTTTCCAGGAACCTGTAGCAGTTTACCACGCCCTTGAATACCTTCAGAAGTTTACTGGTTCCTTCACTGGCTTCAGGAATCCATGTGTCTGACTAAACCTAACCTAATGATGATCATTTTGTAGTAGGAGACTCAGAGACTACGTAGTTACCTCAAAGCTTTACTAATTAAATCAGACAATTTATCAAAAGGTAAGTACAGATGGAGGGGTATAATCCATTAACATTAGAAGTGAAATTTCAGATGTTAACTATGAAATAAGATTATACATATAAAAATGTTTCTTATTACAAGGTCTTCTAAATATATACTCAGGATGCCAAAAAATGAATTCTAAACCTACTGTTATTTTAGGAAACGTATCCCATGGTTACCAGACTAAATAGCTAACCACAACTGTTACTATGTACACAAGTTTCACATCAAAGTTTGAACTTGAGTATAGTATCACATTGTGGGGATGTTTATCCCTGAATATTACTATAAATGTCTCATACAAGACATAGACATACATAGATGTACACACGAACATAGATAGTATATTAAAGTTCTTGAGCTTATCAATGGCAAGTAATAATAAAATGAATTATTACTTGTCATTGATAAGCTCCAGAACTTTGATATACTACAATTTGACTTGGCAATGAAACTCTACGACATAACGTACAAAGATATACATACGTACATGTCATGCATAGATGCATATACATATGTATTTCATCATAGCCAATGCAGGATGTGTGGAACTGCAGCTCTCCTTTTTATATGTATAGGGGTATAGCACTTTAGCCATTTGATACATCAGTTTGACTTGCTTACCAGATTGCTTGTTGAATGCTCCAGTAGCACCAAATGAAGTAAAGGCAGCAAAACCATAAAGCACTATTCCAAGTCTGGCCAAAGGATTGCGATGAGTGATGCTGTATGATGTGGTTGCAGTAGGAAATTGTAATCTGGCGATGTAATACTGAGGCCATCCAGGAGGGATAGAGTACAGGTCAGGTGTGTCACTGTTTAATAAGGTCTTCAGAGAAAAAGAGCCAATCATGATTGAATCTGTAGAAAAAGAGACAAAGCATTCATATACGATGTTTTATATATGTACTGTATAAGATCATAATTGGGAGCTAGTTATCTAATTCAGCTTTTTATGAGGTTAATTTGACAGTATAGATGCAGATAAAATAATAAGCAAATCTAATTGCCAAACTGTGACATCATGCAATTTCTATATAACTGACATCAGTGTAGATCATCTATACTGATACTAGATTCCTATCCTTAAAATCTTATTAGGTTAGCCAGTGAATAATATGTATTGTTTCGGGACAGCAACTGATATTTGAGAAATAGTCACTACTATGAACAGATGTTGATGGTTGATTAATACCATCTACATACGTATGTAGCAGGCTTTACTAAGGATTAGATGACATATTTTATAGGGACAGTAGTTAGAGTTACAAAGTAATACATTTAGTGTCCAACTACAACAGTCTTAGGCTTCCTTTGTAACAAATATCCCAAGCTATATCACCATTAGCATCACTAACCGGGCTGGTAGTCTGCAACTGGGATGATAATATTGACATAGTTTTTGAAAGGATTATATGCCCTGGAAGGACGAAAGAAAGTCGACTGGTGCCCATAGCTATCAGTTGGAGGTAGTACTATCATGCTAGGATTTGCAGCAGGGGAAAAGTCAACAAACGCTCCTGTTGAAAATTGTACAACAAGAATTGGCTTGTCAGAGCACACTAGACAGTATTGGTGCGAAGAGACTGTATCCTGTCCCCCTAGCTGGGTTCCACTCTCCCAAAATTTTCCTCCAGCAAGGGTGAAGTTTATAGTAGTCATGTTAAAAGCTTGGTCATTTAGCTTTGTCCAGCATTTGATTTTTACTGTTGTGTCATCAAATGCTGATAAAACACGATACAAATCATACTTGGTCCTAGTTAGCAGCGGTGCTGTCACGTAAGTCTTTCCCCACATATTTACTGGCGGTATCATCTCTCCTATAAAGTCTTTGTGCTGCCTGTCTGCTGGCACTTGAGTACCACCATGCCCGGAGAAGAGAGAGATTGGCTTTCCTCCCCAAACTGTCACTTTTGATCCCGTAAGATCAAACTCTGATTGAATAAAAAGCGTTTCTGACCTATCTAGAGTGACAATTTTATATTGATCTGTCGTAGTAAGAATATTGCTACCAATGTAAGCTGGTTGTATGGTTGATATATTGAGAACTGTAAGATCATGGTGTGCCACAATAATAATAAAACTTTTGTCCCGTATGTCTACATCTACCTCTTCATTTCCATCAGCATACATTATTGCATAATAGGTCATAAATTCATCCTCAAATTGTAGCAAATTCAGACTATCAGACGGCATTGCAAGAAACATGGCTGACTGATGCTTCAGATTGCTATTCACAAAGACAGATATGGTTTGCTCAATTGATCTCTCACTGACATAAACTCTAACAGCCTTGTTGTTTTGGAATTCAGAGGTCAATATAAGCTGTTCTGCATCCTCTTTTCCTAGTGTTAAAATATTGCCCCTGTTTTGACTCACTGTGGCTGATCGTCTATAGCCAACAGCGGGTGCCTCTACAAATACTGTGATCTCTTCAGTTGAAGAAGTGCTTAAAATGAAGGCTATTTCATCAGGAATTGAGGAAATACGTGGAAGTGCTATTAGAAAGTCTCTTCCATCACTTCTGGCCTCTACAAAGAAGATACAATATGGAATATAAAACACTCTTTCCTATAAAGAAATGGTGGACATCGGTATAAGGTTATATCTTCACTGTATGTTATATAGCTGCTAGTAGTATCAAGTTTCAAAGTCTGGCTTCTGTCCAATGACCGGATAACTTAGGAAAGTGTTCATGTTTGATTGTGTATAACTGGGCATACGCAACTAGTTTTCAAATTGTATACCTATGCAATGCATACATGCATGCACTTCTTTGATCATGCAATCCTTTAATCGTTATACATTAGTGTTTTGATGACCCCAAAGGCCGACATAGTTACACCCACTCACATGTGTACAAAGAAAGCAGCACATGAACACACACAGGAATGTGGATATGAATAATGTTGCATAACCACACCATCAAATGGCACACCTTACCAACAGGGTTGTCAGTGAGAGCTACTGCTCCAGAAAAGTAGTTGTTTTCTCCATGAGGAAGAGCGTAGTATCTTCCATCTCCAAGATTAAACCCCGACCACCAGGACACTTCATTAAATATTTGTAGTTCACTGGAGTAGAGAAGGCTACCATTTTCTGCATATCTAAACACTGCATAGGACCTGAATATGTCTGAAATGAGCACTAGTTGAAAGGTGTTGTTGATCTAAGAGTGTAGAAAATTGTTGAGCTTGTGGTAGGATGTATTGATAAGAGCTGATCATATTACAAAACAATGGTCTATTGGGAATAAACATTGGGGATGTACTGGTGTAGATAAGATTGAACAGGTCTGATGACAAAATATACGCACACCACTTCTATAATACAATTTCTAGACTTGAAGTTAAACTGACCTGGTTTTCGGAGCTGCAACAGGGTATATCGACCCAAGTTACTACAAAAACGAAGTTTGGCTCAAAGTGTTTCAAATTATAACTCCTCTTCACCTCTTCCTGCACTTCGCTAAACTCATCCGAGGTAAGCCTTTCGCGATAGTACACTCGTGAGATAGATTGCCTTTCCCCGTAGCTCCATAGCGGAGCTACGAAAGGAATGGGCTGGTTAGCCGTTCGAGGTGTCCACTGCTTGCAGCAGGGTCCAAGGGGTTCTCCGAACGACACTAGACCGTAAGGTGATACCTGAATTACGACAGGAAAAAGCGGTAAATGCTACGCACCCCCCACTTTATGGTCGACATATGTTGATATTAATCAGTTGACTTACAAAAATACTTCTGTACACGCTGTTGCCTATCCTCAATCCATTGACTGTATATATTTCTGAGGAATTGCTAATGTCAGTGTCAAGGATGTTTATGTCCCCGGAGCCTTCTCCAAAATTCAGCAATGAACTGGAGACAGAATTGAACAGTAAGGACCAAAGCACTACGGCAAACATCTTCACAGAACTGCGACACACAAAAAAGCTGCAAATATATACGTACTCTATACCCATGCGCTTTTGTTCCTTAGCACTCAATGAATAACGTTATCCAAAAGCTGAAGACGTCTTATGACGTCATTAATCTCCAGGAATTAAACAGAAGCCCTCGTTGGACACTCAATTGCATAGCTTGCAGGAGATGGGACTTTGATGGGTGCTGCTTCAGTTGATAATCATGCAATATAATCTACCAAACAGCCATTACTAATTTAATATGTGATAGTTACTTAAGATTAGCGTGATTGATTGCAGAAATGTCATGTTTTACTATATTTTATTAATTAAGAGTAGTCACTGGATATATTAGGGCTGTTTCTGACTGAAATGTATATATAATCACTGTCTTTATTGTATTGTTTATCTAATAATAAAAACACTACAGAAAGAATCAATTAGGGAAAAAAACAAAAAAGTGATTATCGTATACCTAGACATAAAGATTCAAATTAACATGAACATTTACGTTTTTCAGTGACTGAATTGGGACTTCCCCTTTCAGTGGTCTTTTGTTCGTTTAACAAAACATTATTAGTGGCTTCCTGCAATTTGATGCTTTTTGTGACCTCTTTAGCAGAGGGGCTGTAGGCACGAGACTTCCATGCATTATGTAACTTCTTCACAACTAGATCAAAACTTTCTGAAACATTTTCCCCAGTTTTCGCATTGACTGTGAAAATTAAATCCTGTGGTATATTGTGTTCTGTTGCAAAGAACTGCACATCTTCATCAGGAACTACCCTGCTATTCCAGCCATCCTCATATTCGTGGGCCCATAATGAAATGATCAAGTTCTCTGCATTATCAGTATAGTGATGTACTGAGCTCATCCAGTCATTCAGAGCTTCTAATGATGAAGTATCTGACAAACGGAAAACTAAAATGATAGCATTGATGTCTTGAAAGTAGCTCTTGGTGAGAGAATCATAGGTCTCCAATCCAGCAGTGTCCCAGAGGGAAATCTAGGCATTGTAAAAATAATGAAAAATCTAAGATACCATTTTCCTACATGCTATATGCCTATTCTGTAAAAAGAGCCTATAGGGGAACTAAACCTAAGAGAGCTTTAGATGAAGATACAGGATGACATTCAACTACCCATGAGTGGCTTTATAAATTTCTATATTTTTGTCATCCCAACTTTCTGAAAATCAAAATGAATGATGGAGCATAATATGAATGATAGCATCTCTCTCGTCCATTACACGTCAAATAAATATGGAGGCTATAAAGCGGTCTGGCTATGCGAGACTAGTTTCGTTTTTTTATTATATATGAGAAGTGAAATTTATCCCTGTATTAAGATTAAAACAGAGATGTGTGCTCATTTAAAAGAATTCTAAAGATAGCTTCGCTGCACAAACCTTCACTTCAGATCCATCAATATTTCTGCTTAAGTTCTCAACATCGAGTCCTGACGAAGTAGGTTCATCGACCGTAACATCGACAAATTTACCTTCTCTCAGATACTTGAATAATGTTGTTTTGCCAACATGGAGTTTTCCTCCAAAAACAATCTTATAAAATGCCGTTTCAGAATTCCGGGGCGTAATACGAAAGTCTCTACTCTCCGCCATCTTTATTCATACCTGATGGGTGTGTACATATACGTAGGTGCGGCCATCACATGCAGTAGCAAAATCAGCCCATGCAGATATTAAATCCGACAATGGCATACCCTGTCGAATCAACTCTTCCTGTAGAGCAGAACTTGGATGCAAGGTCAGGGAGATCGATATCGACAAGAAGAGAAGAAGTTAGTATAGTTATTTTAGGAGTAACCAAGAGTTTAGTCTCTTTAAGAACTCTTTATCTAGCATATTCTGTTCATTGCAGAACTTCCATATATCCCTCTGTGGGCAAAGCGGCGTCGGTAAGACTACAGTTTTCAACATATTGAAGGACATGCAGCCTATCACATCATCTAGCCATGGGCCTACCGATAACTTTACAGCGAACGTTACAAGAGAGAACGGTGCTTTTACAACAACTTATAATGTAAGCACTATATATTGGAATGGCGTAACATATAAGCCATTAAAAGGGCTATAGTCAGAATAATCCTGCAACACAATTTTTCAGCATGCTACATCTACTTTGGAGCAAAGGGCCTATAAGGAACTAAACCTAGTAAGAGCTTTGGATGAAGATACAATAGTTTTTCCTCCTCCTTCTTCTTCTCCTCCTCCACTGGGCCAGATAGTTCTTCTTCAGTTATTCTTCAACAGTGACCATAAGAATCTTTGTCTTTTTCATTCATGCAGCTGTAGGGTGATGCTCATCTTAGATCTTAAAGACTTCTTTAAACACTTCTTTACATTGTACAAGAGAAATAAGCATGTGTTCTACCATAAGCCTAAGACTTAATCTAAGGGAGACATATACAGTATATTAATATATCCAGACCTTTTGATGGAAAATAGATATCTTTTATTTCCTCTTTTTTGTCTACTATGCCCCATAAAATACATAAAATAGTATGACTGGTGTTGTCTCTGTATAGTTTAAATTATGGGATACAGCAGGTCTGGAAAAGTTTCGTTCAATGACCCACAATTACTTCTACAACAAGATGATGTGCATTCTGGTGTATAGTTCACAACTAGATGGAAGTTTAGAGATTTTGAGGGACTGGATCACCAAAGCTAATGATCAATCTATTAAACCACTTCTTTCTCTTTGGGACAATGAAAGAGTTGAAACTGACCACAATGTCATAGATGAGGAGACACGAAAGAAAAATAGAGATAAAATGATGGGTTTTGGACAGTACTATGGTATTCCGAGATCGCTCTGCTTTCAAATAAATGCACTTGCTGATAGTGAGGAACTGGAAGAATCAGTCTCAGTACAGGAAGCATATGATTTGGTTGTGAATGCTATTATACACAAAATAGAAGTAGAGAAATCAGCTGAGGTTGTTAGCAAAAGTTCAAACTCTGAATCATTTTCACTTAAGAGGGAAACTGATGAAAGTGGGGCTAATCAAGAAGTTACAAATGATAAACCTAGAGGCAGCAGAAGGCAAAAATGTTGTGAAGAATAAGAGGCTAAACATTATTACATGAATAGCTACATAGCTAGAAAATATATATCAGCATGTGACATAATAAATGGACCAGCTCGAGTAGCTATTAATATTGTTATAATATATGTATGTATATTTACTCTTTTACAAAACTATATACAGTGCAAGTTACAATATACTAAGGTAATCTATATATATATATATATATGTACAGAACAAATTATGGCTGTAAATCATATAACATGATTCAGAAGATAATAAAAATTAAATTCCATTTAAAACATTATACGTATATATGTACGTATATGTACTAGCTTGCATATGATTAATGTGGTTAACCTTCATACAATGTGCATGAAAAAAATTGTATAGAAAGTTCAGTTCAAAATGTTCAAAATGCTGCCTCTCAATGCTGGGACCACTGAATGGTCTTCAGGTCAACACCTTCCTGCACCATCTCCCACAGCGGGCTACAGAGGTAGGGAATTAAGGGAGAGAGAAATTAAAAATTTGTGGTTTATTTATCATTTTAATCGCTCATGAATAAAATTTACAAGTTATTAGAGGGGATGAAGTTCCGTAATCACGGAAAACAGATGGAATTCATGGAATACGCCTTTTGAAACGGAATTAGCAATTTTTTTAAGTACATGAGTATACGGTATACCTAAGTAACTTTCAAAATAAACTATCCATACTTAGTCTAAAGGTTACGTACGGGTAACAGACAGGTTTGCTACGGTTTTAGCCTTAAACCCATACTTCATTAATATTGGTGACCTTGATGTAATCTAAAACAAAGTCTTCATGTAATTCTTTTGACTTAATCACAGTGGAGGGTGTCACCAGCCTACAGGTTGAAGCCTCATCGTCTTTTTTGAGCTTCGCTACTTTCCTCGTACAATGTTTTCGTTTAGATTACATCAATGTTGAAGGAAGATTTGATTGTATATTACTATTACAGTGCACTTATTGTATGGAAATATATAGCATTGTTATTATTAAAAATGACTCAAAACTGGAAAACGTTTGTTGAAATGGAATTTGGTATATGAAACGGAAAACCCCTTTTTAAATGGAAAATTAGCTTGTAGTCACTAACCTCATCTCTCGGAGATTGGTTACCACGCCAACACAGCGCTGTACAGTGTAATCAATCTCTTCTTCAGTGGTAAAACGGCTGATTCCAAATCTAATTGAAGAATGAGCTAACTCTTCATCAGAGCCAATTGCCCTCAGTACATAGGAGGGTTCTAGAGAGGCTGAAGTACAGGCACTACAAGTGTATAAACCACATACTAAAGACAATGATTATACAATATTACTTTCATTGTATTGTGTATAAATACATACATACTAAACAGACATTAATTGAACAATATTACAATTCTCAAATTACAAAAAAAAACATTTCACAGAAGTGGAAATATGTAGTACTGATCTAATGAGAGTATAATGTAATCAACTGTTACGACTGAATTGTCAAGCATTAAGCATAATGGATATAGACAATGATCGAACAATATCATGTGTCAAGTTACCTTCCCGAAGACAGAGCAACATCTTTCAAAGCCATTAACAAACTCTCACCCTCTACATATGCAAACGAGAGGTTCACACATCCTACATACGTACACAAAGAAAAAGATCACACCTGTCCATCACAATTGATGGAGACAATTAGTCTTTTGGTAGTAGAACTATTTGATGGCAGGGATCAACTCAAAGGGTACTACTGAATATACCTATATATAAGGTGGACAAGAATTTATATACATACAAAGCACACAAATGATATACATGTAATTATGGATCAGTTCTCTTCACAGAACTGTACAGTAAACAAACCTGGAAAGGATTTTTCTGGATCTCCATTTCTGATGACCTGAGGAATCTGAGACGTAATGCCATCAATGAGCTTCTTAGACAATCTTGTGATATAGGCATGATCATACTGCAAGTAGGCAGGATTGAGATCGAGATCGAGAGATACTTCAATAGTTTGGGATCTAGGGCACACACTGAGCCATAGTCATGTACGTACGTACGTACCTCCATTTCCTGGGATGCCAATTCACATGCAGCTCCTAGCCCCACCACTAGGGTGTGGGGCAGGGTACCACTCCTCATGCCCCTGGGGTACAGGGTGGGAAACCATTGACAGCAGCAAAACGGAAACATGTTACCACCTACCTCTCCTGTCCTCCCCCACTGATGATGGGATCAATCCTGACTCTTGGTCTTCTACGGACATACAGGGCTCCCACGCCTTATATGGAAGAAGAGAAACGACTGTTATTTGATGAATCAACTTTACAGACAAACAACACAATTAGGCCCCACCCCCACCCCCACTCCTACCCAGCCCCACCCCCATTCCTACCCAGCCCCACCCATTCCTACCCAGCCCCACCCCCATTCCTACCCAGCCCCACCCATTCCTACCCAGCCCCACCCCCATTCCTACCCAGCCCCACCCCCATTCCTACCCAGCCCCACCCCCATTCCTACCCAGCCCCACTCCCATTCCTACCCAGCCCCACCCCCACCCCCATTCCTACCCAGCCCCACTCCCATTCCTACCCAGCCCCACCCCCATTCCTACCCAGCCCCACCCCCATTCCTACCCAGCCCCACTCCCATTCCTACCCAGCCCCACCCCCATTCCTACCCAGCCCCACTCCCATTCCTACCCAGCCCCACCCCCATTCCTACCCAGCCCCACCCCCATTCCTACCCAGCCCCACCCCCATTCCTACCCAGCCCCACTCCCATTCCTACCCAGCCCCACCCATTCCTACCCAGCCCCACCCCCATTCCTACCCAGCCCCACCCCCATTCCTACCCAGCCCCACCCCCATTCCTACCCAGCCCCACTCCCATTCCTACCCAGCCCCACCCATTCCTATCAAACCCCACCCCCATTCCTACCCAGCCCCACCCCCATTCCTACCCAGCCCCACCCATTCCTACCCAGCCCCACCCATTCCTATCAAGCCCCATCCATTCCTATCAAGCCCCACCCATTCCTATCAAGCCCCATCCATTCCTACCCAGCCCCACCCATTCCTATCCAGCTCCACCCATTCCTATCAAGCCCCACCCATTCCTATCAAGCCCCACCCATTCCTATCAAGCCCCACCCCCATTCCTACCCAGCCCCACCCCCATTCCTACCCAGCCCCACCCCCATTCCTACCCAGCCCCACCCCCATTCCTACCCAGCCCCACCCCCATTCCTACCCAGCCCCACCCCCATTCCTACCCAGCCCCACCCCCATTCCTACCCAGCCCCACCCATTCTTATCCAGCCCCACCCATTCCTATCAAGCCCCTCCCTACCTTTGGGTCCGTATATTTTGTGTCCACTGATTGACATGAGGTCAATGTTCATATCATTGACATCAACCTCAATCTTGCCAACAGCCTGTGCTGCATCAGTGTGAAAGAACACCTTCCTCTTCCGGCACAGCTCTCCTGTTGGACACAAAGCAAGCTTACGTACACTCAAAGGAGCATAACACTTGAGGAATGAATAACTTCATTTGCTGAACAAAAGCTACTTAACATATTATGCATATGATTAAATTTCTTTCAGCATTTCAGCAGTTTATAGAGCAGCAAAGTATTTGTGAGAGGATGTAGCATGTCAAATACCTACACTAAAGCAACTAAAATGTAACTGCTAAGTACACTACATAGATTGAGTGGCAAACATGTGGTCAACTTCCAAAAATCTAACCACAAATATGGCCAATGACTGCCTTATATGGTACGTATGTATCTGAATATACGTACCTATTTCTTTGACAGGCTGAATGACTCCAATCTCATTATTTACTGTCATAATAGACACAAGAGACGTATCTGGTCTCATTGCTTCTTCTAGATCCTGTACAAATGAATATACCAAAGTTATAGGTCAAGCATCAATATCAGTAAGAAAGAATAGCTATTGTTTAATCTTTGCCTATGTTAATATCACATATCCATGAATCACATAAAGGAAATGGAATTCATGATCAACCAACTTTGAGATCAATGATGCCATTGGCCTGGACTGGTAGGTATGTCACTTCAAATCCTTCTCCTTCCAGCACACGGCATGAATCTAAGACACACTTGTGCTCCTTCAAGGGAAGAGAGAGAGATTAACCCCAAGGTGAACCAGTGAAGCTAAAATCACTGATTAATGCATAAACAGTAATAAAGAAAGCCAATTCTGACTTTACTTGCAGAATTTAGAAATCTACAAAACCAAAAGTGCGATACAAGATACGATACAAATTTCTTCCAACTACATCCAACTAAATTTAAAGGTTTTATCTTTTGAGTATCTAAAGACACAGTTTAGGTTTGACCCCCAGAGAACTCGGAGACCACCAGAGAGCAGCCCTAACTATGTGTGTGTGTATGTATATTTATTTATTTAAATTATATTATATTATAATGGTATATTGTACATACGTAACTTGCACTGTATATAGCATCAGTATTTGCAGTGTCACCAAACGTATAAGACTGAAGTGTAAGCAAGAGATTAATGTAGCTTTAGTTCTCACAGTTTGTGTAGTTATAATGTGCTTCTTCTTTGACTTGTAAAACTTTCCCACTCCCTTGATGGACATGTTATTGGACTCGGTAGCACCACTTGTGAATATCACTTCTCGAGGATCAGCTCCAATGAGATCAGCTACTTGCTACACGTGTTGAATAAGAGAGAGACACTGAAAGTACGTATGTAGTATGACCTCACCTTCACCCTCACAACTCCATACCCAACCCCTCCCCCTCCACATTGCACACCCCTCCCTCCCCCTCCACACTGCACACCCAACCCCTCCCTCCCCCTCCACATTGCACACCCAACCCCTCCACCTCCACACTGCACACCCAACCCCTCCCACCTCCACACTGCACACCCAACCCCTCCCACCTCCACACTGCACACCCAACCCCTCCCACCTCCACACTGCACACCCAACCCCTCCCACCTCCACACTGCACACCCCTCCCTCTCACCTTCCCCCTCCACACTGCACACCCCTCCCTCTCACCTTCCCCCTCCACACTGCACACCCCTCCCTCTCACCTTCCCCCTCCACACTGCACACCCCTCCCTCTCACCTTCCCCCTCCACACTGCACACCCCTCCCTCTCACCTTCCTGGCATGCTCCACTGCCTTCTCACTCTCCCACCCGTACGCATGTGACCTGGAGTGTGGGTTGCCATAGTAGGCAGTCATGTAGGGCATCATTGCATCCAATACCCTGGGGTCCTACATGATAAGTATATGGATTTGAACACATTAAAGAATATTGTGTTTTAAGTCTATCCTCTTTGTGGTTCCTTAGCTTCATAGACATGTATGATGTCCTAGATTGTTCAACATATTGTAATAAGATAACATGCAGATACAAGTTAAAATGGCTCCAGTATGTACAAAGTAATTTATGATTCTTATGAACACTACATTTCCAATAAAAGTGCGTACGTATTTAGAGTTGTTAAATAATAATAATAAAT
This sequence comes from Chondrosia reniformis, assembly GCA_947172415.1. Taxonomy (NCBI): domain Eukaryota; kingdom Metazoa; phylum Porifera; class Demospongiae; order Chondrillida; family Chondrillidae; genus Chondrosia; species Chondrosia reniformis. Next base: position 6,411,137 of record OX359200.1, read on the forward strand.
TTAACATCCTAAGTCGGCCTTACAGTGTGTGTTAATAGGTCAAGGGAACCTTATATTCGTAGTCACCTTAACATGATATTATATATTATAGGCATGTATATTATAGATATACATGTACATCCATACATTAACTTACAGTGGGCGATGTCGCTAGTACGTCGAGATAGAGTGGACGAAATTCCTGTTTCTTTCCTTTTCAAAGCAAGAAAATATAAATAAGCAAGAGCAAATAGTAAGAATATCGCGACATTTTAGATTTACAGTTGACGGTTCAGTTACGTAAGCCTACTATAAGTGCTTTAGACATCGCTTTTACACTAACCAGAATCTTCTGATGACTTTGATACAGTTTCTGATTTATCAGTCTGTTTGACTTGAGCCGCCTGTTGCCCTTGAGTAGGACTAACATGAAACTGTCGTAAAAGTGCCAAGAGTCGAGTTTTCTGAAACATCCTGCCAGCCATTTTTAAATGTACAGTGGCTAGAGTGCCGGTGTCACAGGATATTTTATCCCCCGTGTATTTTATCCGCCCGGATAGTATAAACTATCCCGGCGGATAAACGAAACTAGGAAATTTTATCCTACCCTAGGATAATTTATCCTACCCTAGGATAATTTATCTAATACTCTACGATTTAAGCGTATCATCACGAAATCCTTTAGATACATAAGAAGGAACCTTGGGCTGAAAAAGGGATACGATTTTAGGATTTTCAGCCAATAGGAAAGTGACAAAATAGAAAAGCGCTGAAAATGTCTATAAAAACCGTTGCATTTTCGTCCGTAACAGTTTAATAACCGATCTACAATGACATCGACGATACTATCAGAGGAGAGATGCCAAGCACTCGTTCACTATATCCACGGAAGCAAGGAAAATCGACCCGAATATCCTGACGGATTCACAGCTAACGATAAGAGAGCGTTGAGACAGCAGGCCGAGAAATTTGATGAACGAAACGTTGTTCTATTTCGAAAAACAGATTATGTATTTTATTAAGTATTTTGTACTTATTTATTAATAATAAACATTCATATATGACAAATGATTAGGATAAACTATCCTAGTATATTTCATCCCCCAGATAAAATATCCTAGGATATACTATCCTAGAGTAGGATATAATTTCCTAGGGTAGGATAAATTTTCCTAGGATAAAGTATCCCAGGGGGATATTTTATCCTAGGATACTTTATCCGGGGGGATAAAATTTAGGGGGGATAGAATTTACTGTGACACCGGTACCGGTAACGGAACGTATTTGCGTTAAAGTGCCGGTACCGGTAATTTTATGAGTGACTACGTTTGGACCAGTACCGGCACCATTACCTTTTTGGTTAAGGCGACGGTACCGTATTTTAAGAATTGACACGTTCGTTACGGGTACTGGCATCATTAATTTTTGGATTAGTGTAACTTTGTACGATATTTATTATAAATTCCAATATTTTGCCTAAGTAAATTGTAAAGTAAAGTAAGAGTAAAAATATAGTCTACATCCTGGTAAAAGTTTTTTTGGAATTCTCTTCAGAATTGATTTTACATATATATCACAACGAGAAAAAAGAAGAAAAAACGACCCAAGCGTGTTTGGAACTCAATCGGTTCCCAGACCCTTCAACAAATATCGCGATATGCTAACGATAAGGAAAAAAGAAAAAACGTCCATTCTCAGTGGGTTACAACAAATATCGCGATATACTGACGATAAGAAAGAAGAAAAAACCAGTCACGTTAGCCAGCAGAGACTGCTGTTACCGTCGAGCACCACGAGGAGGTGTGACTTGGATTTTGCTCGACGCAGGGAGTTCACGTTACCATCCACAATGCGAGCCGTCCTTCCATCGCTGGTCGTCTGGGGCCAGGATCGTTGGTAACGCCTAACTGGTGCAGTTTCGGCTTTGGTAGTCACGGAGTGACAGAACCGGCCTTATCCCTCCCCGGGTTCCGTTGTATCGATAAATCGATAATTGGTGAGCACATCCCCATGGCACCAACCGATACAGGGCAGCTACGGAACCTAGACACTACCAAGCCAACGAGTTTGGACTTACTTCCTTACCCGAGGCTCCACGCTAGCAGGCCTGACTGGTCATGTTAAAATGGACTATTTATATGCAATTACGTTGTGAAATGATAAAGAAAAAAAGGGAAAAAAACTGATTACCGTTATAATTGATCCAACTCCAGGAGCTTCCTTTTATTCTACAGGCTTCTCTCTCGCATCACCCTGCCACCAGCGCGGTGGTGATGGAAGTGGAAATATACTAGTTATAAATATGCACTATATTCAGTTCCTAAGTATGGCTGGTGCTTAACATTTTATACAATAATAATGTTATAGTTTATTATATTAATTTAAGCACCAGCTATATAACTCTTCCAAATGGAGACATAAGAGGCTTAAACTTCGTGTAGGCACTCACAGGCATGTATGAAACATTTCCAAAGAGGTTTGGAAATTTTTATAAATCTTAACATTTGCCCTATCTCTCACAATACATTAATTTCGTATATCAGTATTTCAATGTACATTTGGTGCTGTAACTCTTCCAAATGGAGACATAAGAGGCTTAAACTTGGTGTAGGCACTCACAGGTATGTATGAAACATTTCCAAAGAGGTTTGGAAATTTTTATAAATCTTAACATTTGCCCTATCTCTCACAATACATTAATTTCGTATATCAGTATATCAATGTACATTTGGTGCTGTAACTCTACCAAATGGAGACATAAGAGGCTTAAACTTGGTGTAGGCACTCACAGACATGTATGAAACATTTCCAAAGAGGTTTGGAAATTTTTATAAATCTCAACATTTGCCCTATCTCTCACCATACATTAATTTTGTATATCAGTATTTCAATGTACATTTGGTGCTGTAACTCTACCAAATGGAAAGACACGAAGCCTAAACTTGGTGTAGGCACTCACAGACATGTATGAAACATTTCCAAAGAGGTTTTGAAATTTTTATAAATCTTAACATTTGCCCTATCTCTCACCATACCTTAATTTCGTATATCAGTATATCAATGTACATTTGGTGCTGTAACTCTTCCAATTGGAGACATAAGAGGCTTAAACCTGGTGTAGGGACTCATGGACATGTATGAAACATTTCCAAAGAGGTTTTGAAATTTTTATAAATCTCAACATTTGCCCTATCTCTCACCATACATTAATTTTGTATATCAGTATTTCAATGTACATTTGGTGCTGTAACTCTACCAAATGGAAAGATACGAAGCCTAAACTTGGTGTAGGGACTCACAGACATGTATGAAACATTTCCCAAGAGGTTTGGAAATTTTTATAAATCTTAACATTTACCCTATCTCTCACCATACATTAATTTCGTATATCAGTATTTCAATGTACATTTGGTGCTGTAACTCTACCAAATGGAAAGATAGGAAGCTTAAACTTGGTGTAGGGACTCATGGACATGTATGAAACATTTCCAAAGAGGTTTTGAAATTTTTATAAATCTTAACATTTACCCTATCTCTCACCATACATTAATTTCGTATATCAGTATTTCAATGTACATTTGGTGCTGTAACTCTACCAAATGGAAAGATACGAAGCTTAAACTTGGTGTAGGCACTCACAGACATGTATGAAACATTTCCAAAGAGGTTTGGAAATTTTTATAAATCTTAACATTTGCCCTATCTCTCACCATACATTAATTTTGTATATCAGTATTTCAATGTACATTTGGTGCTGTAACTCTACCAAATGGAAAGATACGAAGCTTAAACTTAGGGTAGGCACTCACAGACATATATGAAACCATTCCAATTGGGTTTTGGAATTTTTATAAATCTTAACATTTGCCCTATCTCTCACCATACATTAATTTCGTATATCAGTATATCAATGTACATTTGGTGCTGTAACTCTTCCAATTGGAGACATAAGAGGCTTAAACCTGGTGTAGGCACTCACAGACATGTATGAAACATTTCCAAAGAGGTTTGGAAATTTTTATAAATCTTAACATTTGCCCTATCTCTCATCATACATTATTTTGTATATCAGTATATCAATGTACATTTGGTGCTGTAACTCTACCAAATGGAAAGATACGAAGCTTAAACTTGGTGTAGGGACTCATGGACATGCATGAAACATTTCCAAAGAGGTTTGGAAATTTTTATAAATCTTAACATTTGCCCTATCTCTCACCATACATTAATTTCGTATATCAGTATTTCAATGTACATTTGGTGCTGTAACTCTACCAAATGAAAAGATACGAAGCTTAAACCTTAAACTTGGTGTAGGGACTCACAGACATGTATGAAAAATTTCCAAAGAGGTTTGGAAATTTTTATAAATCTTAACATTTGCCCTATCTCTCACCATACATTAATTTCGTATATCAGTATTTCAATGTACATTTGGTGCTGTAACTCTTCCAAATGGAGACATAAGAGGCTTAAACTTGGTGTAGGCACTCACAGGCATGTATGAAACATTTCCAAAGAGGTTTGGAAATTTTTATAAATCTTAACATCTGCCCTATCTCTCACCATAGATACACCTCATAATTGCGTAATAGTAAAAAATGTCCGACCGTGAGAAGGTAGAACACAAATATTCGATTCAGTACTATGTATATGAATCTGATAAACTAGAACGCTTTCAAAGCTTTTTTTATGCACATGGATATACACTTTGTAGTACTTGATTGTTGGTGAAGTAGTATCTTTCCATATAAACTATCTGGAAGCCGTTATAGTGAAATTTCGCCAATCGACAGCCAACGAAACTCCAAAGAAATAAAATTGGACCATACCGAACGCTACCATCCACGACGCTCAGAGGCCGGGATCGGTGGTAACGTTCAGCTTATCGAATCTGCCGAAGCAAATTACTACTGAGTTGAACTTTGGGTGTCACTTGCGTGAGAAGAACCAGTTCTTCTCGATATGGCCGACTCATATGAATCCTAAGATATCAGATGCCAATCCCACATTACGTGGAACCCCCCCGAAATCCGGATTATTGGTGAGCACGTCTCTATGGCACCAACCGATTAGGAGACAGCTTCAGAGTCTAAGCGCTACCAACCCCTATGGGAACAGCTACCACCATAGAGATGTGTCCAGGTAGGCCTACTTTATAAGGTTTTGCGCTTCTATTTAAACAACAAAATTTCGAAAGAAAACGGTTGTGGTTGGCGCTTTTCCATACTTAAGAATAGGGTATTTGCGAGAAAAATATAGTCCAAATATTTCAAGTTCATTACAGATCAAGGCATCGTTTCAAGCAACTTTGCAAGTATACTCAGTTTTTGTGGTCCATCTCGAAACTGGGAAAAATGGATAAAACCCTGTGTGTGTCTTCATAGGCCGAGGAGAGGAGCTTTTCTGGTCCCACGTAGAAACGATTTTAGCGAGAGGTGTTCCGATATCAACGTTTAATACTATAACCAGCCACACTCAATTTCAAGTGCTGTAAAACGATAATGGCTGCATACATCTATATAGACATCTTCTGATAGCTGTGTTTAAGGTGCCTCTGTGGGTTTCTAGTTGCCCCATGCTTGTAAAAACCTATATAACTTGAGGTGTTCCGATAATTTGCATAATATTATCGCACGATCTAAATACTATACCGTCTTCTATGCTAGTGTACATTAGGCGCTGTAACTCTTCCAAATGGAGACATATGAGGCACTCACAGACATGTATGAAACATTTCCAAAGAGGTTTGGAAATTTTTATAAATCTTAACATTTGCCCTATCTCTCACCATACATTAATTTTGTATATCAGTATTTCAATGTACATTTGGTGCTGTAACTCTACCAAATGGAAAGATACGAAGCTTAAACTTAGGGTAGGCACTCACAGACATATATGAAACCATTCCAATTGGGTTTTGGAATTTTTATAAATCTTAACATTTGCCCTATCTCTCACCATACATTAATTTCGTATATCAGTATATCAATGTACATTTGGTGCTGTAACTCTTCCAATTGGAGACATAAGAGGCTTAAACCTGGTGTAGGCACTCACAGACATGTATGAAACATTTCCAAAGAGGTTTGGAAATTTTTATAAATCTTAACATTTGCCCTATCTCTCATCATACATTATTTTGTATATCAGTATATCAATGTACATTTGGTGCTGTAACTCTACCAAATGGAAAGATACGAAGCTTAAACTTGGTGTAGGGACTCATGGACATGCATGAAACATTTCCAAAGAGGTTTGGAAATTTTTATAAATCTTAACATTTGCCCTATCTCTCACCATACATTAATTTCGTATATCAGTATTTCAATGTACATTTGGTGCTGTAACTCTACCAAATGAAAAGATACGAAGCTTAAACCTTAAACTTGGTGTAGGGACTCACAGACATGTATGAAAAATTTCCAAAGAGGTTTGGAAATTTTTATAAATCTTAACATTTGCCCTATCTCTCACCATACATTAATTTCGTATATCAGTATTTCAATGTACATTTGGTGCTGTAACTCTTCCAAATGGAGACATAAGAGGCTTAAACTTGGTGTAGGCACTCACAGGCATGTATGAAACATTTCCAAAGAGGTTTGGAAATTTTTATAAATCTTAACATCTGCCCTATCTCTCACCATAGATACACCTCATAATTGCGTAATAGTAAAAAATGTCCGACCGTGAGAAGGTAGAACACAAATATTCGATTCAGTACTATGTATATGAATCTGATAAACTAGAACGCTTTCAAAGCTTTTTTTATGCACATGGATATACACTTTGTAGTACTTGATTGTTGGTGAAGTAGTATCTTTCCATATAAACTATCTGGAAGCCGTTATAGTGAAATTTCGCCAATCGACAGCCAACGAAACTCCAAAGAAATAAAATTGGACCATACCGAACGCTACCATCCACGACGCTCAGAGGCCGGGATCGGTGGTAACGTTCAGCTTATCGAATCTGCCGAAGCAAATTACTACTGAGTTGAACTTTGGGTGTCACTTGCGTGAGAAGAACCAGTTCTTCTCGATATGGCCGACTCATATGAATCCTAAGATATCAGATGCCAATCCCACATTACGTGGAACCCCCCCGAAATCCGGATTATTGGTGAGCACGTCTCTATGGCACCAACCGATTAGGAGACAGCTTCAGAGTCTAAGCGCTACCAACCCCTATGGGAACAGCTACCACCATAGAGATGTGTCCAGGTAGGCCTACTTTATAAGGTTTTGCGCTTCTATTTAAACAACAAAATTTCGAAAGAAAACGGTTGTGGTTGGCGCTTTTCCATACTTAAGAATAGGGTATTTGCGAGAAAAATATAGTCCAAATATTTCAAGTTCATTACAGATCAAGGCATCGTTTCAAGCAACTTTGCAAGTATACTCAGTTTTTGTGGTCCATCTCGAAACTGGGAAAAATGGATAAAACCCTGTGTGTGTCTTCATAGGCCGAGGAGAGGAGCTTTTCTGGTCCCACGTAGAAACGATTTTAGCGAGAGGTGTTCCGATATCAACGTTTAATACTATAACCAGCCACACTCAATTTCAAGTGCTGTAAAACGATAATGGCTGCATACATCTATATAGACATCTTCTGATAGCTGTGTTTAAGGTGCCTCTGTGGGTTTCTAGTTGCCCCATGCTTGTAAAAACCTATATAACTTGAGGTGTTCCGATAATTTGCATAATATTATCGCACGATCTAAATACTATACCGTCTTCTATGCTAGTGTACATTAGGCGCTGTAACTCTTCCAAATGGAGACATATGAGGCACTCACAGACATGTATGAAACATTTCCAAAGAGGTTTGGAAATTTTTATAAATCTTAACATTTACCCTATCTCTCACCATACATTAATTTCGTATATCAGTATTTCAATGTACATTTGGTGCTGTAACTCTACCAAATGGAAAGATACGAAGCTTAAACTTGGTGTAGGCACTCACAGACATGTATGAAACATTTCCAAAGAGGTTTGGAAATTTTTATAAATCTTAACATTTGCCCTATCTCTCACCATACATTAATTTTGTATATCAGTATTTCAATGTACATTTGGTGCTGTAACTCTACCAAATGGAAAGATACGAAGCTTAAACTTAGGGTAGGCACTCACAGGCATATATGAAACAATTCCAATTGGGTTTTGGAATTTTTATAAATCTTAACATTTCCCCTATCTCTCACCATACATTATTTTGTATATCAGTATTTCAATGTACATTTGGTGCTGTAACTCTACCAAATGGAAAGATACGAAGCCTAAACTTGGTGTAGGGACTCATGGACATGTATGAAACATTTCCAAAGAGGTCTTGAAATTTTTATAAATCTTAACATTTGCCCTATCTCTCACCATACATTAATTTCGTATATCAGTATTTCAATGTACATTTGGTGCTGTAACTCTTCCAAATGGAGACATAAGAGGCTTAAACTTGGTGTAGGCACTCACAGGCATGTATGAAACATTTCCAAAGAGGTTTGGAAATTTTTATAAATCTTAACATTTGCCCTATCTCTCACCATACATTAATTTTGTATATCAGTATTTCAATGTACATTTGGTGCTGTAACTCTACCAAATGGAAAGATACGAAGCTTAAACTTAGGGTAGGCACTCACAGACATATATGAAACAATTCCAATTGGGTTTTGGAATTTTTATAAATCTTAACATTTGCCCTATCTCTCACAATACATTAATTTTGTATATCAGTATTTCAATGTACATTTGGTACTGTAACTCTACCAAATGGAGACATAAGAGGCTTAAACTTGGTGTAGGGACTCACAGACATGTATGAAACATTTCCCAAGAGGTTTGGAAATTTTTATAAATCTTAACATTTGCCCTATCTCTCACCATACATTAATTTCGTATATCAGTATATCAATGTACATTTGGTGCTGTAACTCTACCAAATGGAAAGATACGAAGCTTAAACCTTAAACTTGGTGTAGGGACTCACAGACATGTATGAAACATTTCCAAAGAGGTTTGGAAATTTTTATAAATCTTAACATTTGCCCTATCTCTCACCATACATTAATTTTGTATATCAGTATTTCAATGTACATTTGGTGCTGTAACTCTACCAAATGGAAAGATACGAAGCTTAAACCTTAAACTTGGTGTAGGCACTCACAGACATGTATGAAACATTTCCAAAGAGGTTTGGAAATTTTTATAAATCTTAACATTTGCCCTATCTCTCACCATACCTTAATTTCGTATATCAGTATATCAATGTACATTTGGTGCTGTAACTCTACCAAATGGAAAGATACGAAGCTTAAACTTAGGGTAGGCACTCACAGACATATATGAAACAATTCCAATTGGGTTTTGGAATTTTTATAAATCTTAACATTTGCCCTATCTCTCACAATACATTAATTTTGTATATCAGTATATCAATGTACATTTGGTGCTGTAACTCTACCAAATGGAAAGATACGAAGCTTAAACTTGGTGTAGGGACTCATAGACATGTATGAAACATTTCCAAAGAGGTTTGGAAATTTTTATAAATCTTAACATTTGCCCTATCTCTCACCATACATTAATTTCGTATATCAGTATATCAATGTACATTTGGTGCTGTAACTCTTCCAATTGGAAACATAAGATGCTTAAACCTGGTGTAGGGACTCATGGACATGTATGAAACATTTCCAAAGAGGTTTTGAAATTTTTATAAATCTCAACATTTGCCCTATCTCTCACCATACATTAATTTTGTATATCAGTATTTCAATGTACATTTGGTGCTGTAACTCTACCAAATGGAAAGATACGAAGCCTAAACTTGGTGTAGGGACTCATAGACATGTATGAAACATTGCCAAAGAGGTTTGGAAATTTTTATAAATCTTAACATTTGCCCTATCTCTCATCATACATTATTTTGTATATCAGTATTTCAATGTACATTTGGTGCTGTAACTCTACCAAATGGAAAGATAGGAAGCCTAAACTTGGTGTAGGGACTCATGGACATGTATGAAACATTTCCAAAGAGGTTTTGAAATTTTTATAAATCTTAACATTTACCCTATATCTCACCATACATTAATTTCGTATATCAGTATTTCAATGTACATTTGGTGCTGTAACTCTACCAAATGGAAAGATACGAAGCTTAAACTTGGTGTAGGGACTCACAGACATGTATGAAACATTTCCAAAGAGGTTTGGAAATTTTTATAAATCTTAACATTTGCCCTATCTCTCACCATACATTAATTTTGTATATCAGTATTTCAATGTACATTTGGTGCTGTAACTCTACCAAATGGAAAGATACGAAGCTTAAACTTAGGGTAGGCACTCACAGACATATATGAAACCATTCCAATTGGGTTTTGGAATTTTTATAAATCTTAACATTTGCCCTATCTCTCACCATACATTAATTTTGTATATCAGTATTTCAATGTACATTTGGTGCTGTAACTCTTCCAAATGGAGACATAAGAGGCTTAAACTTGGTGTAGGCACTCACAGACATGTATGAAACATTTCCAAAGAGGTTTGGAAATTTTTATAAATCTTAACATTTGCCCTATCTCTCACCATACATTAATTTCGTATATCAGTATTTCAATGTACATTTGGTGCTGTAACTCTACAAAATGAAGACATACGAGGCTTAAACTTGGTGTAGGCACTCACAGGCATGTATGAAACATTTCCAAAGAGGTTTGGAAATTTTTATAAATCTTAACATCTGCCCTATCTCTCACCATAGATACACCTCATAATTGCGTAATAGTAAAAAATGTCCGACCGTGAGAAGGTAGAACACAAATATTCGATTCAGTACTATGTATATGAATCTGATAAACTAGAACGCTTTCAAAGCTTTTTTTATGCACATGGATATACACTTTGTAGTACTTGATTGTTGGTGAAGTAGTATCTTTCCATATAAACTATCTGGAAGCCGTTATAGTGAAATTTCGCCAATCGACAGCCAACGAAACTCCAAAGAAATAAAATTGGACCATACCGAACGCTACCATCCACGACGCTCAGAGGCCGGGATCGGTGGTAACGTTCAGCTTATCGAATCTGCCGAAGCAAATTACTACTGAGTTGAACTTTGGGTGTCACTTGCGTGAGAAGAACCAGTTCTTCTCGATATGGCCGACTCATATGAATCCTAAGATATCAGATGCCAATCCCACATTACGTGGAACCCCCCCGAAATCCGGATTATTGGTGAGCACGTCTCTATGGCACCAACCGATTAGGAGACAGCTTCAGAGTCTAAGCGCTACCAACCCCTATGGGAACAGCTACCACCATAGAGATGTGTCCAGGTAGGCCTACTTTATAAGGTTTTGCGCTTCTATTTAAACAACAAAATTTCGAAAGAAAACGGTTGTGGTTGGCGCTTTTCCATACTTAAGAATAGGGTATTTGCGAGAAAAATATAGTCCAAATATTTCAAGTTCATTACAGATCAAGGCATCGTTTCAAGCAACTTTGCAAGTATACTCAGTTTTTGTGGTCCATCTCGAAACTGGGAAAAATGGATAAAACCCTGTGTGTGTCTTCATAGGCCGAGGAGAGGAGCTTTTCTGGTCCCACGTAGAAACGATTTTAGCGAGAGGTGTTCCGATATCAACGTTTAATACTATAACCAGCCACACTCAATTTCAAGTGCTGTAAAACGATAATGGCTGCATACATCTATATAGACATCTTCTGATAGCTGTGTTTAAGGTGCCTCTGTGGGTTTCTAGTTGCCCCATGCTTGTAAAAACCTATATAACTTGAGGTGTTCCGATAATTTGCATAATATTATCGCACGATCTAAATACTATACCGTCTTCTATGCTAGTGTACATTAGGCGCTGTAACTCTTCCAAATGGAGACATATGAGGCACTCACAGACATGTATGAAACATTTCCAAAGAGGTTTGGAAATTTTTATAAATCTTAACATTTACCCTATCTCTCACCATACATTAATTTCGTATATCAGTATTTCAATGTACATTTGGTGCTGTAACTCTACCAAATGGAAAGATACGAAGCTTAAACTTGGTGTAGGCACTCACAGACATGTATGAAACATTTCCAAAGAGGTTTTGAAATTTTTATAAATCTTAACATTTGCCCTATCTCTCACCATACATTAATTTCGTATATCAGTATTTCAAAGTACATTTGGTGGTGTAACTCCTCCAAATGGAGACATAAGAGGCTTAAACTTGGTGTAGGCACTCATAGGCATGTTTGAAACATTTCCAAAGAGGTTTGGAAATTTTTATAAATCTTAACATTTGCCCTATCTCTCACCATACATTAATTTCGTATATCAGTATATCGATGTACATTTGGTGCTGTAACTCTACCAAATGGAAAGATACGAAGCTTAAACTTAGGGTAGGCACTCACAGACATATATGAAACAATTCCAATTGGGTTTTGGAATTTTTATAAATCTTAACATTTGCCCTATCTCTCACCATACATTAATTTTGTATATCAGTATATCAATGTACATTTGGTGCTGTAACTCTACCAAATGGAAAGATAGGAAGCTTAAACTAGGTGTAGGGACTCACAGACATGTATGAAACATTTCCAAAGAGGTTTGGAAATTTTTATAAATCTTAACATTTGCCCTATCTCTCACCATACATTAATTTCGTATATCAGTATTTCAATGTACATTTGGTGCTGTAACTCTACCAAATGGAAAGATACGAAGCTTAAACTTGGTGTAGGCACTCACAGACATATATGAAACAATTCCAATTGGGTTTTGGAATTTTTATAAATCTTAACATTTGCCCTATCTCTCACCATACATTAATTTCGTATATCAGTATTTCAATGTACATTTGGTGCTGTAACTCTACCAAATGGAGACATAAGAGGCTTAAACTTGGTGTAGGCACTCACAGACATGTATGAAACATTTCCAAAGAGGTTTGGAAATTTTTATAAATCTTAACATTTACCCTATCTCTCACAATACATTAATTTTGTATATCAGTATTTCAATGTACATTTGGTGCTGTAACTCTACCAAATGGAAAGATACGAAGCTTAAACTTGGTGTAGGCACTCACAGGCATGTATGAAACATTTCCAAAGAGGTTTGGAAATTTTTATAAATCTTAACATTTGCCCTATCTCTCACCATACATTAATTTCGTATATCAGTATATCAATGTACATTTGGTGCTGTAACTCTACCAAATGGAAAGATACGAAGCTTAAACTAGGTGTAGGGACTCACAGACATGTATGAAACATTTCCAAAGAGGTTTGGAAATTTTTATAAATCTTAACATTTGCCCTATCTCTCACCATACATTAATTTCGTATATCAGTATTTCAATGTACATTTGGTGCTGTAACTCTTCCAAATGGAGACATAAGAGGCTTAAACTTGGTGTAGGCACTCACAGGCATGTATGAAACATTTCCAAAGAGGTTTGGAAATTTTTATAAATCTTAACATTTGCCCTATCTCTCACCATACATTAATTTCGTATATCAGTATATCAATGTACATTTGGTGCTGTAACTCTACCAAATGGAAAGATACGAAGCTTAAACTTAGGGTAGGCACTCACAGACATATATGAAACAATTCCAATTGGGTTTTGGAATTTTTATAAATCTTAACATTAATTTGCCCTATCTCTCACCATACCTTAATTTCGTATATCAGTATATCAATGTACATTTGGTGCTGTAACTCTTCCAATTGGAGACATAAGAGGCTTAAACCTGGTGTAGGGACTCATGGACATGTATGAAACATTTCCAAAGAGGTTTTGAAATTTTTATAAATCTCAACATTTGCCCTATCTCTCACCATACATTAATTTCGTATATCAGTATATCAATGTACATTTGGTGCTGTAACTCTACCAAATGGAAAGATACGAAGCTTAAACTTGGTGTAGGGACTCACAGACATGTATGAAACATTTCCCAAGAGGTTTTGAAATTTTTATAAATCTTAACATTTGCCCTATCTCTCACCATACATTAATTTCGTATATCAGTATATCTATGTACATTTGGTGCTGTAACTCTACCAAATGGAAAGATCCAAAGCTTAAACTAGGTGTAGGGACTCACAGACATGTATGAAACATTGCCAAAGAGGTTTGGAAATTTTTATAAATCTTAACATTTGCCCTATCTCTCACCATACATTAATTTCGTATATCAGTATTTCAATGTACATTTGGTACTGTAACTCTTCCAAATGGAGACATAAGAGGCTTAAACTTGGTGTAGGCACTCACAGGCATGTATGAAACATTTCCAAAGAGGTTTGGAAATTTTTCTAAATCTTAACATTTGCCCTATCTCTCACCATACATTAATTTTGTATATCAGTATTTCAATGTACATTTGGTGCTGTAACTCTACCAAATGGAAAGATCCAAAGCTTAAACCTGGTGTAGGGACTCACAGGCATGTATGAAACATTTCCAAAGAGGTTTGGAAATTTTTATAAATCTTAACATTTGCCCTATCTCTCACAATACATTAATTTTGAATATCAGTATTTCAATGTACATTTGGTGCTGTAACTCTTCCAAATGGAGACATAAGAGGCTTAAACTTGGTGTAGGCACTCACAGGCATGTATGAAACATTTCCAAAGAGGTTTGGAAATTTTTATAAATCTTAACATTTGCCCTATCTCTCACCATACATTAATTTCGTATATCAGTATATCAATGTACATTTGGTGCTGTAACTCTACCAAATGGAAAGATACGAAGCTTAAACTTAGGGTAGGCACTCACAGACATATATGAAACCATTCCAATTGGGTTTTGGAATTTTTATAAATCTTAACATTTGCCCTATCTCTCACAATACATTAATTTTGTATATCAGTATATCAATGTACATTTGGTGCTGTAACTCTACCAAATGGAAAGATACGAAGCTTAAACTTGGTGTAGGGACTCATGGACATGTATGAAACATTTCCAAAGAGGTTTGGAAATTTTTATAAATCTTAACATTTGCCCTATCTCTCACCATACATTAATTTCGTATATCAGTATATCTATGTACATTTGGTGCTGTAACTCTACCAAATGGAAAGATACGAAGCTTAAACTTGGTGTAGGGACTCATGGACATGTATGAAACATTGCCAAAGAGGTTTGGAAATTTTTATAAATCTTAACATTTGCCCTATCTCTCACCATACATTAATTTCGTATATCAGTATTTCAATGTACATTTGGTGCTGTAACTCTTCCAAATGGAGACATAAGAGGCTTAAACTTGGTGTAGGCACTCACAGGCATGTATGAAACATTTCCAAAGAGGTTTTGGAATTTTTATAAATCTTAACATTAATTTGCCCTATCTCTCACCATACATTAATTTTGTATATCAGTATATCAATGTACATTTGGTGCTGTAACTCTACCAAATGGAAAGATACGAAGCTTAAACTTGGTGTAGGCACTCACAGACATGTATGAAACATTTCCAAAGAGGTTTTGAAATTTTTATAAATCTTAACATTTGCCCTATCTCTCACCATACATTAATTTCGTATATCAGTATATCTATGTACATTTGGTGCTGTAACTCTACCAAATGGAAAGATACAAAGCTTAAACTTGGTGTAGGCACTCACAGGCATGTATGAAACATTGCCAAAGAGGTTTGGAAATTTTTATAAATCTTAACATTTGCCCTATCTCCCACCATACATTAATTTCGTATATCAGTATATCTATGTACATTTGGTGCTGTAACTCTACCAAATGGAAAGATACGAAGCTTAAACTTGGTGTAGGCACTCACAGGCATGTATGAAACATTGCCAAAGAGGTTTGGAAATTTTTATAAATCTTAACATTTGCCCTATCTCTCACAATACATTAATTTCGTATATCAGTATTTCAATGTACATTTGGTACTGTAACTCTTCCAAATGGAGACATAAGAGGCTTAAACTTGGGGTAGGCACTCACAGGCATGTATGAAACATTTCAAAGAGGTTTTGGAATTTTTATAAATCTTAACATTTGCCCTATCTCTCACCATACATTATTTTGTATATCAGTATTTCAATGTACATTTGGTGCTGTAACTCTACCAAATGGAGACATAAGAGGCTTAAACTTGGTGTAGGCACTTACAGGCATGTATGAAACATTTCCCAAGAGGTTTGGAAATTTTTATAAATCTTAACATTTGCCCTATCTCTCACCATACATTAATTTCGTATATCAGTATTTCAATGTACATTTGGTGCTGTAACTCTACCAAATGGAAAGATACGAAGCTTAAACTTGGTGTAGGGACTCATGGACATGTATGAAACATTTCCAAAGAGGTTTGGAAATTTTTATAAATCTTAACATTTGCCCTATCTCTCACCATACATTAATTTTGTATATCAGTATTTCAATGTACATTTGGTGCTGTAACTCTACCAAATGGAAAGATACGAAGCTTAAACTTAGGGTAGGCACTCACAGACATATATGAAACAATTCCAATTGGGTTTTGGAATTTTTATAAATCTTAACATTTGCCCTATCTCTCACCATACATTATTTTGTATATCAGTATTTCAATGTACATTTGGTGCTGTAACTCTACCAAATGGAGACATAAGAGGCTTAAACTTGGTGTAGGGACTCACAGAAATGTATAAAACATTTCCAAAGAGGTTTTGAAATTTTTATAAATCTTAACATTTGCCCTATCTCTCACCATACATTAATTTCGTATATCAGTATTTCAATGTACATTTGGTGCTGTAACTCTTCCAAATGGAGACATAAGAGGCTTAAACTTGGTGTAGGCACTCACAGGCATGTATGAAACATTTCCAAAGAGGTTTGGAAATTTTATAAATCTTAACATTTGCCCTATCTCTCACCATACATTAATTTTGTATATCAGTATTTCAATGTACATTTGGTGCTGTAACTCTACCAAATGGAAAGATACGAAGCCTAAACTAGGTGTAGGGACTCATGGACATGTATGAAACATTTCCAAAGAGGTTTTGAAATTTTTATAAATCTTAACATTTGCCCTATCTCTCACCATACATTAATTTCGTATATCAGTATATCAATGTACATTTGGTGCTGTAACTCTACCAAATGGAAAGATACGAAGCTTAAACTTGGTGTAGGGACTCATAGACATGTATGAAACATTGCCAAAGAGGTTTGGAAATTTTTATAAATCTTAACATTTGCCCTATCTCTCACCATACATTAATTTCGTATATCAGTATTTCAATGTACATTTGGTGCTGTAACTCTACCAAATGGAGACATAAGAGGCTTAAACTTGGTGTAGGCACTCACAGGTATGTATGAAACATTTCCAAAGAGGTTTGGAAATTTTTATAAATCTTAACATTTGCCCTATCTCTCACCATACATTAATTTCATATATCAGTATATCAATGTACATTTGGTGCTGTAACTCTACCAAATGGAAAGATACGAAGCTTAAACTTAGGGTAGGTACTCACAGACATATATGAAACAATTTCAATTGGGTTTTGGAATTTTTATAAATCTTAACATTTGCCCTATCTCTCACCATACATTAATTTTGTATATCAGTATTTCAATGTACATTTGGTGCTGTAACTCTATCAAATGGAAAGATACGAAGCCTAAACTAGGTGTAGGGACTCATGGACATGTATGAAACATTTCCAAAGAGGTTTTGAAATTTTTATAAATCTTAACATTTGCCCTATCTCTCCCCATACATTAACTTAACAAATGTACATTTAGTACCGTAACACTGTCAATTCGGTAAATATGAAGCTTAAACTTGGTATTTACATTCACAGATATGTATGAAACATTTCTAAACAGTTTTAGAAATTTTGATTTCTACATAAATTTGCCCTATCTCTCCCCATACATTAGCTTAACAAATGTACATTTAGTGCCGTAACACTGTCAATTCGGTAAATATGAAGCTTAAACTTGGTATCTACATTCACAGACATGTATGAAACATTTCAAAACAGTTTTAGAAATTTGATTTTTACATAAATTTGCCCTATCTCTCCCCATACATTAACTTAACAAATGTATATACATTTAGTACGTAACTCTGCCAATTCAGTAAATATGAAGTTTAAACTTGGTGTCTACATTCACAGACATGTATGAAACATTTCCAAACAGTTTTAGAAATTTTGATTTCTACATAAATTTGCCCTATCTCTCCCCATACATTAACTTAACAAATGTATATACATTTAGTACGTAACTCTGCCAATTCAGTAAATATGAAGTTTAAACTTGGTGTCTACATTCACAGACATGTATGAAACATTTCCAAACAGTTTTAGAAATTTTGATTTCTACATAAATTTGCCCTATCTCTCCCCATACATTAACTTAACAAATGTACATTTAGTGCCGTAACTCTGCCAATTTGGTAATAAGCTTAAACTTGGTGTCTATATTCACAGACATGTATGAAACATTTCCAAACAGTTTTAGAAATTTTGATTTCTACATAAATTTGCCCTATCTCTCACCATACATTAACTAACTTCTAATTGTGTAATACTATAAATGGCCGACCTTGAGTAGGTGTAAGAGTGAAAATGCGGTACTGTATATATTTCTGAAAAAATAGAACTCTTTGAAAGATTTCTTATACACATGGATATGCACTGTGTTGTACTTGATTGTTGTTGAAGTAGTATCTATCCACATATATTATATGGATGTCGTTAAAGTGAAATTTTGCCGATCGACGGCCAACGAAACTCCAAAGAAAAAAAGTTGGACCCTACCGAACGCTACCATCCACGACGCTCAGAGGCCGGGATCGGTGGTAACGCTCTGCCGAGTTGAGCTTTGGGTGTCACTTGCGTGAGAAGAACCAGTTCTTCTCGATATGGCCGACTCATATGAATCCTAAGATATCAGATGCCAATCCCACATTACGTGGAACCCCCCCGAAATCCGGATTATTGGTGAGCACGTCTCTATGGCACCAACCGATTAGGAGACAGCTTCAGAGTCTAAGCGCTACCAACCCCTATGGGAACCGCTACCACCATAGAGATGTGTCCAGGTAGGCCTACTTTATAAGGTTTTGCGCTTCTATTTAAACAAGAAAATTTCAAAAGGAAACGATTGTGGTTGGCGCAATTCCATACTTAAGAATAGGGTATTTGCGAGAAAAATGTAGTCAAATTATATCAAGTTAATTCGGGATGAGTGCATCGTTCCAAGCCATTTTAAAGGTATATCCAGTATTCGTGTTTCATCTAGAAACTGGGAAAAATGGATAGAATCCTGTAAGTGTCTTGATTGGCGGAGAAGACCAACTTTTCTGGTCCCATGTAGAAACGATTTTAGCGAGAGGTGTTCCGATATGAACGTAAACAGGTATAACCAGCCACACTCAATCTCAATTGCAGTAATAGCATAATGGCTACCTGCCTCTATGTAAAGACCTTCTGACAGCTGCGTTCTGGACTGTCCCTGCGTGTTTCTAGTTGCCCCATTCATGTCAAAACATTTTAACTTGGTATGCCGATAATTTGCATAATACTATCGCACGATATATATGCTACACCATTTAAGGTCATATAGTAGAAATTTAATGCACGTACATTAGAGTGCTGTAGCTCTGTCAAATGGAGAGATATGAAGCTGAAACATTGTGTAAGTATTCACAGAGATGTATGAAAGGCTTCCAATGAATTTTGCAAATTTTCATATCTACTCAAGTTTGCCCTATCTCACACCATACATTAACTTTGTATAGCAGTAATTCAAAGTACATTTACGGCTGTAACTCTTCCAAATGGAGAGATATGAATCTGAAACTCTAGCTCAGTATTCACAGAGATGAATAAAAGATTTCCAATGAGTTTTACAAATTTTGAAATCAACTCAAATTTGCCCTATCTCTCACCATACGTACATTAACTTTGTATAGCAGTAATTCAAAGTACATTAAGTTCTGTAACTCTTCCAAATGGAGCGATATGAATCTGAAACTCAATGTCAGTATTCACAGAGATGTATGAAAGGTTTACATTGAGTTTTGCAAATTTTAAAATCAACTCAAATTTGCCCTATCTCTCACCATACATTAACTTTGTATAGCAGTAATTGAAAGTACAGTTATGGCTCTAACTCTGCCAAATGAAGAGATATGGATATGATACTCTATATCAGTATTCACAGACATGTATGACACATTTCCAAACAGTTTTAGAAATTTTGATTTCTAAATAAATTTGCCCTATCTCTCCCCATACATTAACTTAACAAATGTACATTTAGTGCCGTAACACTGTCAATTCGGTAAATATGAAGGTAACTACATTCACATACATGTATGAAACGTTTCCAAACAGTTTTAGAAATTTTGATTTCTACATAAATTTGCCCTATCTCTCCCCATACATTAACTTAACAAATGTACATTTAGTTCCGTATTTCTGTCAAATCGGTAAATATATACATGGGGCTTGCCGGTGCTTAGAGCAAAAAGTGACTTAAGCACCGGCAAGCTTATAAGATGGGCATAGGACAGTTGGCAGACACTTGGACCCCCTTAACTGTCAGTTTGGGGCTTGCCGGTGCTTAGAGCAAACAGTGACATAAGCACCGGCAAGCTTATAAGATGGGCATAGGACAGTTGGCAGACACTTGGACCCCCTTAACTGTCAGTTTGGGGCTTGCCGGTGCTTAGAGCAAAAAGTGACATAAGCACCGGCAAGCTTATAAGATGCATATGGGCATAGGACAGTTGGCAGACACCTGGACCCCCTTAACTGTCAGTCTCTTTCCTTTCCCTATTGCCATTTGCCGAGCGAAAGAAATAACTAAGGTGTTCTATAACGTATTGTTTTATTATATACGACTACTTTAACACAGCTATGTGTACGGAGTTTGTAAGCTGGTGCTTATCGATGTACCGCATTATACTTATATTATATTTAATATAATTCTTGACGGTGCTTAATGACTTTTGTATACACTTTAATAGCTCATGATCACTTTTTTGTACCGGTACTCTAGCCACTGTGTTTTAAATGACATCAAATTACATTCAATTAAAAGTCAAAGTTACAAAAACTATATATGAAGTACACGATTAAGTCTCTTAATTAGCAAACAAAGAGTCAATCTCTTTACGAATGTCTTCTGGAGGATCTTCTCCCCATCCAGACATCAGAACCTTACCATAGCGGGCTACATCAACTGTGCCACTAGCCGTCTTCTCTTTAAAGGAATTAATCTTGCCTTCTTCCACTAGAACATAATGCCAAGCTGGCCTGCCTCTGTCCTTACCACGAACAAGATGAACAAGAGGAGACAGATAGTGGACAGCTTCTGAAATTTTAATTTTTTTCCCAATTTTTAAACTACAACTATTATGGGGAAAGCCACTTGTACACCTTATCCGAGTAGTATCATAAAAAAATTTTAGCTCTCCACTTAGTCGTTTATGTTTTCCACCCACCATTGTTAAATGGTTGGAAGGCTGATAAAGCTCAAGATTCATATTCACAAATGTTCCACAACTGAGACCTTTCATAGATTCTGGCGGTGTCCATATCTTCAGTTGTATACCAGACTCATCAGCTCCATGGCCACACACTGGGACCCCTCTCTGGTCTAAAATGGCCGCCAGTCTAGGTATCCACTGTGAGGAGAAGGGGCAATCACAAAGAAGATAAAGGAGCTTGTGCCTAAAGTAATTCTCATAAGAATGGAATATATCTTCAAAGGCAATTACTCCATCTCTGAAACACCAGTTACCTGTCTCTTCCTCACCAGATCCAACAAACCAAATTAGAGCTGTATTAGAGAAGATTGAAGAGATAATGTATTGTTTGTATACATACCTTTTAAATACCCTATATGTACCTCCAGGGGTTTTAGATTGTCTCAGGAAGTCCTCAATCAGAGTGAGGTAGAAATCCCTTGAAAGTACATATTCATTGTCATGATCAACGAACCACACAGGAACCAGATCACCAGTTCCTCTCACAGAGAAATCTACAACCGGATTGGTGCATTTGGTGGGATCAGATTGCAAAAGTTCTAACATCTTAGAAATTTCCTTATTGACTCCTTCATATTCATTATCCACTATCCTTCGGATACCAGTGGCATTAGGATCAGTGTTGAAGATTATCAAGACTTCCAAATGTACAAAAAGAGCTACATGTATATACATGAAATTTAAGTGTACATGGCATAAGTGTAAATCAGTACACGTTGAAGATGATACACACCTCGTGGCGAAGCTATATTCGTTGATTGAGTTTCTTCCTCTTTATTATCAATTTGTTGATTATCTATATAAAATCAATTGAAGAATTAAATACTCATGTACAAAGACACTTAAATCCTAAATTTCTTTAAAGATAGTAACTTCACTCATACTTGGTGCTTGCTTTGGAATTTGACTGAATATGTTCCTTCCTGTACTATAACGATTCGGTTCTGTGTCAATCGAAAGGTCATTGAAGGAACTTGCTAGAATTGTTTCAGTTTTAGAATCAGAACTTCCAAAACTCGTATCACTCATTTTAGAAACTTTTGCTACAATATCTGCAATGTAATAACAATATAATTGCAAAAAGTGATCTACAATATTACAAAACTATAGTTTTTTCGGATTTATAGCAGGCACAACGCAGTTTACCTTCTCTGAGCAATTCTTCTCGTATGAGACCGGTACACAGGGCGTCCAGGATTTTGTCACCTTCACGTAACGATAATTCTTCTATCTCTGGTTGTCTCTCGAGAAATCTTTTAACAATACCTTGCAGTACACTTCGTACTTTTTCCATTACGTCTTTCAGATTCTTCTAGTAAGTAGGTGGAAGATCAGGGTAACGTGGGGTATTTCCCTTTATGCTTCCCCTATTGTATCTTAGGCAGTTGCACGTTAATATACATTTTCAATTACTATATATCCAACTACATAATTAGCTTAGTTTCCTATGCAAAGAAACTCTTAATTTGTTTAGAAACATCTTCAGGTGGATCAGTTCCCCAACCCGATTGAACAATTCTTCCATAATCTGCAACATCAATATTTCCTGATTTCATTTTCTCCTTAAAGACATTTAACTTCTCCTCATCAACTAAAACATAATGCCATGCTGCTTTTCCCCTGTCCTTGCCACGGACAAGATAAACCAAGGATGCAAGGTTGACTGTCAAGTCTCTCCATTTAAACTTGGCCACAAGATTCTTGTCTAAAGAACATGTGTTGTCTGATAGATTAGATGGGCAGTAATGAAAGGCAGTATTGATCAAGCGACGCTCATGTCCTGGTTGAGTACCTTTTAAGTCAAAACATAGCCAAGGATAGGGGTCACCAACTGTGAGTGAAGTCCTCAAGAAATTGCCGCACTTGGCAGTTGTGGTAGAAGTACTTGATGCCCAAATCTTGAGTGCTAGTCCTTCTTCATTTGAAGCACAGTGACCACAAGGGGAAATTCCCTTAGCTTCCAGTATCTCAGCTAACCGGATCACCCAACTGCCTGAATAACTGCAATCTGTTATTATGTGAAGTAGTTTACATTTAAATAAATTTTCATACAAACAAAAAATATCTTCAAAGGCAATTACTCCATCTCTGAAACACCAGTTACCAGTCTCTTCCTCACCAGATCCAACAAACCAGATAATAGCTGTATAAACATACATGTGGAGAGGATAAGACATGTACATATATGTATACAGTCACTCTGAAAATTCTTTAACTATATTAAAATCAAAGCAGTCATATAACACGTCTATGCATACCTCCAGGTGTGTGGCACTGTTTTAAAAAGTCTTCAATTATGGTCAAATAGAAATCTCTAGAGTGTGGATAGTCCTCATCATCAATCCAAACTGGACAAAGCTTTCCACTTCCTTTTACTTTAAAGTCTACCAGAGAAATTGGGTGTTTAGCCCTAACTTTATCCAGCAGCTTCAACTGATCAAATATCTCTTTGTCCAATCCTTCATAATCATTATCAGAGCTTCTTGGATTTGCTTTAATTTGGCCATGCCTCAGTGGGTTATTCATTACAATAATTAGACATTCTGAGCTCACCAAAATATCTAAAACCAGCCAATTAAAATGTACAAATTCAGAAAAACATGATAAATTGATTCAAACTTTATGTATTTATTCAGACTTTGATCAAATTAACTCACGATTTTTAGCTATTGCTATGTTTCTTTCAAGTTGTTCATTATCCAATGCAGCATTATCTTGGACATGATGTATATGTTCATGAGAATTTTCTGGAGAGCAAATAAAATGTGCATACTTCCACTAAACCTTATATAGTTTTTCAGAACAAAGCATTAAATAAATAATTTTTAGAACTTAAACTTACCAAAATTTAGCTCTTGACTGAAAATGTTATGTACAAATTCCTCACGATTAGGTTTTGTAAACACTGTGAGATCATTTAAAGAACGCTCTGCGAGTCTACGACCATCATCTTTCTTCTTTGTTTCAGCTACTTCCAGCAATACTTTAGAATCTTTCATTTTAGCAAGAAAATTATAAAGACGATCGAGTGATTTACAATTATTTTGAAGACGATAACAAGATAAAAAAACTTTGATCATAAATTGAATACTTCGTTATATATTCAAGTCATTATATATTCTGTAACTATCTTAACCTTCAGATAATATCCCTTCTCTAGACAAATTTTCACACATGTTGTCAATTATATCATATTCTCGTAGCTTAAAGTCATGTAATGCGTCTTCTGAGAGAGCATCTGCGGCTACCAATTTCAAAAGAACTTTCCTTACGACAAGTTTTGCGGCGTCCATGGTTTGGGTGGGGATTTTCCCTAGTTTAGTCCCTTAGTACTAAGTTTAGCTCACCACATATTTCAGCAGTGCATGATACAAGAAATAATAAAAATATTTTAAACGCCTTTATGCAGCTCGTCCATCTTCAAGTCCTTCCACTTCAGTTTAGGATGATGCGGTAATTGACAGGGTTGACCATATAAGGAGCCACACCTGAGTACAGTAGAGTCTAGTCCGCATGAGGTCTGACCACTTGACAATCTATTAAATCTAAAAGTTATTCCATTTCTGTTTGACTTGACTGCTTCTTGTATAAAACTACCTTGAGTGACTTTGTCTTCAGGAAGACCTGATGCATACACTTTAATGAGGTAGCCCAGCTCCTCAGAGGCGTGGCCACATGGAGCCACGCCCTTCTTATCTAATGCCTTAGCTAATCCAGTGACCCAACTACCAGAATGGTTACAGTCTGTGACTAGAGTTAGTATTTTTCCACGGCAATGTTTCTCATAAAGTTCAAAAATATCGTAGAAAGCGATTATTCCATCTTTGAAGCACCAGTTTCCAGTCCCTTCCTGCCCCAATCCAACATACCATATCATAACTGCATTCATAAAACATATATATACAGTATAATACATACACAGCAGTATGTAATATATACCCATTTGTTTACACTGATAAAATGCACTTCCAAGGGAAGTACCTATTAAACCTAATCAGAAACTGAATTTTATACAATCAAGTGCATAGTAATCAGACTATAGTGTCTATATTGAGTGGAAACTTGCCTCCAGGTTTCTTACAACCCACAAAGAAGTCTTCAATCAACTTAAAGTAAAACTTCTTTGAGTGCCACACACTCCTTCCATCCCTCCACACAGGGACTACCTCTCCTTCTCCTTCCACCATCTTTGGACCCAAACATGGCAAACTCTTCCGAGGATCATCTTCAATCATTTTCACTATTTCAAGAATCTCTTTATCAGTATAGACTCCACCTTCTTTTAGCTCATCCAATCGGTGACCAGCTTCACTCAGCCAGTTTTCAATAAACTTCCCAACAGAGACAATCATCAAGCAGTCAGTGTCAGAAACTAAATCTATGAAGCAAGAGGAAATTATGTACTTAAAGTTGTATACAAACTTACTTACCTGCTTGACGCGAACCAAACTCATTCACAACCTACTTTTATATGTTAAGCATGTTTCGAAATCTTTATACGAATGCCACTTGTATTGAGGTTCTGTATAAAAATAAAATATCGATTATCAAGTATTGCTAATTCCTTGTCTTGTGATATTTACCTTCAGTATCTTTCAGTAGTCCTTCCTCTTCAAGAGCTTGCAAAAGTTCGTGTATTATAAGTTCTCTATTTGCTTGTAGACTTGAAACGAGAGGTGATTCTCCTAACGAATCGGAAACTCCATCTAAGACCTTTCCCATACGCTCATTCATGTCAAGATCACTTATAATGTTATCTATTTTTGAAGGATTCACACTGCCGTCATCCTGTATGGCGGCCATATTGGCCCCTCCCACGTATTTCCTGGAATCTACTAAGAAATGAATTATATAGGCATGACCACCTTAATATTCATGCATGATCAGCATATGACATCCAAATGTATTATATATGATATATCATTCTAAAAAACTAAAAGCATTGATATATCCAGAGTTTAATGATGATGATATATATATGTATCACTTTATTATATATTATTAATGTATTAAAGTGATACATGCTGAAAGGGAGCATTAGGCCAAGCTTACAAATAAATTCAATACATAATATATATAACTCGGTGCTTGTGTATGTGACTGTCTGGGAAGTGCGGCCTGGTAGCCTTAAGTGGCGATGGCTTAATGCGCCCAGGCAGTCGGCTATGTACCTGGGCGGACAGCCTGGTAGCCTTAAGTGGCGATGGTTTATACGTGTCCAGGTATAGCCCTGTGCCCCTTAACCACCTTTGGTTTGCATTTTATACATCTGTTGTATGCATGGGCACTATAATAATAATAATAATAATAATAATAATATATTATGTTAATACTGATTCAACTTTCAAAATTGACCATGTATCATTATTTCAAAATTTAATAACATTGCTGTATACATATATATACACATACACTCTCCATTGCTAGGGCAACCAAGGCAAATTACATTCCACAATCGTTGTATAACTATAATAAGAGGCACTTTGGCCTCTTATTATATATAGTTATACAATGCAATATACTGCCAATAACTCAGTAAATGCCGATCAAAAAAGCCTAGGGGCGGAGTGTATACTGAATAGAGGCCTGGGCCTCTATTTCTTTCCAGGGAGTTTTGACCCGGCCTCTATTTGAGCCCGGCTTCTATACAGACATATACGGTAACTTTTACATAATAATTATATATATATTATTAAATATATATACAGTGCAAGTTACAATATAAATTCATATATACATAAGCAAAATACATGTACAGAAACCAGTGATACGTACATAGTCAAAACAGTCAGTGATTGGAATACAAATGAAGAAGATATGTATAAAATTTACAAAACTGAAAAGTCACAAAAACATCCCATAGTTATCAGGAGATGATCTCTGAGTGCACGTGAGTAGATGAATATTACTGAGGAGTCCCGGGGACATCAGCTGTTGTTGGAGTCTGTGGAGAGCCAAATATAGAAAAATCATATATACGTATGTACTTTCTACTAAAGCAATCACAGCATTCAATGATAACAAGAGGAAGAATGAAAAGTTACATACTGTTAATAGAGAAACACTACTTTTACTTTCCCATGAAACTAACTCCTATAAATGAAATAATAATAATAGCAAACTGTCCAAATTTGTATGGTGCATGTATAAAGGGTTTGAAAAAAAAAAACGGATTTATGGTTTAAAACAGGGTGCATAGTACAAAGGAAACTTAATTGTATTTAAATATGTAGACAAGTTACTGTATATAGGCTCCATAATTATTCAACTATTAATACTGTGACTAAGGACATAACCATTTATATTTAAATTGTTACCATGGAGACAGACCCAAAACGCAAAAGATATTGTCTGGGAAGTATTTTGGATGGAAAAAGGAGTGCATTAAACTTTGTCCAGATTTTTAGTGCCACCCGGATACAGTACAAAATGTAAATTGTATCGCAAGTTGCTTACCTGAAATCCACTATCATGTACAATAATTGTCTCTGAAACAGCTGTCACGGGAGACTTAGAATTCTTGTCATAGAATGTTTTTAAAAGTGTCACATTACTGAAAACGCCTCCATTGGACGAGTTGCCTCTAGAGTGCGTAGGTCCCTCCTCCTCATCCTCACTGCTACTGCTTTCATCTGCGTCCCACTCACAGGAAGCATTTCCTTCATTTTCATGAGGCGACTCCACATCACTGTGATCCACGTTGTCTTCTTCCTCCTCACTCCTTCTGTCTGGCTTGGGCACAGGAATTAGCAGACTTTGGGGGACAGGTGATGTTGACTGCTGCTTCTTGTCCAGTCGAAGAGATGCACTGCGACGGAGATTTGACCCTCTTGGCGGTGTTTCTGATCCTAATTTTCTTTTTTGATCACGACCCAAAAAGTCAAATCCACCTGACCAGTTACGTGTATGACCCCTTGCATGACGGAGTCTTTTTTGTAAGCTTGCACTCCGAGAGACAAAGGGAGACGATCGAGATCGAATGCCATCTAAAAACTCCTTGACAGATGGAGACACACTCCCTCCTGGAGTAACAGCTGTGGACTTGCTTCTCTGAGTGTCTGGGTGTCTGGGAGGAGTTACTTCAGACTTAAATCCAAGGTGTTTAGGTCGACCAGGACTGCTGTGAGCTACCGGACTGACACTCTGTTCTGATGATTGGCTGCTTTTCTTCTTTCTCCGGGGAAGAACTGGGAGGTCAAATATCTCATCCTCGGAGGTTGTTAAACTGCAAAAGGAAGAGATTTCTTTAACATATGGACAGCATAAGATTAGGATAATCCTATGTTCTTCAAATTATAGATTCCTCTCTATGGTGGATATAAGATTGGGAGCATGCTGATCTGGCCGTGGTTCACTGCAGGGTCTGCAGCACCAAGTGATGACCCAAAGAGTAAGAGGAAGCAAGAGAAGAAGGAGAAGAAAGTTTTCAAGCGAATTCAGAAATAGCTAACTATAATGCAGAGTATGATGTCACTATTACTTTACAGTGTTAGTACATATATATGCTTACTATCCATTAGGCTCTCCAGAAAGTCTCTTCTGAGATTTGGATTTTTTTCTTCCTAAAACTATCTCTTTCCTATAAAAATAAATTATAAATTCCATATCTACACACATACGTATATGGTAGTACTCCTAAAATACACTATCTAGAGTAATGAGGGGCATGTATTCAAAACTATATTCATAGACTTTGGTTAATAACATAACACAAATAAAATCCAAGCCATGAATCTCATTACAGGGAAGGCTAGACTGTCTGGCACTGTAGCCAAATTTGGGCAGAAAATTGTTACTAATTTTGGTACAATATGAACAGCTGGAGGTGTGAACCATTTCTGAAGTCATCTTGAGAATGGCCCAATATGAAGTAACACCATGTCAAATATTATGACATGTTAGGTATGCATATATACGTACATATGGCAAATTATAAACACATAAATTGTTTAGTAATATTATCCTGGTACGACATCCATCAATCTGAGATAAGATAATGCTCATGCACAAAGTGACATGTGTTAGATTATTCAAGCATGGCCTAATTAATGTACATATTTTATCTTTCTGATCTAAGATTAAGATTACCCTAAAGTGTAATGCTGTGAATGTTCTAGTACAACAATACTTTTGAGAGATTACCGTTTCAATTCTTCCTCCCTGGCATCCAAGTTCTCCTTCTCCTTCATCATTTGTTCATATAGCTGGTTGACATCATTAGCTTTTTGTTGCAAGCCTTCTTTGATATCCAGAACCTCTCTATAGCAAAAATATGCACATAAATTCACATTTGTAACACATACTAATATGAAAACTGCTATATCTCAAAATTACCCAACTTCTTAGTTTTAAAGTTTTATAGAAAAGACGTAGCCGTTTGTTAAAGCTTTACTTTACAAGAATTCTGTTTCACAGATGTATAAAGTGCTTCACAAATACTGCATTAATCATACTTTAGCTCTTCCTCTCTCTTTCTGACCAGCTCTGCACTTCCCTCCATACTTGTGACATCTTCTCTGAGTTTCTCCAGTAGCTGAAGGATTTCACTTTTCCAGTGCACCTACGTAAATCAAACATCAAAACAAGTGATGGCAAGAGAACCTCGGACCACATGCACATGTAGAATTACACAATTCCAAAAATATGATCTAAAAAAGAAAGGTATTTATAATACTTTTTGTACATACACAATTTACATTAGCAAAAGGATCACTGATAAATATAAATGAACTGTAGAACAGAATATTGTAAGTATGTATTTATCAAGACCACTGACAGTGGCTAATTACAGGGAGATCCTCTTTGGAAAAGGATTGCAGGATCAGTAGGGAAACTGCACAGACTGCATTTTACTATAAGCCACTTTGAAGTCATACATACTATCCTAACTAAGTACGATGATTTCACCATAGACTAGTCTATGATTTCACTACTTAGGCTTGTTATCAGAAAGGGTTCTCCCCTCTTATTGAACACTGTGGTTTGCTATCACTTAGACTTTTCATGACTCATCTCCTTAGCAACAGAGGGACAAAACAAACTTTATCATATGTTCCCTATGAATATCATTACAATCCAACTCTCTTTAAAATCTCATATGCATGGAATCTTAAACGACCACACAAATATATAATTCTCCAATAAAAGATACAATAACAGTGCTATATTTAGAAGATTCTTCAAAAATTTATTTCAAGTATTAAGGGGTAGGCAGGAAATGCTTTAGTGCATCTTAGAGAACTAGCTATCTTTATCTCACTGTTGCAAAGCTAGGTAATAGAGTAACTATCCCTTTAACATGTTATTGTACAATTCAGGGAGGAGTCTGAGATTTATGCAAGTGGGAGGGGCAATGCATCCCCGCCCTCATTAACAGTATGAATCTGCTATGCTTGCACAACTAACTTGTGTCTGGATGTAGTTCACTGGCTCAAATGTGATAAACTCTTCAGCTGAAATGCCCAGATGCATCAGCACGTGTTTAAAGGAGGGCCTGTTCTTGGCTTTGGGGGCCCAGCAGAGCTGCATGAGCTGTTTCAGTCCCCCAGGGCAGGTGGCCGGGATAGGGAGGGTCAACTTCCCAATCCCTACCCCATATATAATGGCTTGGTGGCTAAATCCCTACAAAGGAGAGCAACAGGAAGTGTGGGCACAGAAGAAATGACAGAAATGTGAAATAAGAAAATTGAGTCTTCCAGGGTTATGCTAACAAACAACTACAGGAAGTGAAATGGTGTAATAAGTATATACAAGTACATTTAAAAGACCTCACATAAATGTTATTGGATGTATATGAAACATGCTTTTCATTGTAAGCCCTTAGATACAAGCTACATGTAGTCTATATTAGGTAACTTAAACAGTTTATTCCAATATACAAGAGAATCAGTAGTGAAAATAATTACATTGTACACATACAATGTATTTTTTTTAGATTCACCAAGGACGCCTAACATAAACACACCTCGTAGGGCCGCTGCATTGTTAGAAGCTCCCATATTAGGACTCCATATGACCTAAATACACAAAAGTGAGACCATTCAGTTTGCATATTTTGAGTATGATATCAGCACAATGATATCAGAAAACTATCACCATATATGGGTATATTACTACTGACAAGGAAATTAATACACAGTAGATTTACGTACCAGACATCCACCTTCTCGGAAGCAGGCTTTCCTCTGATGAGCTCCGGAGCCATCCATGCTACTGTGCCAACCATCGTCATGGGCGTGCTGCGATCACCAAACTTGCGACTGGTCCCAAAGTCAGAAATCTTTAGTTCATCATTGGACCCGACAAGAATACTGCAGATAAACAGATAGTGTTACAAGCATTTCCCTTCTAAAAGTCCCAACAGCCCTTTGTTACTACCATCACTTCCTGTTACTACACAATAGCCAATAACATGTTACTATTTATAGTAACACCATATATAGAAACTACAAGGAAACTGGGGTTCTGTTTAGCTATACAATAGTGTTTACATTTAACAGAAGTGGGCTCACTTGATTATAAATATTTCTACCAAAGTACAACTGTACAAAATCTGCCAGCCTGGGTTTACAACAATTTAACTTCAAAAGTAATAAACCTTCCAATCACTTCTTACATATAAATAAGACCTAATTGACCAAAACAATACTATTAGGGAATATAAAATACAGAACAAGTTGACAAGGATGTTCTGAACAGTACAAAGTATTCATGTGCTACTAATATAAAGAGTACAATTGGACTGTATACACAATACAAATGTACGTACAATGTAGTGTGTTTCTATGGGGGTACAGATAAACATGCTAGGCTGAAATTTCTTGTTGCTAAGAGCACTATAATCTCTTATATACAAGTTGCGAAATGCAAGCAAGCAAATTACAAGATAACTTCTCAGTCACCAGAAGAAGACATCACATGAGGGAAATAATTATATATCAGCAGGATTCTTCACCAGCTATCACTGACTATAAAGTAATTATAGAAAGGCCCACTCTACCCACTCACATCTTAGACACACTAGCCACTTGTTGACTGAGCTGGCAGTATCAAGTGTCACTCTAGGGTAGGAGATACCAGCGTGGCCACAAACACCCTCTCTTTGCCTGAAACAATAATGCATTACTTTGTATGTTTACATAGGTATAGTAAAGGTCAACCACCAATGTAGGATTAGCAATAATATATATATATATATATATGATTACCTTAGTATATTGTAACTTGCACTGTATATAACAGAAATAGGGCATACACTCCAAACTAACGGAGGTTAATATCTTGAATATTGTTTCAACATATGTATTAACATGGTAATTTTATTGTAGCATATATATTGCATGATATAATGCCTTCTGATGTCAAGTATTATGCACTAATAATAATAAGCTGAAATCAGGTTAGGTTGGTTAAGGAAAGTAAACACACAAAGTCACCTATTATGATGTAATGTTTGTAAAGGTCCAGGCAGATAGAAGAATCCAGAAGAAAAAACTGTGTCTCTAGACGCTCCCAAAGTCGAAAGATGAACCTTAACAAAGATAAGTTCGATGCAGTTAGAAGAAACCCTTATTCTATGATGTAATGGTTGGTTAATCATCCTTTCTGGAAATTAAATTTCATAGGCATAGGAAAAGCAGTGACAGGTCTGTTATTAATTGAATGTACACTAAAGAGAGCTTGATATGCGGGCAGTATGCTTGTAATCAAGAGTTGGAAGGAATTCTTAAAATGCACAAGTTATTGCAAAACAGACACAAACAAGATAAATTTTGTTTTGGATCATTTGCTAGTATTGCTTTTAAATTAAACACAACATTTGTGACTGTAATATTGACTAAACCATTCAACATACCATACGAGCTACCTTGCATTGTTAGTGAAATAATCATATGACGGACTGGACTTCATGGACTTCTTATATACACCTAAGCATGCCACATAATTCATGGGACAGATGCTATACAAGTGCTATAGTACTGATTGCAGATTATATCAGTGATGCAAATTCCAAAGTATCAGCTTACAATTTGACTACCTTAAAGAGACTAGAGTCTAAAATAACTAGCTGATTCAGTCACAGGCTGTTTCAACATCTATAGGACTTGTAAACACAATTACTACTAAGCAACCACTCTATAAACATGGGAAATATCACTGCAACCTCACTTGCAAATTCAGTTTCTTATCACAAGGAATTTTAATTACAGAGTTAAAAAATCCTTTTAGTGTTTGACAAGTTCACATACACTGATTCTAACCTGAATTAGGTATAGTTAGAGGTTGCATTAAAAACACTCACTTGGCACTTTTCAAGTCGCGATGGATAATTTTCTTGTGATGAAGGAACTGCATTCCTCCTGCAATCTGCCTGGCCCAGGTAATCACCTCTGGAGGAAGGATCTCTTGTCGATCCTTTATAACATCATAGAGAGAACCTTGGGCACAGAATTCCATCACCAAACAAAAATTTGGTTCCTTTGTACAAACACCTCTTTAAAGAGAAAGAGAGAGAGAGAGAGAGAGAGAGAGAGAGAGAGAGAGAGAGAGAGAGAGAGAGAGAGAGTAAAATAAAATGCTCCTCTTTCAAGAGTACCTGGGAATATTGAGCAATTTATATCATTCATTTATATGGTGTGTAATACCATACATACAAGGATTCACAGAAGATCAAGATAAAGAAAAAGACAAAGACTCCCAGGATCACTGATGAAGGGTGGAAACGGCTGTCTGACCCAGTGGAGAAGAAGATGAAAGAAGGGAAAAGAAGGAAGAAAAGACTCCTGTATCTTTATCCAAAGCTCTCTTCAGGTTTAGTTCCCCTATAGGCTCTTTTACAGAATAGGCATAGCATGTAGTAAAATGGTATCTTAGATTTTTCATACATTTTAAGATGAGAAAACACATGGTTGTGCAGTTTTTCTGTAGCCTGTTTTGAAAGCCTATAATAATTTTCACAGTGACAAGTACTGAATATCCTGACCAGACAAACATGTTGCAAATATGGAGCACATGGAGTTTACTTAACCAGGAAGTTATGATGAAACTTGCTGTAACACTAAATAATATACGTACATGTACATATATGTATGTACATATGGATGGATGGGCGGGTTTAACTTGGTAGGGACCAAACGTGCTGAACAAATATGGATATCTGTGTATATGGAGGATTATTGTTGATGAAGTGATATAGAGATACAAGCTACCGTAAAAAAATCTAGGGAAACTCCATCTCCATCTCTACGTGACCAAATACGGCAGATAATTCTTAGACGTATGTACGTCTACGTCTATGAAGTCACTACATCAAGTTTACATTACCCAAAGTGACCTAATGGCGACATATGTTACAAAGCGCTCAAAGTTGAAAATGAAAATATTATCGGCGACCTCTGCGTGTAACAGCTGTAATGAGACAAGGTACTTTCAGAATGTATTTATATTTATGTGCGGTTGAAATTACCGCAGTCTACACAGATTCTAGTTTCCGTGAAACCGATTTCAAGTCTGCAATTAGACCAGCTCACCTAAAATGAACAATGTTCGCATGTCGAAGGCTGTTAAGATGATGGGTTTCTGTTTCTCTGACATCCTTTACCATCTTCACTGCAACAGTTTCACCTTTGTACTTGCCCCTGTAGACAGCTCCCTGACCTCCGCTACCGACAAAGACGAGACTGTCTTTGATTTCTGCAAAGTCGATCTCTGGTACAGCTTCTTCGTTTTTGTCTAATTTTCCAGGTTTTTTGATAAATCCGAAAAAACTGCTAAAACAGCCTGCCCATGCTCCATCAACGCGTTCGAGCGATAGCTCGTCTCGTTGCCTTTTCTCATCAATTTCCAGTATCTGGTCCTCTGTAATAGAAGGATCGTCCGAATTCCGCGATGGTTCCTCTAGCAAGACCTTTTTCAACTTTTCGGCCATTCGCGTACCTACACTACATAATACTCTCTACACAATGCCAGCAGATAGGAATGATGATAAAGATATTACTGATCTCAGTGACGTCATGTTTAAAAATAGTTACAAGGGAAACAGTTTAAGTTCGGATCCCCTTTTTAATTTTCTTCTTAGCATTTTGTTTCTACTAAACAGATGAGCGAACGAAGGTGATTCATTTTCAAGTGCCCGTTGAATCGCATTCTTGACTTCCTCATTGGCATCTTCATAGAAACACACAACTAGTACAAAGGGAAAAAACTTGTATCATGTGTTATGCCAAATACTTGCACTATGAGTCACTGGCCCAAAAAGGGAAGTGACAGAGTTTATGCTATAGGAACGATGAAAATGCAATTAAACCACAAATAAACGTTCTCAAACATCAAGAGACAAGCCTAAAAGATACAATTGCTAAGAAATGAACACAGGACAGCTGGTTATGCCTAACGTGCTCTGCTACTGAGCTACAGTTGCCATGGTATAGCTTTGAACTAATTTGACTGATATAATTAACCAAATTAGGTTAATTGAACCATCCAATAATTGTGATGAAAATATAGCTCTAGTATATGAGGGGGACTAAAGGAATAAGTTAAACATCAACTTGGTAGTTATAGCTTAGTGGCAGAGAGAGAGAGTGATTTTCTATCTAGGCTGCCTATACTTTGATGATGATATAATAGTTGTGGTTTTATTATCATTTGATTTTTCAGCATTATTCTAATCAGCATGTCTAAAGATAGTAATACTTAATTAGTGTTTCCTGCAGATTTGGCAGCAGTACAAGGCATATTAGCTACCTAACCTTCCTCTTCCTTGTACAGTAGCAGTTATATACACAAACTGTCATATAGACCCCTTAAACAATGGATGATGCAATAATACCTTGATTAACATGTGTTAGCATATTTATATGACAACACAATTGTGCCATAATTTAGGGGATGTGTTGAAAATTTTATCAGAAAATGGGGAAATAAAATGTAAATAAAATCAAAGGCAATACTATTGCAAATGAACTGGAATAAGAGGGAGTACAATGCACAATACTTGTGCAAAGAGGTGTACTATGAAGGATCACTAGAAGTCATTATGTCAAACCAGCCAAGTGAGCAAAGATTACCCTTTACATCCAATAAACTAAATGAGTGGGCGGGGTAAATCCATAGTTACATAATCAACAACATAATATTATTGACACAATAAAAATAAGTATTCCTTTTAACTGTGTTGAACTTATCTCTAGGATAGAATATCTTTTGACTTGTTGAGCGTCTAAAGATGTGCCAAAAATATGCCAAAAACTGTGTCGTCAGATGCTCAAGAAGTCAAAAGATGTTCCATCCATTAGAATATACCATATACCATAGCACAACAGTTAAGTAAAGTAGTTACCTTCTCCTAGCTTTCCAGCTCTTCCGGTCCGTCCAGAGCGATGGAGGAACTCGGCTACATTTAGTGGAAAGTCATACTGGAGGACCAGACTTACATCTGCAATATCCAATCCTCTTGCAAGAAGGTCTGTGGTCAGGAGGACTTGGCACTCTCCAGACTTGAATCTCCTCAGTGTCTCAAACCGTTTCTGAAGGTCAACATTACTGTGAAATATTTCTGCCTTTTTAGTCCACCATAGTTCTCTAGCTTTTCCACTATTGAGCTGATTGTACAGGAAATCTACCGACTTCACTGAATTGCAAAAGACAAGAATTTTTGGTTCTCCATTAGATGAGGATTTTACAGTCAATTCCTTGCTTCTCTGTCCATTGTCTTCCAGATTCAATGGTGACACTTCATACTGCTGCTTTAAAATTGCCATCAGTTGTGTGAATTTATCTTCATCATCTGTAACTTGTTTGAATTGGAACTTTGTAGAAGCAATTGCCATGTGGGTGTGGCTTGTGTTAATGAAGAGGGTGTTCCTCGGCACCCATTTTTTCAGAAGAGAATGAACAGTCTGACTACCACCAGAGGGCAACGTAGCAGCTACAAACACCAACTGAGGCACCAGCTCCTTGTGTGCGCGTTTTATATCACTTTCTTCACCGTCCACTGTACTTTGATGGAATTTTCCTTTCCACCGGTCCTTAAAGTACTTCAATACAGACCAAGCAGCACTCCTCTCTCCTCCTGTGAGGAGTACATCGGCCTCATCTACCACCAGAAGCCTGACATGCTTAAACACATTAGGAAGGTGATAGTTCTTGAGTTGGGTTGGTATACCAATGACTAGCTTTGTTGTGTCCCTGAGGAGTAATCTGGAGTTCCTATGAACTACTGTACTGTGTGTAGTACCATTTGAAACCTCATGATACATCTCTTCAACCTAAAGCAAAGTGAACATCTAAATGATTCATCCATTAGGAAAATTTCATATAATACAGCATCTACTTAGTATCAACTCTACTTAGTAGATCCATTTCTAATCTTTGTAGCAAATTTCTCTACCTGGTGGCAAAGTTCTGGCGTTGGAACTAGAACGGCAGCTATTGGATAGCGAATCCCTTCAGCAATCACTGGTTCCTGTTCTTGAATAATTTGTTGAATCCGCATCATGTAACCTTACATCGTAAACAATTGGGGTCATTCAAAACAGATACTTTTATCGTATAGAATACAAACTTACATAAGGTCTTTCCTGAACCAGTTTCGGCATTAACGACGACATTTTTTCCTTCGAGTATTGGTGGCAGCGCCTGGAAGTACACATACAGAAAAGAGTGATGATGTACGTGCGATTCTCAAAACTTTTAAAACGTTTTTCATGCACTGACCAATTCCTGAATATTTGTCGGGTCGGTAATGTTCAGTGAAAGTAGCCTTTGGATTGCACCGCCGGATAATCCTAACTCATCGAATGAGCTTTTCTTACTAGATACTTCTTGAACGATAGAATACCTCCTCAATTGACACTTAGGCCTAACTACAGACTTTCGCAAAAACAATAATTGCAAGCGAGGCTTTATAGCAGCCATTTTATGTGCATACTGATATCATATGAGGAAAAAAGGAACGCAGCAGCTAGAGTGCTGATATCGGCGCAACGAGAAAAAAGAAGAAAAACCGACCCAAGCGTGTTTGGAACTCAATCGAAATACTATACGCCTTTATTCCATCTCCATATGACACTTATAATCCACCCGCTCTACTATATGACCATACGTATGTACTCTATATATGGTTCATAATCATTAACTAGATTCATGCACTAACTCAAGTTGAGTGAGAAAGGTGTAAATAATTGAAAATGCATTGTACAATAAGGTAAGTAAGTTTGTAGCTCATGCACAGTTCAGTTCCTAGATCTTCACAGTGAGACAGTCCAACTATATAAGGGACTACTGGGATGGCCGAAGTGGCATTACAGCTGACATGGCAGTTGGAAATATCCCATGATACTGGGAATCTGGCATACTCTGTGCTTGAATGATCTTACCTACAACAGAACATAACAGAACCAGTTAATAATAGTAGAAATTACAGAAAATGAATATGTATATCAAGTCTATAACACACAAGTGTCGCAGCACTATTACAGAAAATGGCAGTATATACTGAGAAACTGGCTGTCATATATATTCTTATTAATCTTATCTCCTTTGTAAAAGCTTAAGCTTGGGTCCAGCCTTTTAATTATCTCTAAAGTTCATGCAGACATTTGATGGAAAGAAGTCAATTATGGCTCTGGTATGATTATCTGTGATTTCTACAAAGATGGGTGGACTTACTGTGCATGCATAGCAGGAAAATTTGGCGAGGACTTAAATTTGGTGATTTGGCAAGTAATTTGAAGCTCGTTATGCAAATTTAACCGTCGTCCATTTAAACAATTAAGCCAACGATTGCATCATAGTTACGGGGCAATCCGCCAAATATATAACTCACCAAATGCTAAAATCAAGCATTTCGCCAAATACGCATATTGCCCGCCAAATATTCCCACTATATGGTCTTATCAATTCCTATATATAGATATAGGTCTACATATATATTTGATATTCACCTCCATACTTGCGACCATTAAGAGCATTAATGACAGCGGCAGCCACTTGGGGGGTCTGGCATTTGAGATAGACACTTCCTTTGGGGGAGGAGATGTCCACGTGAATATGATGCACCAAACCAAACTTGTTAGCCTCTCCAAGCACATCATCCCTAATATCCTGAGACCACGATAGTCCTGACTCACTAGTGGAGGGGGAATTGACCATCAGTGATTATGAAATAAACCTTACATATTTCAAGGTATACTGAAAGTTGATAATAATAGGAATCAGCAGCATTGCATTAAAATTACACATTAAAGGTCAAAGGTGCTCCCATTGGCTTACAAGATGCCTTTACAAACTACTACATACGTACATACACAGTTCTACAAAAGTGGGTGGCCGATGAACAGTTTAAGGTGAACAAACATCAGTACGCACGTGAATAGTGTTTGATGTGAATAGTGTTTGATGTGAATAGTGCGCTTGCTACTTACTTTGAGGGATCAAACATGTTGTTTAGCACCAGACAAGAAGACACTGGTCCAGTTCCCTGAGGCAAACCAGGAACTGACAAACCTGTGAAAGAAGGAGCAGGCATTGTGAAGACGTAAAATTAGACAGAGAGAAAGTGTTGTGTTGTAACAAACCAGCTTTGTGTCCTTCAGACAACTTTGCCATGAGAGCAGCTCTGGATGTCCGTGACATCCCAATGCCAACATCAATATCCTCTCCGTCCAATGTAAGCATGTCGTCAGCCCGCTCTGTCACATAGTTGACCTTGATTCCTTGGCCAGCGAGCTCAAATCCATTCATGTGTTTCATGGCATTCTCCGCACTGTCTGATATACGGAACTCTATGAAGCCGTAGCCTTTGGAAATACCATTACTCTCCCTCTGAATCTTGCATTGTTCAACCTGTGGGGCAACAGTGCGAATTATTAGTTGAGTTAACTGGTATTATTATTAAAGTTACATATTCATTAATAATCATGTACAATGGAAGCTGCATAAACAGTCACCTGTCTGGGACAGTTATTTGCTTAAAAAACGGTCACCTGGAGCAAGTACCAAAAATTTACATTACACTTCGTATATACATTTATAAGCCAGTCACCTGTCTAATGCAGCCAGATAAATAGAGTCCCATAGGTGACCGGATTAGACAGGTTCTACTGTACATATGCATACGCATGTACATATCATAAAAATGTACATACGTATTTATGTGCAGCGCCATTACCTGGCCAAATGGTTCAAAGACTGCCTTGAGCATAATCTCATTGATGTTGTTGTTAAGGTTTCCCACATAGAGCTTCCTTGGACCTTCCGCTTTCTTTAAATTCTCTGCATTCATGGCAGCTCTAAGAAGGGGAAGACGGAGGATCAAGTAATTACAGATTCTAGCCAAATTAATTAAATATGCTGTTTACTGTCAAACTTCCTATTACTAGCTTACATACGTATGTACGTATGCATGTACGTATGTAGGTATGTCCAATACAGACAAGTTGAACATCAAACTTCTGTCACCAAAAAAACAGTACTAGTGAGGTTATCATTGCTGAGGGGGAGGGGTCAAGTGGTCAACCTCAATTAAGGGTTTTACTCATAATTCAAACATACATAGCTCTACACCCTATTCCAGACATTTTGCTATTGTTTCTATTCTGTAGATTGACCAATGCCCTCATCTAAGACTTTAATCATTTCTTTCTTTTCTTGAAGAGGAAACACTTTCTTTGTTAAAGTCATTCTTAATTCTTCCATGAAATTCTTTATCCGAAAATATGTAAGAAATATTTCACAATGACCACAGTATAAACTATAGAAACTCTATATAGCGACAATTGGGACTGCAAGGAAAGTTCATCTTTAACTTGCTTATACCTGTATGTACGTATGTGTGTCACTGTGCATAGCTGACCTGTTCTTCTCTGCCATGGTCGGCTGGACCATTATAGGCTTCCCCTGGATTCTTGTCCCACTCATCTGCAGTGCCTGTATGAGGATGGAGATACGTACTCACCATTCTTACATGTCAGTATGCTTCAGAGTATAGGTTTCAAGTGTTTCAAGAGTGCAACTTACTGCTGGCACAGAAGTTTCATCCTCAAACTCAATGTAAGCTATCCCTTTAGATCTTCGTGAGTTCTTGTCCTGTATAACCTTTGCACTTATAATCTACATACGCAAGTACATGAACAATCAAACATTTTACAACATGCTACACTTTAGAGTAAAAGGCCTGTACGTACGTAGGTAACTAATCATACATACCAAGGATTCACAAAAGATCAAGATAAAGAAAAAGACAAAGACTCCCAGGATCACTGATGAAGGGTGGAATTCCCAAAAACAGTTGTCTGCCCAGTGGAGAATAAGATGAAAGAAAGGAAAAGAAGAAAGAAAAGACTCCTGTATCTTCATCCAAAGCTCTCTTCAGGTTTAGTTCCCCTATAGGCTTTTTTACAGAATAGGCATAGCATGTAGGAAAATGGTATCATAGATTTTTCATACATACATAGGTATACATAAACAGGTAACTTATACAACATATCCAAGTAGTGTTGCTGATGTTTAAATCAACTCTCTACTATGAATGCAACAAGTACTTCTTACTATTTCATACATACATACATGTGTAGGTATAGGTACAAAAATATTATGTAGAAAAGCATCTTCCATTACCTACCTTGCCAGCCTTCCCAAAGACATCCTCAAGGTCACGATTACTTACAAACTGCCCCAACTGCATCACAAACACAGTTCTCCTGTCTCTTGTCTCATCTGGTATTTCCGGCTCCGGAGACTTCTGACGCCTATATATGGAAATAATAACACAATGCATAAAGTGTACATACGTACGTACGTATATGCACTAATTGAGTATGGAGGACTTCAGATGTAGAGCTCAATAAGGACACGTCATCACGGCTGCCATCAAGGAGCCTGAAGATTGGGTAGCAGAAGTATTCAAAGACAGCTTACCCCTTCTCAGCTACAGGTGGCTGTTCTTTAGGTTTTCTACATGAAGCATTCGGCATGGATTAATAGTACAGCTAGTAATGTCAGGTTAAAAGCATCGGCAGAACAAAAGGGGCTTCAATCAGATTTGACAATTTGACAAATCATAAACTAGCTAACAATAACAAGCTTTTCAGGGCTTAGAACTCAACAGCCACACATGTACAGTATGCAAGCAAAAATCTTGACTCTTCATTACTTCATTCACAACTTGCTACGTACTTTGAGAATGAATTCATAACTTCAAAGGTCAGGATTTTTGCGTGTGCACCGTAGGTATAATATTCAATACATGCTCTACTTCACATCTTTGTAACTTCAAAGGTCAGGATTTTTGCGTGCGCACCGTACGCAGGTATAATATTCAATACATGCTCTACTTCACATCTTTGTAACTTTAAAGGTCAGGATTTTTGCATGCGCACCGCAGGTATAATATTCAATACATGCTCTACTTCACATCTTTGTAACTTCAAAGGTCAAGATTTTTGCGTGCGCACCGCAGGTATAATATTCAATACATGTTCTACTTCAAGTCACCAGCTTACAGAGGGGATATTGAGCGGTCCCTGGGGTATCTTCCTCTTCCACCACCATAGTACCTTCCTCGGAAGGATCCTCTTAGAGGAGACCGCCACCTTTCCCTCGAGCGAGATCTGGACCTACGTCTTTCTCTTGAGCGAGATCTGGACCTACGCCTTTCCCTCGAGCAAGATCTGGACCGGCGCCTCTCTCTTGAATTTGACCTGGACCTTCTACCTCGCCGGCGATCTCTAGAACGTGACCGAGATCTTCTTCTCCTTTTCTTATGTCTATCTCTGCTGGAACTTCTGTACAGCATACAACATACACATGTATAGAGAAAAAAACAATAAGGTAAACAAATTAAAAGGTAAACAAAACAAATAAACAATAAGGTAAACAAATACCAAACATATTAGATTTGAGTTCAAGATCAACTTGCATACCTGCTGGAACTTCTGGATTTGGAATGAGACCTCCTCTTCTTATGCTTCTTCCTGCGACTATCAAAACCAACATCTTATGACATACTTACGTAGGCCATAAATATACAACCTGATAATTGTTTACCTTTTAGATTTTTCAGGACTTGGAGACTTCCTATCTCTGCTGCTAGCACTCTGAGGTGTGGCACAGAGGAGATGGGAGGAGGGCAACAAGTGCATGTGTGTGTGTGTGTGTGGAGAGGAAAAAGAAAA
Organism: Chondrosia reniformis; assembly: GCA_947172415.1. Classification (NCBI taxonomy): domain Eukaryota; kingdom Metazoa; phylum Porifera; class Demospongiae; order Chondrillida; family Chondrillidae; genus Chondrosia; species Chondrosia reniformis. Next base: position 6,454,864 of record OX359200.1, read on the forward strand.
GAAAAGTGACAAACTCATACTTGAGGGATACTTTGACATAAACATATTTCCATTTAAAACTATGTATGAATAAAAGGAAAAGCTGTTTCCATGTAAACATATTTACTAAATATATTTTCACCTAAAATTATAAAAGGAGAAGTGGCTTCCAAGGAACATATTTACTTGAAATAATGGCCTATTTTTGTTAGAATGAAAATTGGTCTATGTATTCCTCCAATAGATTATTAATACTCTGATATATTATAGGAGTAAGTAAAGAGGAAATCATATATTCAAACTTTAAATATAACCAAAAACTTCATTAACAGAGAATTTGATTTCGAAATTATTCAGTCTTTTCAGCTCATATTTTATACAAGAGTGGAGCTATATAGTTGAGATGCATGTTTTCTATACACAAGCGGTCTTCTTCATGACTCGCAACACGAAGGTAGCACATACCAAGCTATACTGTACTTCAGGCTGACCAAGTCAGCCTTAGGCAAAGCGGCCAACCTGTAGAGAATCTAAGATATTATGTACTACATGCATGCGTGAGTGTGGGTTGAGGTTCTAGCTCCCGATACGGCCTTCCGCATACTGAAGAACCTGAATTGGAAGAAGGGCCACAGTCGTTACTATTACAGTAGCCCACACCAAACGACCAATGTATGATGGCATACAACATAATGCAGATTTGGGCTGTGAACCACACAGAGATTACAACTATACTTTGCGCCTTAAACCATCGCTAACCTCGTCCGAAAACGCGGCCTCCAACATCGCGTCAACGTCTTCAGCCATTGTGTTCTGAAAATCTCCTAACTGCAAAGTGACGTCTAGTGAATCTTCGAGACAAGATGGTGAAAGTAGTATACGTAATAAGCACGTTTCAGTGTATGGATACGCCTACTTAATTATAAAGGGTATCCCTCTTTAATCCACGTGCTCGACGGGTGTGGCAGGCCGAGGCAGGCCCCACAGTTGGGAACTCCTCTAAGCGGGTGTGATATAAACATGACTCACTTGGGGAGTTCTACGAATTCGAATTTTCGATTTCCCCCTTCACAGTCATATTCGACTAGGATTTCTGGGAAATTTGATTTATTGTACACATTTAGGGTTCGTACAAAGAAAGCAGCTAAATTGTGTCTACTACATGAAGGGAGTCATACCTTATTGACCCATCCAACTCATTTGGCAACTTGTGTATTACTGGGGTTGCCAAGTATGTACATATCAAATGAACCATGTGGTGAGCATGTGTCAGGAAAAGGAATTGGATTCTCTTATAATGAGTTTGCTAAACTAAGCCCATGTATCAATTGCACTGAAGCAAGCAGTTTATGTATATAATCATGCATCTTAAATGTATTATAGCAACATTGTAGTGTAAGAATATAATTGATCTAGCAGTTTTGAAAAAAAAACTCATTTTAACTCTCCAAGATTTATGTGCCATAATGAATTCTTTCTTCTAATAGATATGCATTCGTACTGATGCTCATATATGTATATAGGTTGTTATCATGACCTTCCTAGAATTGTTTACATTATACATTCTTTGTTACCCTCATTTTAATTCATTTGTTAGTATCTGCAGAGGAGAAGGAAATATATTGTCTGAATTAGGGAATTTGTAAGGGTTTCTAATAGACTGTGACTCAATACCTATTTCCCATAAATACAGCTTAGGTAAAGTTTTTATCTCTAACTGCAGCAGTGGAAGCAGTGATTCCAAGTCAAATGGCGAGTAGTAACCCCATCAAGGTCAGTGACGCCGGGGAAGCTATTGGAAAGATTGTCAAAATCTTGCAAGTATGTTACACATGCCTATTGCTTGCACGTGCTACACCAAAAGTGAATGTACATACTACTGCAGGGTATACCACCTTGTATAGGAATCTGAAGGCAATGTTATACTCACTATAATATCTATTGGTATAACCCCTCACTGTATTGATGGGGCTATATATATGTACATATGTGTCTATACGCTAGTCTATACGTATATTACAGATATTGATAATTTATTTTAGAAATGCCCTTTCTTGAAAGTTAATGATGTGATCAAAGGAGGTTCCCTAGGGTCTGGAGTTACAGTTCCTGGAGACTTTGACGCTGACATTGTACTACGTTCAGACAGTGTGTCCATCTGATATGAATTTAGCATTGGCTAATACTTCCTATGAATAATAGCACTCTGTTGATATATGTAGGTTTGGGAGATAATGATATGAAGCCAGAAAATGCTGCCAGATGGTGTAGAAAGTTTGATGATTATCTTGGGAAGTCTCTGCATGGTGACTATGTACTGCAGTACAAGAAACCAAAGGTAGCTGCCGGAAGTCTTTCCTTTACAATAATATTCTTGAATAAAGGCAAGCAGATTAAGTTTGATTTCCTGCCAAAGCCGTTCTTCAAAACCGAAAAAGAATTTGTAGATCATCTAGCTACTTTGTATAATGACAAGGAAAATAAACATCTACTATCACAGTGAGACTATATAGAGAATATTATCCTTTAAGTGGTGTTAATTGTGTCAATATCGGCATTATGTAGATATACTGCAGCTGCTGCCAAGTGGCAGGTGAAATTTATCAGCACAAAGCCAGGCAGAGTATGAATCTATATAATAATCTAGTACAGAATTGCCTCCCTTTTGATGCAATACATCATCACAGGTCCAGGATTTAATAAAGCGAGCAAAGAAGTGGAGAAATGAGAAATTCCCTAAAGGTCAAAAAAGTGATGGAAGACCAAAGTCTTATCTGATTTCAATCCTAGTCATTTCAGCTAGCTATGATTACATGGAAGAGCTTGGCTTGAAAGATATTATGGAATTAGATGGAAAAAACGTTAATATTGATGACATGGCAAAGAGGTATAGATCTTTCAGGGAATTTTTTTAAGTATGTAGAAGTATATATTTTTAACTGTAGGGTCACTGAAATTCTGATTGCAGACATACAATCTCACCATGAATTGACGTAAGATTATATACATGTCTCACAATGTTGCATTAGGATGTGTTTCCTTATGCAGGGTTTGTTGGAATGATCAGGAAAAGCATCCAAACTGTATAAATGATTGGGAACCATACGTTCTTGATCCAGCCAACCCATTCAACAACTTGTACATTACTGGAGTTGCCAGGTACATACCTGATGAACCATTTGGTGATTATGTGGAAGGAAACAGGAATTGGGTTCCTCTGGCTAGGCAGATTGAAACTTTGGATCTCACAAAGTCATTGTAAAACTGAACAGTGTTCAGAACTTGCAATAGGACTTTAATATATAGCTGTTATAGGATGTGCACTTTATTAGTATAATGAAAAGCCGTTTGTAATTTAGTTTAGCTTTTAATAAAACAATGCCTCCTGGTACTCTCAAATCCTTGAGGTGTAAAACTGCTAGTAAAATATAACCTTTTGCATCTCCTTGGCACACTCAAAGTGTCTCATACCTTCGAGTCATACCTTATTGACCCATCCAACTCATTTGGCAACTTGTGTATTACTGGGGTTGCCAAGTATGTACATATCAAATGAACCATGTGTCAGGAAAAGGAATTGGATTCTCTTGTTGGAGAAAGTGAAGAGTTATTATAAGTCTTTTGTAACATGCACTTTGCTTAGTGTGACTAGATGTAATAATTCTGCTTTACTATAAATAAATGTTTTGGTATCTATAATGAAGGTTGCTAAATTAAGCCCATGTATAAATTGCACTGAAACAATAAGTAATGAGCAGTTAATGTATATAATCATACATCTATTGTAGCAACATTGTAGTGTAAGAATAGAATTAATCTAGCAGCTTTGAAAAACTTCTTTTAACTCTTCTCTTCTCTCCAAGATATATGTGCCATAATGAATTCTTTAGAAATATTTATTCTAAAGAATTCATATATATGCATTCTTACTGACTCACCACTTTATACATATACTATGTAGGTTGTGACCTTTCTAGAATTGTTTACATTATACATTCTTTGTGACTAAGTCCCAAGTTACCCACATTAATTCCTTTGTTAGTATCTGCATAGGAGAAGAAAAATATTTTTTCTGAATTAGGGAATTTTTAAGGGTTTTCTAGTAAATGTGACTCAGTACTTTTTTCCTATAAATACGGTTGTTTTTTTTTGTTATAAATCATCTCTTGCTACAACTTCTCTGTGTCTTAATTTTGCACTCCTTGAAGATTGACCAAAAGAAATGGCAGCAGAAGCAGAACATGAAATAAATGTTGAAACAGCTGATAAGGCCATAGACTTAATTATTAAAAAGCTGCATGTAAGTTGCTTATATTAATTAACATGATCACCTAACTATATATTGTACTGTGAAGGTGATTTATTCATATGTAAACATGACATATATATATACACTTAGAATGACTAATATTGTATCGAATACAGAAATTTGGAGAACTAAACTCAAGAGAATGGCCCTGCCTCTCAAAGAGTGTACCTGCTGAAGTTGTCAAAGGAGGTTCACTTGGACATGGAACTACAGTCCCTGGAAACTTTGATGTTGACCTCATTCTGTTATCAAGAGGTAAATTATAGAAATAAATGTATACAGTGAAACCTCAGATAAAGACTATCCCTAAGAAGGTTCACTCTGATCATGAGGCAATTGCTCTTTCAATTTTAGCTGATATGCAGTTAAATTAAGGATCACCTCTTCCTATTTTAAGGTGATCTGAAATGATATATTAATTATCATTTTTCTTGGCATTGGAAAAAGAACACTTTATTAGGCTGAATTATATGACTTAAGAACCTAACACTACCTCATATTCCTTAAAGATACACATGTATTGTATATAAGTTCTACAGTCAAAGCCTGGAAAAGATGGTGCTTTTAGTTTATTCTAACTTTATATTCTCATATATAGGTATATGTCAACCATATATCTTTTAATTATAGGAAAGTGATGTTTAAAAGTTTTAATATGTACATTAACTGTAAGAAGCAGTATTCCCTGTTTATCATCAAATATTATATCAATGACATTGCATGTGCATACATGTATATGCAAAAAACTGACCTTTGTAAACTGGTATAATGTGTTCATTCAGGGATCACACCTGAAATGTTTTTGGATCCCAAAAAACCTGGACATGCAGAAGAAATCCTAAGAGAACTGAATATCTACCTCAACCGAGAATTTGCAAGCTACCAAGAACAGACAACTACCCATCACTCTGTTCAGTTCTCTATTGATGTCAGAGGGATTAAGGTGGAGATAGATTTGCTGATTGGACCTTATTGGAAAGACACTCGTGCCTTCTTTACATACTTGAATCGCCTTAAACTACAACATGAACATGACTGGAGAAAATTTCGAACATTGTAAGTATAAATATATATCTCCACTTGGTTTAAGGAGCTTATAGCAGAATATTAATGCAGACAATGATGTGTGATGTACATACATGGCATGCATTATATATACGTATGGCTGTTTGCTATAGGTTCTCGCCTTCTGCTGCAAAATGGCAAACTGAGTATATGTCCAGCAAACCAGACAGGGTAAGAAAAATACTTGTGGAATTACACAGGCATTATCATTCATTCATATGTCCATTGATAATTATTGGATATTGCTATACATTTTACTAATTTGAAGCAGATTCTGGATCAAAATTGTAAAATTTTAAGGTAAATTTTGATCATAAATATGTAGGTCAAGCAATTGGTGAAAAGGGTAAAGAAATGGGTCAAATCTGTGTATTCTTCTGATGCTCTTGGGGATGGTAAGCCAACATCCTACCTCATGGAAATTCTTATCATTGAAGCTTGTGAAAGATACTGTAAGAGGTATGGCTGGGATATGGAAAGACTAGATGTTATTGAAATTGACGATTTTGATAACTTTGCCAGAGAGTAAGTTAATGCAGTAACAGAACATAACTGGCCCAGGAATATTATACATGCATTTTGTGTGTCTGTATTCATTGTACATACATGTAGTGTTCAGAAAGAGTTGCAGCACATAATAGGAAACCACAGAGAGCTAAGGTATACTGTATTTTTTTACAATTGCATGGATATATTTATTACAAACTAAATTGTTTACAATTTTTATTGATAATAATATTATATATATATATGTGTAATGCAAGTGTATGCTAAATTGTATATTTTATGTATATATTCTTTGTATATATATTTGTAGCCTGGTTCTGAAAAATCCATGGTACCAAATGGGTGGAAATGGCCGGTAGGGTGTATGTTTGTACATAATTTATTTTATTACCTTTTTATCTCTGTATTACATCCCATGCACAGCTACACCAGCCCTGACTTTGAGCAAGGAAAGCCATACATTCTGGACCCTTCCAATCCTTATAACAACTTGTATCGCTCTGGTCTGAAGCCTTTTCAAGCCAGGAATGATTATTGCCACCAGGGGGTGGGGCAGGATAAGTGGGATGTCCTTGCAGCAAACATCAGAAGATTGGATCTAACCAAGTCTCTTTGGGATGAATAACAATTACTCTGTATAGTTTACTGGAAGAATGATTCAGCAATATGTTAAATATAGAACGCTTGTATAATTACATAGCTAGGCCAAACTCTATAATGGGTTTATAGATGTATACTTACAATGTATACAATGTAGATGTATACTTAGCAACTAAACTGGATAATAAATAAATCGTTTCAGCTTGCATGCAATATACAGATCACTTAATTAGGGTATATATATTTATATATATATATATGTCTACAGAGAACCTCCTAAGTATAATTTACAAAATGGCTTTTTTGGTTTCGCTAAATATTGACATGGTAGAAGGTAGTAAATCCTTTTCTTTTAATTATGCACAGTGAACTGAAGTTAAGGAAACCATATGCATTGGCACGACATGTAGAGCTTGTTAGTACTTACAAAATATAGACTATATATAGTAGCCAACTGGAATTAGGAAAGTTATTTTTAATATATACATATATACGTAGCTACTATATATGCCTGAATTACTGCAGGATGTACACATTATATACAGGTAATATATATATGTACTGCTAAATAAAACATTGAGAAATCTTTTGCATCTCCTTGGCACACTCAAAGTGTCTCAGGGTACACCACGTGAAGGTGAGATGCATAGTACCCCATACCTGTAGGGAGATAAAAGGAAATAAGCAGGATGAGGTGTCTTACACCATCTTTGGCTTCACTGGTTTTCTTATCTATATATAAGAGAAAATAGGAAAAAAACATTTAATGAAGATTAATCATGTGGTTGTCGGACATCTTGCTTGCATCACTTCTGCTACAAGGAAAAAGAAGAAAAAGCAGGACGATGTGTCTAAAAAGGGCATATAGAATCATCTCACACTATCTTTGGCTTTACTGCTTTTCTTATCTATAAGAGAAAATAGGAAAAACATTTAATGAAGATTAATAATGCGGTTGTCAGACATCTTGCTTGCATCACTTCTGCTACAAGGAAAAAGAAGAAGAAGCAGGACGATGTGTCTAAAAAGAGCATATAGAATCATCTGACACTATCTTTGGCTTTACTGCTTTTCTTATCTATCAGAGAAAATAGGAAAAACATTTAATGAAGATTAATAATGTGGTTGTCAGACATCTTGCTTGCATCACTTCTGCTACAAGGAAAAAGAAGAAGAAGCAGGACGATGTGTCTGAAATGGGCATGTACAATCATCTCACACCATCTTTGGCTTCACTGGTTTGCTTATCTATAAGAGAAAATAGGAAAAACATTTAAGAAAGATCTTAAATGTGGTTGTCAGACATCTTGCTTGCATCACTTCTGCTACAAGGAGAAAGAAGAAGAAGCAGGACGATGTGTCTAAAAAGGGCATATAGAATCATCTCACACTATCTTTGGCTTCACTGGTTTTCTTATCTATAAGAGAAAATAGGAAAAACATTTAATGAAGATTAATAATGTGGTTGTCAGACATCTTGCTTGCATCACTTCTGCTACAAGGAAAAAGAAGAAGAAGCAGGACGATGTGTCTGAAATGGGCAGGTACAATCATCTCACACCATCTTTGGCTTCACTGGTTTGCTTATCTATAAGAGAAAATAGGAAAAACATTTAAGGAAGATCTTAAATGTGGTTGTCAGACATCTTGCTTGCATCACTTCTGCTACAAGGAGAAAGAAGAAGAAGCAGGACGATGTGTCTAAAAAGGGCATATAGAATCATCTCACACTATCTTTGGCTTCACTGGTTTTCTTATCTATAAGAGAAAATAGGAAAAACATTTAATGAAGATTAATAATGTGGTTGTCGGACATCTTGCTTGCATCACTTCTGCTACAAGGAAAAAGAAGAAAAAGCAGGACGATGTGTCTAAAAAGGGCATATAGAATCATCTCACACCATCTTTGGCTTTACTGCTTTGCTTATCTATAAGAGAAAATAGGAAAAACATTTAATGAAGATTAATAATGTGGTTGTCAGACATCTTGCTTGCATCACTTCTGCTACAAGGAAAAAGAAGAAGAAGCAGGACGATGTGTCTGAAATGGGCATGTACAATCATCTCACACCATCTTTGGCTTCACTGGTTTTCTTATCTATAAGAGAAAATAGGAAAAACATTTAAGGAAGATCTTAAATGTGGTTGTCAGACATCTTGCTTGCATCACTTCTGCTACAAGGAGAAAGAAGAAGAAGCAGGACGATGTGTCTAAAAAGGGCATATAGAATCATCTCACACTATCTTTGGCTTCACTGGTTTTCTTATCTATAAGAGAAAATAGGAAAAACATTTAATGAAGATTAATAATGTGGTTGTCGGACATCTTGCTTGCATCACTTCTGCTACAAGGAAAAAGAAGAAGAAGCAGGACGATGTGTCTGAAATGGGCATGTACAATCATCTCACACCATCTTTGGCTTCACTGGTTTGCTTATCTATAAGAGAAAATAGGAAAAACATTTAAGGAAGATCTTAAATGTGGTTGTCAGACATCTTGCTTGCATCACTTCTGCTACAAGGAGAAAGAAGAAGAAGCAGGACGATGTGTCTAAAAAGGGCATATAGAATCATCTCACACTATCTTTGGCTTCACTGGTTTTCTTATCTATAAGAGAAAATAGGAAAAACATTTAATGAAGATTAATAATGTGGTTGTCGGACATCTTGCTTGCATCACTTCTGCTACAAGGAAAAAGAAGAAGAAGCAGGACGATGTGTCTGAAATGGGCATGTACAATCATCTCACACCATCTTTGGCTTCACTGGTTTGCTTATCTATAAGAGAAAATAGGAAAAACATTTAAGGAAGATCTTAAATGTGGTTGTCAGACATCTTGCTTGCATCACTTCTGCTACAAGGAAAAAGAAGAAAAAGCAGGACGATGTGTCTAAAAAGGGCATATAGAATCATCTCACACCATCTTTGGCTTTACTGCTTTGCTTATCTATAAGAGAAAATAGGAAAAACATTTAATGAAGATTAATAATGTGGTTGTCAGACATCTTGCTTGCATCACTTCTGCTACAAGGAAAAAGAAGAAGAAGCAGGACGATGTGTCTGAAATGGGCATGTACAATCATCTCACACCATCTTTGGCTTCACTGGTTTTCTTATCTATAAGAGAAAATAGGAAAAACATTTAAGGAAGATCTTAAATGTGGTTGTCAGACATCTTGCTTGCATCACTTCTGCTACAAGGAAAAAGAAGAAAAAGCAGGACGATGTGTCTAAAAAGGGCATATAGAATCATCTCACACCATCTTTGGCTTTACTGCTTTGCTTATCTATAAGAGAAAATAGGAAAAACATTTAATGAAGATTAATAATGTGGTTGTCAGACATCTTGCTTGCATCACTTCTGCTACAAGGAAAAAGAAGAAGAAGCAGGACGATGTGTCTGAAATGGGCATGTACAATCATCTCACACCATCTTTGGCTTCACTGGTTTTCTTATCTATAAGAGAAAATAGGAAAAACATTTAAGGAAGATCTTAAATGTGGTTGTCAGACATCTTGCTTGCATCACTTCTGCTACAAGGAGAAAGAAGAAGAAGCAGGACGATGTGTCTAGAAAGGATATGTACAATCATCTCACTACATCTTTGGCTTCACTGCTTTTCTTATCTATAAGAGAAAATAGGAAAAACATTTAATGAAGATTAATCAACGTGGTTGTCAGACATCTTGCTTGCATCACTTCTGCTACAAGGAAAAAGAAGAAGAAGCAGGACGATGTGTCTGAAATGGGCATGTACAATCATCTCACACCATCTTTGGCTTCACTGGTTTGCTTATCTATAAGAGAAAATAGGAAAAACATTTAAGAAAGATCTTAAATGTGGTTGTCAGACATCTTGCTTGCATCACTTCTGCTACAAGGAGAAAGAAGAAGAAGCAGGACGATGTGTCTGAAATGGGCATGTACAATCATCTCACACTATCTTTGGCTTCACTGGTTTTCTTATCTATCAGAGAAAATAGGAAAAACATTTAAGGAAGATCTTAAATGTGGTTGTCAGACATCTTGCTTGCATCACTTCTGCTACAAGGAGAAAGAAGAAGAAGCAGGACGATGTGTCTAGAAAGGATATGTACAATCATCTCACTACATCTTTGGCTTCACTGCTTTTCTTATCTATAAGAGAAAATAGGAAAAACATTTAATGAAGATTAATCAACGTGGTTGTCAGACATCTTGCTTGCATCACTTCTGCTACAAGGAAAAAGAAGAAGAAGCAGGACGATGTGTCTGAAATGGGCATGTACAATCATCTCACACCATCTTTGGCTTCACTGGTTTGCTTATCTATAAGAGAAAATAGGAAAAACATTTAAGAAAGATCTTAAATGTGGTTGTCAGACATCTTGCTTGCATCACTTCTGCTACAAGGAGAAAGAAGAAGAAGCAGGACGATGTGTCTAAAAAGGGCATATAGAATCATCTCACACTATCTTTGGCTTCACTGGTTTTCTTATCTATAAGAGAAAATAGGAAAAACATTTAATGAAGATTAATAATGTGGTTGTCAGACATCTTGCTTGCATCACTTCTGCTACAAGGAAAAAGAAGAAGAAGCAGGACGATGTGTCTGAAATGGGCAGGTACAATCATCTCACACCATCTTTGGCTTCACTGGTTTGCTTATCTATAAGAGAAAATAGGAAAAACATTTAAGGAAGATCTTAAATGTGGTTGTCAGACATCTTGCTTGCATCACTTCTGCTACAAGGAGAAAGAAGAAGAAGCAGGACGATGTGTCTAAAAAGGGCATATAGAATCATCTCACACTATCTTTGGCTTCACTGGTTTTCTTATCTATAAGAGAAAATAGGAAAAACATTTAATGAAGATTAATAATGTGGTTGTCGGACATCTTGCTTGCATCACTTCTGCTACAAGGAAAAAGAAGAAAAAGCAGGACGATGTGTCTAAAAAGGGCATATAGAATCATCTCACACCATCTTTGGCTTTACTGCTTTGCTTATCTATAAGAGAAAATAGGAAAAACATTTAATGAAGATTAATAATGTGGTTGTCAGACATCTTGCTTGCATCACTTCTGCTACAAGGAAAAAGAAGAAGAAGCAGGACGATGTGTCTGAAATGGGCATGTACAATCATCTCACACCATCTTTGGCTTCACTGGTTTTCTTATCTATAAGAGAAAATAGGAAAAACATTTAAGGAAGATCTTAAATGTGGTTGTCAGACATCTTGCTTGCATCACTTCTGCTACAAGGAGAAAGAAGAAGAAGCAGGACGATGTGTCTAAAAAGGGCATATAGAATCATCTCACACTATCTTTGGCTTCACTGGTTTTCTTATCTATAAGAGAAAATAGGAAAAACATTTAATGAAGATTAATAATGTGGTTGTCGGACATCTTGCTTGCATCACTTCTGCTACAAGGAAAAAGAAGAAGAAGCAGGACGATGTGTCTGAAATGGGCATGTACAATCATCTCACACCATCTTTGGCTTCACTGGTTTGCTTATCTATAAGAGAAAATAGGAAAAACATTTAAGGAAGATCTTAAATGTGGTTGTCAGACATCTTGCTTGCATCACTTCTGCTACAAGGAGAAAGAAGAAGAAGCAGGACGATGTGTCTAAAAAGGGCATATAGAATCATCTCACACTATCTTTGGCTTCACTGGTTTTCTTATCTATAAGAGAAAATAGGAAAAACATTTAATGAAGATTAATAATGTGGTTGTCGGACATCTTGCTTGCATCACTTCTGCTACAAGGAAAAAGAAGAAGAAGCAGGACGATGTGTCTGAAATGGGCATGTACAATCATCTCACACCATCTTTGGCTTCACTGGTTTGCTTATCTATAAGAGAAAATAGGAAAAACATTTAAGGAAGATCTTAAATGTGGTTGTCAGACATCTTGCTTGCATCACTTCTGCTACAAGGAAAAAGAAGAAGAAGCAGGACGATGTGTCTGAAATGGGCATGTACAATCATCTCACACCATCTTTGGCTTCACTGGTTTGCTTATCTATCAGAGAAAATAGGAAAAACATTTAAGGAAGATCTTAAATGTGGTTGTCAGACATCTTGCTTGCATCACTTCTGCTACAAGGAAAAAGAAGAAGAAGCAGGACGATGTGTCTAAAAAGGGCATATAGAATCATCTCACACTATCTTTGGCTTCACTGGTTTTCTTATCTATAAGAGAAAATAGGAAAAACATTTAATGAAGATTAATAATGTGGTTGTCGGACATCTTGCTTGCATCACTTCTGCTACAAGGAAAAAGAAGAAGAAGCAGGACGATGTGTCTGAAATGGGCATGTACAATCATCTCACACCATCTTTGGCTTCACTGGTTTGCTTATCTATAAGAGAAAATAGGAAAAACATTTAAGGAAGATCTTAAATGTGGTTGTCAGACATCTTGCTTGCATCACTTCTGCTACAAGGAAAAAGAAGAAGAAGCAGGACGATGTGTCTGAAATGGGCATGTACAATCATCTCACACCATCTTTGGCTTCACTGGTTTGCTTATCTATAAGAGAAAATAGGAAAAACATTTAAGGAAGATCTTAAATGTGGTTGTCAGACATCTTGCTTGCATCACTTCTGCTACAAGGAAAAAGAAGAAGAAGCAGGACGATGTGTCTAAAAAGAGCATATAGAATCATCTCACTCCATCTTTGGCTTCACTGGTTTTCTTATCTATAAGAGAAAATAGGAAAAACATTTAATGAAGATTAATAATGTGGTTGTCGGACATCTTGCTTGCATCACTTCTGCTACAAGGAAAAAGAAGAAGAAGCAGGACGATGTGTCTGAAATGGGCATGTACAATCATCTCACACCATCTTTGGCTTCACTGGTTTGCTTATCTATAAGAGAAAATAGGAAAAACATTTAAGGAAGATCTTAAATGTGGTTGTCAGACATCTTGCTTGCATCACTTCTGCTACAAGGAAAAAGAAGAAGAAGCAGGACGATGTGTCTGAAATGGGCATGTACAATCATCTCACACCATCTTTGGCTTCACTGGTTTGCTTATCTATAAGAGAAAATAGGAAAAACATTTAAGGAAGATCTTAAATGTGGTTGTCAGACATCTTGCTTGCATCACTTCTGCTACAAGGAAAAAGAAGAAGAAGCAGGACGATGTGTCTAAAAAGAGCATATAGAATCATCTCACTCCATCTTTGGCTTTACTGCTTTTTTTAACTTTTCTGCTACAAGGAAATTAAAGAGAAGAAACAGAATATGTCTAGAAGGGCCATGTACATTCATCTGACATCATTTATTATATTCCCATCTGCAATAAGTAAGAAAACAAAGATGCATAATACATATATATATATTTATGAAAGAGAGCCTTACTGCAGATCCAGTTATAATGGAAAATCAGAACACATCTCAGATCATCATATAGGAAATCCAATCACTGTAATCTGTATTTCTAAATATAAGTTTAAGAAAACAATTTTGAATAGCTTAAAATAATTATATTTGACCTGTTTACGACATCTATGAATATGAAGGTTCATGAACTTTTGTAGTTTACATGTAAAACTGTCAACAACTTGAGAGCCAATTATGAATCTATAATTACCAACCAAATACAGCCTACAATTTCTATGTAGCCATGCACTAATGTTCACAATGAAAAATTTAAAAAACTTAAGTCTCAAATCTAAGTATCAAAGCAGATAACAGGCAGGACACTTACGATAAAGTGCATACCAATGGTTAGCATTTGATTGCGATTGTTAGTCTAAAGGCAACATACCTACCGGTTGCCGAATAATAAAGTTGCAGAACGAAGCATTTATTGAAAGTTGTTCTTTGCTTCACGCAGGCTGTATTCATCGGATGCCTCATCATTATTCCGGCGATTCTCTAGCAAGAACAAGACACGCTTTGCAGTCACGGAACTAGCAGCATCTTCCCACCACCTGTAGAAAGGAATATTTGTAAAAGCTAAATGGATAAACTGAACAACTCAGCCGCGAGCGTCGCTTTTTGAGGCGCTATATCAAGCCACGTCGCGGAATAGCGACAACGGAAGTCTGATAACGTCAGTTCCTTCTATGTATCGGAAATGTAAATATAAGGGATACGCTTAATTTTGCAAATGGCGGCTTAATTTCCTTTTTCTATCATTTCTCTTATAATTTTAAGGATAATTAAAGATCAGAATCGTTAATATTTATGAATATGTATAACTCTAACAAATTTTCCAGGTAATTGGAGAGTGAGGTCGATAACTTTATGAGTTTTAATAACTTGTTCCTTTTTCGACCTGCTAATTAAAAATGGGCACCTATATCGTCCGCGACAGTAGCGAAAGCAAACGAGGAAATATCTTTACAGGTATAACGAAATCTTGGTATATTGGTCATCCACTCTTCGATGGCCGAATGTTTTGAAACCCCAATTAATGTTCCCTCCGGTATGGACAACGTGATCGCCAAAATAGAGGAGACAGTGCGAGTAAGTATCCGCTCAGAGAAATAAGGATACCATTGTTAAAGCGGCTATATGTCATGGAATGAAACGATTTTAGTGACTGGCGTTAAACAGAACTACACAGTGACTCTCTTAGATTTTCTCTTGTTATATGTAGAAATGGGAACATTTGAAGCCCTTACAACCTCAAGAAGACTTTAGGATTATAACGACCGGAGTGCTAGAGCACGGAGCGGAGGCGCTGCACGAGTCAGATATAGATGTGGTCTTGTTGGCTGGAAGTGAGACCTGGCACTAATATGGACCCCTTATAGAATATTGTACAGTTTACCAGCGAGGGGCCTCGAGTTAGAGGTACTGGGTTGATGTGGTACAGGGGCGGATTTAGGAGGGCTTTGGGTACTAAAACAATCCCTCTGAGTTTGACTTAGTGATAGCCATATTCTTACATTATGCCTAATTCTATTGCTCCCTTATAACTCCTTCTTCCAGACCCACCCCATAGGTGGTGGGTGGTGTAGAGTAATCCATTGGAGGCGTGTCTCTGAGACATGCTACTACAGGGGCGGGGCTCAGTTTGAGGTCTTAAGGGATGTCATTGTACGTACAGATATCTTGTCACTGTTAGTGTCCTTTGCTTGGAGTGAGTAAGAGGAGCTCGGAGTGAGTAAGAGGAGCTCGGAGTGAGTAAGAGGAGTTCGGAGTGAGTAAGAGGAGCACGGAGTGAGTAAGAGGAGCTCGGAGTGAGTAAGAGGAGCTCGGAGTGAGTAAGAGGAGCTCGGAGTGAGTAAGAGGAGCTCGGAGTGAGTAAGAGGAGCTCGGAGTGAGTAAGAGGAGCTCGGAGTGAGTAAGAGGAGCTCGGAGTGAGTAAGAGGAGCTCGGAGTGAGTAAGAGGAGCTCGGAGTGAGTAAGAGGAGCTCGGAGTGAGTAAGAGGAGCTCGGAGTGAGTAAGAGGAGCTCGGAGTGAGTAAGAGGAGCTCGGAGTGAGTAAGAGGAGCTCGGAGTGAGTAAGAGGAGCTCGGAGTGAATAAGAGGAGCTCGGAGTGAGTAAGAGGAGCTCGGAGTGAGTAAGAGGAGCTCGGAGTGAGTAAGAGGAGCTCGGAGTGAGTAAGAGGAGCTTGGAGTGAGTAAGAGGAGCTCGGAGTGAGTATACGATGTACATTTGGTGTTGCTGGTGGATGGATAGAGTTAGGTAATGCAATGTATAAAGTGTGAGTTAAGGTCTATGGCTAAAAATGTTCCTGTGAGCTTCATGATTGACATATTGTGTGGCCCATAACAGTAATTCAGTGATATATACAGTCAGTAGCTGCTCAAACTGATTAGATAGGCATAAGATACATACATACGTAGGTGTGTGGTGAAATAGGTTGTTTGTTCAGTGTATGAGATGTATAGTGCTGTACATAATGGATTGTCTTTAACTTTGTTTACATTTTCAATCCCTTTCAACTCCACTTTGTTTCATTTCCTTCGTTCTGACTTTGCAAGAATTTAAAACTTTTAAAGAGCCTCCTTTTTATGTTGACAAACAGGATAAGCACAATTGTATGTATATTAATAAGGAAAATAGTGGAATTTAAGGTATAAAACCAATATGTAAAGCTTTGAATGTCAAAATTACAGTCAGATGATGTATTTCTTAGTACTTGTGTATAAATACTATTTATATGGTTTTTATGTTTACAGACATAACAACTGACATGCTGTTAGATAAAAAGGAATCGACCAAATTAGCAGAGAACCTGGCAGAGCATATTAAATCTTCTCTTGACCAGGAAAAGGAAGAAGGATCATTGACAAATCTTGTGTTTAAAGAAAGACAGCACTCAAATGTGTGCCCCGGAGTGACATTTGTGATGTCAAATCCAAGTAGTGGCCGCTCAACTGGTTTTAGTGTACTTCTCTGTCCTTTCTGGAAGATCCAAAAGAATTTCTTTGATTTTCTATCAGATTTAAAGAGGAAAGGTGACGGAGAGTGGGAATATTATCAAAGCTTGTGAGTGTTACATACAGTTAAAGAGTATGTGTGGCCTATAGGTGTAGATAACTCTAGTAACTCTAGATGACTCCTTTATCCTCCACTAAAGCTCTCACTAGGTTTAGTTCCCTATGAGCCCTTTACTATAGAATGTAGTACGTACGTAAGAGTTTAAATTAGATTACTCATGTAGTAAAGTGAAGCTAAAAATGGCAACCATATTCCAATGTACAGTGAAACCAGTCTAATTTGGTCAGCTTGGGGACAGCTAAACTTGGCCTTATTAGAGAGGTGGCTGTATTATAGAAAGCTATCTTTGGAAAGGGTCATCCTTCGGCTTTGGGAGTGTCTAGAGATGCAGTTTTTTGGTTCTTCTTTCTGCCAAAAGTTTTGACCCTGGGGGTCTTCTTCAGTGACTGGCAGAAAGAAGAACCAAAAAAACTACGTCTCTAGACACTCCCAAAGTCGAAGGATGACCCTTTCCAAAGATAAGTTTAACGCAGTTAGAAGAAATCCTTATATATGTATAGGCCATTATATACGTATATATATAATTTTTTTGGACTTTAAGAAACCACTGTTGAGACATTATTACACTATTGCCCATTATTTGAAGGTGATTATCAATTATTATGTATCATTTGATTAATTTTATTGTTCAGGTTTTCTCCATCGGCTGCCTTATCTCAAGTCCAGTACATTCTGGATCAGCCAGACCAGGTACAAAATGGTGGATTGGTGGCTACAATATACAGTGTACTATCTCTTTGTGTATCAAGTGATGTTAAAACACAACGGTTTGCTTTAGCCCTTGAACCTAAACCTTTACATAAAGCCAAAACAGTTTTAGTATTTCAAATGTTAATTACAGCTAACAGTAATTTAATTATTTAAATCAAATCCACTTAGTGTCATTAAGCCAGGTTATGCATGGGATTATTTATTGAAAGTATTACACTGTTCAGGTCCTGTTTTAAGGTTTTGTCCCTATGTACATATACTGTATGTATAGGTTGGTAGTAGCTACATTATTCCATATACACATGCTGTACGTATGTACTTCCCTAACATTGGAGGGAGTTGCTACATACACATTCCTAAAGTCATGCTAATATTGTCCTTGCACTCCATTTTATGGTTTCCATAGCAACATATGAATATGGGAGAAGCATCCAGTGATGTACATATGTTGTGTTACTTTGGTGTGTAGGTGAAGAGGCTTATTAAAGGAATAATTAAATGGAGGAATGATCAATGGCCTGCAAGGTCTGGCTGCTCTGATCGTCCAACTACCTACCTCCTCTCTGTCCTGGTAGTGTCTGCCTGCGAAGTGTTTGCTGTTGAGCAGGATCTCTCAGACACAGAAGATTTGGACGGAGATCTGGTGGTGTACCACGAACTGGCAGAGAGGTGAGTTAATGTGATCTACATCAGAATCACAGTACTGTAGTGTAGTATAGTAATTATATCATATATACAAGTAATATACGTAGTTGTGGAATAGTTACTACATATATTATATGAGTATCATAGAATAGTTACTATATTATATGAGTATAGTTGATGTTTAACTATATAGCAATGACTGCATTGTATATTTGTATGATCTCATCACAGAGTTACGGATATCATCAGAGAAGGAGTTATTAATCATAAGGCATTCAAGTAAGTTCGTTATTAAGTATGGGACCTTCTCAATTAAGAAATGCAGCCTTCCTTTTTATATGAATAATCTAATATACCATTTTTCAACATGCCACATCTACTTAAGAGTAAAAGGCCCATAGGGAACCTATAGTGAGAGGTTTGCATGAATTATACATTAATAATATACATGTGCAAAGTCCCATCAAATAATTACAGAAATCCAAGAAATATATTATGTTATTCCTCCCAGATTAATTTAAGGTTACCTCACATTCAATTGAATTGGATTTTCCACTTTTGTGTGTTAGGATTGATTTGGAAGAACATCTAGGTGACTATCCAACTGCTGATATCAACGGTCCCTACATACTTGATCCTGCCAATCCTTTCAACAACCTGTACGTGTCAGGTGTTGTCAGATGTGACCCCGAGCATCACTTTGGTGACTATGGAAACGGGAATGGCAACTGGCAATCATTTGTAGATAAAATCCACACTTTGGATCTTACCAAATCAGAATGAACATTGGAAACCAGCTACCACAACACTTCTTTAGCTGTTCAATAAATCCTCTCAATTTGTATTAATTCTAACTTTTTTTCATATTGTATTTGTATCTTTTCAGTATGTTGGGTCTATATTGCACTGGTTATTTAGTTAAAATTAAGTCCAACCTAAAACAGGTACAGCTGGCTGATCATGACTGTATTTCAAATGAAGGGACAAATGTCTTCTCATATACAGAAATATATGAGACTTTAAGATCTAAATTGGTCAATATCAAAGCTTTGATAATCATTTGATTTTACCCACCCCATTCATGTCTCCTGAGGATCACATGAGCCAATGGGAGTAGCCACAGAACGAGACTTCCATCATATGCCATACTGATGAGTCCTAATAAAACAGCTGTCTATGGCTTGACCATCTTTTTGAATGACTAGAAGGGGAGACTCTTGCTCCAGTTAACTTTAATTCCACCCATAATTAGTTGTGCTCCTCAGGAGTATAAATCAATGCATGATGATATACTACTACTTATATTTATTATATTAGTTAAGTATATTGTATGCAAAAATGTGCTTAGTCACCTGACCTTGTTTACATAACCTGGCTGCAAGGAATGTGTTGTCACTGTATATGATGTTTCACTGTGGCTATTCTTAAGAATAAGTAGTACGTACTGGGAAAACCAGAATCAAAACCAGAAAGTACATAAACTTACAACATCTGGAATGAGCTAAGCAATTCAATTTTAGAGAAATGTTTGTTTACCCTGAGCTAGCATCCAAATATTTTGTCAATTGTTATAAAATTCTTAGAATGCATCATATATGCTGGTTTATCATATTCACTATATACTGCAGTCTTTCATTAAAAATGTACAATGTAAAAGCAACCCTGCCCAATATGCAAGCCTTACTGGAGCTAGTACCCTTTGCAAAGAATTGCACAGGCTTGATCTACTGACAGCATGCATGCCCTAAAGTTGAAAAATGACCTCGCCTTCTATAGGTATCTATACACCATGCACTTTGGAATCTATATGCGAACCCCGATATATAAACCGGAATCTGGGCGAATTCGCAGAACTCGCTGTAAGTGGCACTGTAAGTAGATCGCTTGTATCCACCGAACCATTTAATAAGGCATGATGCCTAACCTCACCTCACTGTCACGCACCATATAGAGCTACCTGCATGATGGCATCTCCAGTGAAGAAAAATCCAGATCTTACGGTGGCGAAGGCTCGGGAAGTTGTAAAGCACATTGTTGCTAAATTACACGTACGTTCATTATATTAAACCCAACTTCATGTACTGAAAAGACCTTTAGGTTAATTCTCCACGTATAATTTACTATAGAAATTACCTAGATCTAGAAGAGACTTTCCACTCTTGTCTGGTATAAATGTGAGCGAAGTTGTGGAAGGAGGATCACTGGGTCACGGAACTGTTGTTCCAGGCTACTTTGACGTCGACTTGATAATCCTATCCCGAGGTATATACCTATACACATTTTATTTTTTTCAAATATGTTTACAAAGTTAACAAACCAATGTTTATTATATGCATGTATATCGATATTTAGCTGTCTGCATAAGTTTGTTTCAATTTCTGATGTCTTTGCTTGCAGACATTCATCCAGAGATGGTGATTTATCCAGAAAAGAAAGGTCATTCCAGTGATATACTCAGAGAATTGGATAGGTTTCTCAATGAAAAATTAAATACCTACTCCAGAGTTGATAATATGACAACACGTTCAATAACATTTTTTGTGGAAGCCCATAGTGAAGAAAAGACATTTAAAGTTGATGTTGATCTTCTTATTAGTCCTTTCTGGGACAACACCACCGAGATGTTTGCATTTATTTCAGATTTTAAAAGTAGACATGAAGAAAACTGGAGCAGCCTACGTACAGTGTGAGTATCTTTATGCATCTATATTTCATAGATCTTATATAATAGTATATAGTCTATTACAGTACTTC
Source organism: Chondrosia reniformis (assembly GCA_947172415.1). Classification (NCBI taxonomy): domain Eukaryota; kingdom Metazoa; phylum Porifera; class Demospongiae; order Chondrillida; family Chondrillidae; genus Chondrosia; species Chondrosia reniformis. The sequence continues at coordinate 6,475,890 of OX359200.1, forward strand.
TGATTCTACAGTTTTTCCCCAGCTGCCTCAAAGTGGCAAACAGAGTTCATTAGAAAGAAACCCAATTGTGTATGTTGCATGTTTGTATTTTTGATTATGTAATATGTACTTGTGCATACCTACTGGTTTATACGTAGGTAAAGGAACTAATAAGAAGAACAAAGACTTGGAAATTGACAAGATTCAAAGAAAGTGATTTGAAACCAAAGTCTTACCTTCTGGAAGTGCTGGTCATTGAAGCCTGTAATCGATATTGTGATAAACATGGCACCAACTTAGAGGACTTTCGTGATAACCAATTAGAGGAGTCATTTGTCCTAGAGTAAGTTTAATGAGAAGTTTATTATGTCCTAGAATAAGTTTAATGAGAAGTTTATATATATATATATAATTAGGGTACAAGATATTCTAAAAGACCTATTCCACGATCATCAATCATTGAGGTAAGTGAAAAAGCTGACTACATGTAAAATTATTCAACTATAAATTTAGATGAGTATGATGTCATCTATTAATAGATTGATGATTAAAAATCCATGGTATGTATATGGTGATTGGAACGGTAATCCTCTCAGGAATTGTGACTTTAAGAGTGAAGAGCCATACATAATGGACCCTGCTAATCCTTACAACAACCTCTATCAATCTGGATTGTCAAATGTCTCAGTTATGGGGGCTGGCAGGACAAAGGAATCCATGTGGGACAGTTTGGGAGCTAAAATCAAAACTCTGGATCTTACAAAGTCTGTTCAAGCCTATGACTATTAAGAGACACATTATAATGATGTTATGTAGTACTTTAAAGAGGTTATATTATGCATGTATATTAGTTGTAACTTTTTGTACTATATCAATAATTGAAGTGATAATCAAACTACAATAATCACAAGAGGGAAAATTATGAAAGGAACATGTAATTGCTGGGAAAATGTGCTGATATGATGATCACCATACAGTGAGTGCACATGCTCTGCCACTGAGCTACAGTTATAACACAATTGGCCCAGTGGAGAAAAGGAAGACCTGTATCCTCATACAAGGTTCTATGTATATATAATTTGTCCTAAGTAATTAGTCTTAGAAGATTGTCTTAGACTATTCTACTATTCTCCTTATATATGTTTCCTAGGCATGGGAATATGGTGGTTTGTTGTACACACAAGTAGTACCTCAAGTCATGAATATCTTTAAAACTTAGCACTATATTGGCATTGACATTACATTAGGTGATTGGATGACATCAACACTATATGTAATACTATAGCTTACCAACATAATTCATGGAAAATGAAAATTCCTCTTAGACTAACCGTTTACTTCTATTGTATTCGAATATTTTTTGCTAAAGGGACATCTATATATAAGTGCACAGCTAACACAAATAACGAACTTTACCTTTATTCAAGTACAATGGCTACATCCACTAACAGTCACTCTCCGAAAGAACCACAATATCTTAGGTTAGTGCAGGAAATGCCTATTTCTGAACTGGATACCAATAATTAATTGAACCTTCAGCAACTGTTAACTTAGAGTTTAAAAGAGTTTCAAGCAGACAATGAGAGACAACTAGAGCGAATCATCATGATATTTACGCGATGTAAGAAAAGAAGTTAGACATTTGAAGAGTTTAAGTTTAAGAAGTTGAAAAGTAGTGCATGTGAATCTCGGGCGGTATACTCGCATACACTTTAAGAGAAATTTCATATAGTATGCAGTTAAGTCGAGGACGTATAGCGAGTGTTGCCTTAAATCTTAAATTTCAGTGACAGACTGCCATTTGTCAGTGCACTTTTGATACGACCTTTTCCATCTTTGTTTACAGTGTTTCTCTCACAAGTATGGACTTGGATATCCTTCAAAAACACATTGTGGATGAAGTATCCTTCAAATGGAAGGAGATCGCAACTGCTTTGGGATGTTATCCTAATAAAATAGAGACAGTTAACGCGAACCATGTTAAGACGGGAGATAGCATGTTGAAAATTTTAACTGATTGGCTAAGAGAAAGCAAAGGAACAGGAGACAAACCTAGAACACTCAAAACTCTATATGATGTGTTGATTGACCGAGATTGTAGAGAAGAAGCAGAGAGGATGCTTCAAGCAGTAGCAGAACGTGGTGAGCTAATTAAAGATTAGGCATGTAAATGTGTATATGACTTGCATGTATATAATTGATATAGGAGTGGACATGAATCTCTTTTTTAGTATATATTACAACTGCTTGACAATATTAATGTTCTGTTCTATATATACCATTCATGCAGATGCACAGAGCAGCACATCAACTGATACCATCAATTCCCACACCACAGACCATTCTCATGTCCAGAGTATGATGGTGAGTCTTTACTATTTGCCATTGGTATACATTGATATTCTAATACATGCATTTTTCATATTTTATATATATTGACACTGTAAGACACTTTTTATTTTCGCACGAGTACAGTTTAATTTCCTTTTTCCTTCTCACTTAAATGATTATATATATATGTCATAAAAACAAATAACACCTTAATTGCACTGCAAGGTATATTTTGTTTCATTGTTTTCTTTAAACAGTATCTACTTGAATGTACATGTGTACTGTGCATATTCCTCAGGGAATAGTTTATATAGTATATATAAGTTGTATACATTTTTGATGTTCTAATATTATATACATGATATAATAATGAAATATCTATTATTATAGAGAATTGGCACCACAATGAAGCCAAATGACATCTGGAGTCTCCCTGATATGAAGATTGCAGTTTCTCATGCCACTGCTATTTTGGGAAAAAGAAAAATCTTTCTCTGTGGAGGCAAATGTAATTATGACAAAAATGCTAATGAAAAGATAGTTCAAGTGTTTTGCATCGATAAAATGTTATGGGATACATTGCCCCCAGCACCAATCAAGCTTTGCACAGCATTTTTTGCTCAGGAAAAGTTGACACTCTTAGGAGGAATTGAATGTTCTATTAATAGACTCACCAACAAGCTGTTCACATTTCTGGAGCATGAAAATAAATGGGAAAATATCTATCCAGCTATGGATTTGGCAAGGCATCGTCCAGGTGTAGTACAGCATGATAATCTACTCATTGTCGCAGGGGGAAAGGATGGGGTGACAGTTCATGGTACGATAGAAGTGTTGAATGTAGATACCAAGCAGTGGTTTAGACCAACATTCCAACTGCCATCTTCAATGTGGATCATTAACTTTTCGATTATCCGTGGCTTTGTGTACATTTGTGGTGAGGATAAAAATGATAATGATCCAAAACCTTGTGCTTGGAGATTACCATGGAGCAATTTTCAAAATGTAGCTAGAAATGATGCACGCAATGATCCTGAAAAATGGGAAAATATTAAAGAAGAAATGCCATTAACTATGCCTTGTCTCCCATTTAACAATGGCACTGCAGATCGAGTAATTGTAATCGGTGGGCGTGATTCTAAACGTACACCGCAGTCAGATATATATTCCTATGACCCCAACCGGGATGAATGGCTGCAAGTAGGTGCTTTATCTGTAGCAAGGCTGAGGATGTGTGCCGCTCATATTTCCAAGAACCTCATTTTTGTTGCCGGTGGATACACAAACCCAAAGAAAGCCAGTGAAACATTAAAAACAGCAGAGATTGTCTGCATCCAGTAAAACAAACACTTTTTGTTATACAACTTTATGGCTAAGACATATTACATTTAGTTTGGAAATTAAATTGCATGGCTTTATATACAATTGTTGTTACAGTAATTATATGTATTTCATTGTTGCGCATGTATATGCATTATATCAAACCTTCCGCTGCCGTGAGCTGCCTGCATGGTCCCATCATACAAATGCAAGTTGGACATGCTACACAGTACATTGCATGTGCTTATAGACACTGTCTGACAGGACTTTCTAATATAGTATCTGCATTATACATTTATTGTATATATATATATATATAGACATCAAGACTATATACGTACATATATTTACATATACACACATACAGTATGTGTACGTACGTATATAGATGGTCAAAATGTGACTTCAGTTAAGTTGCAAGCTTTGCACAATTCACAATTGCCAAGCTGTTACTTTTAATTTTATTCATGACCTGATCATGAGGTGTTGATTTTCATGGAAAACAAGATTCTTCTCATAGTTACTATTTCCAAGTACTACAATAGGTTTCAAGTTCAGGACCAACACCTATAAAAGTGCATGACTTACCCATTGATTTGTTTCCAAATATTAAGGGTTACTTTCCATTGTACCACAAACTTGAAGAACTACTATGGCTACAAAGACTAAAGAAGAAGAAAAACAAAAATTAAAGGAAAGCAAAGCTAGAGAGGCTGTGTACAATGTTTCAGAGGAGCTGAAAACGGTATATAATAGGTTTCACTAGCTATTTAACATAATCTTTTACTTTAGGTCTTTCCGTATCAATTTTAAAGGGTCTAAAGGATGTGAGGAAGCTCCAGAGAAGTGAATATCCTGAGCTTTCACAAGTCAAACCTTCTGAGATAGTTGTGGGAGGTTCCTTAGGACATGGAACCATTGTTCCTGGAAATTTTGATGTTGACTTGGTAATCTTGTCAAGAGGTACGTTATAGTTTCAATTGATCATGAGGCATACCTTTATACATGTACATACGTATATAAATATTACCTGTATACATACGTACATTATTTACATTATACTAACTTCAGAGATACATGATCAATGTTTTATTTTGTAATCATGAATTCAGAATAATAAAAATAGCTACATATTTACTGTATATATATATAATCCTATATATATATAGCTCAAATTACTCTGTAATTCATATATACTCTTACATATTCTACATGCAGATCTAACCATGGAAGACTTTCTTCCAAAAGATGGAGATACACGAGCAAAAAGAGTTCTTAAAGAACTTCAGAAATTCATTGAAAGAAATCTGAAAGTGCAGACTAAGATGAAAAGTGTTCGTACCATATTCTTCACTAAAGAGGAAGACGGGGTCCCTGTTGAAATAGATTTACTAATATCCCCCTACTATGAGGATCCAGACGACCTCTTCATGTGTCTATGTAAATTTCGACTGAATAACCAAGATGTAGAATGGGATTTCTTTTATCGTACTTTGTAAGTTAGAATCCCAGAATCAAATCTCAGGTTTCATTGAACATGAAACCTGAGATTTGGTCCTGTGAATATGTTCAGCTTAGTGTGCATACATGCATATGTATGCATGTAATATATATATATACCTCTAAGACTGGTACCTTGAGGTACCATAATAATAATAATTACATACATATGGTGGAATCATTCTTTGTATATATGTACATCACAGGATTAAATGTTTTCAGAAGGCATGAAACCTATTTGAAACTCTTTGTGCTAATAGATTAATTTCACGGCTTTCAAATTTTAACAGCCCCCTTCCAAATTTTATACATACCTTGAAACCTGGCTGTTCACATATACTTGAGCACCCTTGGAAACCTGGCTGTTCTAATATATTTCATGCCATATGAAACCTGAAATTCGATCCTGTGATATACCTACATAAAATGTATACGCAGGCTCTCCCCTTCTGCTACAAAATGGCAAACCAGTTACATTAGTGATCAGCCTAACAGAGTGAGTTATATATATAAGAAAAAGGTATCCTTATTCTTTATGTATATAATTTTTTTAATCTTCTGGGTATATTACAAAAAGGCATTAGAAATAGTTAAACGTGTGAAGAAATGGAAGAAGAGCACCCTTTTCAAGGGGGGAAATGGCTGTCCCACATCCTACCTTTTGGAAGTACTGGTAGTTGAAGCATGCAAAAACTACTGTGAGGAAAATGAGATTAAAAATCTTGATGAAGTTGACATGTCTAAAACTGATTTCAAAGAATTTGCGAGAAAGTATGACCAATATACAGATATGTTACACTGTATATGTATAGTGCATAATTATCACATGTCATTGAGTACAGCTTATTTGAACTTTCTATTTATTTTATATAGCATTCAGGCCAGGCTTACAAAATTTATAAAATCTGGCCGTGGAGATTACAAACCATTAAAGTACAGTTTACATTCAAAATTATTTACCTGGGCCCACAATGAATATATAAATCCTGCTACGTTTATGCTTCCAATAGGATATACCCTAAAAATCCATGGTATCATCCGGCAGGCCCAAATGAAGAAGGGAGGTATAGCCAGCTGATTTGAAGGGAAACATGCATGCTGTTTTATGGTTAATACTTTACATCCATCAGATATAAGAAAGCTGATATGGAGTTGCCATATATTCTTGATCCTGCTAACCTCTACAATAACCTGTATCAATCAGGAATAAAAGCATGGGATATCACTGTTGAAGAAGCTTGGAAAATATTTGCTGATAAATTTACTTCACCAGAAACAAGTCCTGACCTGACTGAGTCCCTCTTTAATTAAAAAAATAAGAAGTTTAATTTAACTTGGCTTTCTCCAAGTTAACTCATGATGCATAAGTTTATAACATTTATTAGCTAGGGTATATACATACATACAGTTATAATGTTAACAATTTTGTTAGCTTCAGTGTATGAATAACAGATCATATATATATACGCCAAGAAAACTTTCAAATCAATTTAAAACAAGTAATATTAAGAGGAAAAAAGGGGGAATACAAGTAAATAAAAAACATTTACAAAAATGATGTTAGAAGTAGTAATGGCAGTGTTCACTAATACATCTGCAAAAAGTATCGAAACAAGACACTGATTATATGATAAGGCTAATCATACAGAAGTTGCATATACTGAAATTTAAGTAACTTAACCATACACTTCTGTGTTTGGGCGCACTAACCTTAAGTAGGAATGGTGCGCCCAAACACAGAAGTGTATGGTTAAGTTACTTAAATTTCAGTATATGCAACTTCTGTATGATTAGCCTTATCATATAATCAGTGTCTTGTTTCGATACTTTTTGCAGATGTATTAGTGAACACTGCCATTACTACTTCTAACATCATTTTTGTAAATGTTTTTTATTTACTTGTATTCCCCCTTTTTTCCTCTTAATATTACTTGTTTTAAATTGATTTGAAAGTTTTCTTGGCGAAGATCTCAAAATAACGTCTTAGACAAGAGAAATTTGCCGAAAACCATGATCTCTTAATTAAAAAATGGCGTCCGAGAAGACCACAATTTTCGCTCTTCACAATTAACATGCTTATTGTAGAGCGCATTCAGATTTAGGGCTGTCTATTCCCTAGTTCCGAAATATTTATGACGATTTATAACTAGTACGTGCCCGCATAAGTTCGCATATTAGCGCTAGTCTATTCAATAAAAGAAGAAGAAGAAGAACAAGAAGAAGAAGAAGAAGAAAAAATGAATTTTGGAAGTGGGTCTATTCCTAGTTAGCCGCTTTTTGAACGCTATAGAGCGTGTAGAGCGTCGAAACATGTTTTGACATTTAGGAAAGCGTGCATTAATCGCTGCAAATAACCGAATATAACCGAAAATCGCTTCGTTGGCGATTTATGAGGTGTTAATTGCTAATACATTGGATAGGGCGGCCATTTTTTTTCCCGGCCATTCCTACTTAGAGAGTACTACCGTACTCTCTGATATATTGTGTACAAGTTACAAAATGGTCTCTAACCCTGTTGATTATGCCAATGCATGCAACCAACCGTCGGTGTTCTTAGCTCCCTCACAAGGCAAATCAAATCTGCTGTGGTTATTAGCTGAGACCCCTTTAATACTGAAGCCTTTGTTGATATATGGCATGCAGATGCATCATCTTCAGTCTATACTAAGGTGTGAAAAGGTAATTGGTAGGCCATGTGTTCTACCTTGCAATTGGATGATCTGTATCAACTACTACTCTCTATGCAGTAGTTGAGGATTTCAAAGCCTGCAACAGTACTAGTGTGACTAAAGTCTTGTACTGTTTAAAATACTGATTATCCTAGGGGTCACTTGGATCTCTTTAAATTTGTAACTTGCACTGTGTAGCTAGTACTTGATTGTAATTTTAATATTACATAGTCACTTGGATCTCTTAAATTTGTAACTTGTACTGTGTAGTACTTGATTGTAATTTAATATTTTATATATTTGCTAGTAACTTGCACTGTGTAGTGTACTTGAGTGTAATTAGCTAACAAAGTATTTCACTATACTTATAGACATTCGCTATAAGCAATTTCGTTACTGTATGTAGTACACATGGAAAACGTACTAACATGGATAAGAATAAAGCCTAGTTGAAAGTCAGCAATATGAATTTACTAATTCTGGACGTTTCGACCCAGAGGTCTTCATGCATCAGCAATATATGAGGAGTGGGAATACAATTCAGTATAAATATATACTCTTACATATTCTACATGCAGATCTAACCATGGAAGACTTTCTTCCAAAAGATGGAGATACACGAGCAAAAAGAGTTCTTAAAGAACTTCAGAAATTCATTGAAAGAAATCTGAAAGTGCAGACTAAGATGAAAAGTGTTCGTACCATATTCTTCACTAAAGAGGAAGACGGGGTCCCTGTTAGAATAAAGCCTAGTTGAAAGTCAGCAATATGAATTTACTAATTCTGGACGTTTCGACCCAGAGGTCTTCATGCATCAGCAATATATGAGGAGTGGGAATACAATTCAGTATAAATAGGAAATTAGTAAATTCATGTTGCTGACACTCAACAAAGCTTTATTCTCGTAATGATCGCAACAAACACTCCTAATTCCTACACATGGACAAGTAAAAATATTAACAGATAACGTAAGAAGAGAAGGCAGAGCTTAAATTACCAAAGTAATACGGTCGACCAAACGAATCCAGTCTTTCGCATCAATATAGGAACAACTCTGCCTCAAACTTGACGGGAACGTATACAAAAACGCTTTATCTAACCTTCGCTACAACTCGCCTGTTCGGTAGCTCCTTCTCGTAGGAGAGCGTCGACTTGTCATAGCCGTTCTCGAAGGATGATCTTCTTTAGCAACGAGTCGGTGACGTTTACGCAACGTCACATGATTCACAAAATGTGTGTACGGAGCGACATACGAAGGTGTTGGTGACGCATTAGAAAAACATCACAATACATCACCAGCTTGCGCAATCGTAACTTTGAATTCTTCATTATATCTTGATTATTTTGCTCATTTAATTAAGCAAAACTTCGTCAGACGTTTCTTATACACATGTACCATGATATATGTTGATTTCACAGTTATCTGACAAATTGAAATTTTTTATCAATATAACACATTGTTTGCATATAAATTTCCCATAGGTTTTCTATAGTCCTATGGCCTTTTATATGCAAACTTTGTCCTCCGTTTTCTAACAAACGGAGACCTGAATAAAAAATCCCTTCTTTTAAAACGAGTTTTATACCCTAATCTTTATGATGATATGCCCATTTTGTTTCTAAGTCCTTTCTTGGAGCCATATGAATTAATTATATTATATTATTTATATTATATTAGATTACCTTAGTATATTGTAACTTGAACTGTATATATATATATGCGTATACGTAGTTGTGGTATAATAGATTTATAAGTGACATTTTTAATAAACATTGTGTTTATGGTGGGCAAAAATCAACAAATGTATAGCAAACAGGAGAGTGACGTTCACTCTAAAGACAAGGTGTGACAGATTGTTCCTATATACATGGTGTGATTGTTATACTAAAAATATTAAAAAATTTCTACAAAAATAGTAAAGATGTAGGGATGGCATAAAAAGTAGAGAAACAAGAAAGGGATGTTACACAGTGAAGCATTAGCTGTGCATGAATCATACAACACCCTTGCTTGTAGGATTCATGTATAGTTAATGCTTCACTGTGTAACATCCCTTTCTTGTTTATACATAGCCTTGTTTTGTCGATTTTCGGCCTATTTCGGGATTTCGCTCCTATACCAATGTATGGGGAAAACGAAAAAAACCGTGTCATCCCTACATAGGGTGTATAAGTATATATGGTGTGATCATCACACTATTTTTAACAGTACTGTTTCTGTGTCTTCGTCAGTGACCCTGGGAATCTTTGATCTTCTGTGAACCCCTGGCTCATACACATATGAATAATCTAATAAACCATGTTTCAACATGCTACATCTATGTACACTTTAGAATAAAAGGCCCATAGGGAATCTATACGTATGTATAGTGAGAGCTTTGGATGAAGATAACAAATAATATATACAGGTGCAAAGTCCCACCAAAGAGTAATTACAATCCAGAAATCTACCAGTTATTCCTCCCAGATTAATTTAAGGTTACCATTCACATTCAATTAATGGGATTTTCCAATTTTTGTGTGTTAGGATTGATTTGGAAGAACATCTAAGTGACTATCCAATGGCTAATACAAATGGTCCCTACATACTTGACCCTGCCAATCCTTTCAACAACCTGTACGTGTCAGGTGTTGTGAGATGTGACCCCGAGCATCACTTTGGTGACTATGGAAACGGAAATGGCAACTGGCAATCATTTGTAGATAAAGTCACTTTGGATCTTACAAAATCAGAATGAACATTGGAACCAGCTACCACAACACTTCTTTAGCTGTTCAATAAATCATCCCACTTTGTATTCTAACTTTTTTCATATTGTATTTGTACCTTTTCAGTATATCAGGTTTATATATTGCACAGGTTATATATTTAGGTAAATTAAGTCTAAGCTAAATTAGGTACACTTGGTGTATTTCGAATGAAGGACACATGTCTTCTCATACAGAAGTACATATGAGATTAATCAACGTCAACGCTTTGATAATCATCATTTGATTTTACCCGCCCCATTCAAGTCTCCTGAGGATCACATGAGCTAATGGGAGCTAGTAAATGTATTATAAACAGAGTAGCACACTCAGACTTCCATCATATACCATACTGATGCGTCCTAATAAGAAAGAAACAGCTGTCTATGGCTTGATCATCATGAATGACTAGAAGAGGAGACTTATGCTCCAGTTAACTTTAGTTCCACCCACACATTGTGCTCCTCAGGGGTAAATCAATGCATGATGACAGTCTTCTCGTATATATATATAATACACTAACTACATATATTATATTAGATGCAGAAATGTGCTGAGTCACCTGACACTGTTTACATAACCACTGATTCACAGAATTCCAATATATATATATATCCTCTTCACCTACGTATATATCTCTAATACATCACCATCATACAACATTATAAAGTTATATACACATGGACTTGTGTAGACTTATAAAAGTTTATTAATTGCAGGCCTAACAGAAAGTGATACAAGTCTCAGCAGGTTCATAAAGCTCTAGACAGCTATCTCAAACAACGCTTTGGAAGCTCTGAATATATATACACTTGTGAACAAGTAAACCATCATAGCATCAGTTTCAAGCTAACTGACAGATATGGGCCGAAGGAAATAAAGTTTGACCTTCTTGCCCGACCTTACTTTGATTCAGAGAGGGGATTAAACAGCTTCCTGAACACTCTGCAAAGAAGAAGCCACATCTGATGTCACAGTAAGTACAGTCCTAACATACATATGTATATGTATATAAATCCTTGTTACAGTATAGTACATATATATGGACACGTAATATTAATCTAATAGATATACAGCAGCTGCAGCCTATTTTCAAAGAGAATTCATTAAAGAAACCCCAGATGACGTAATTCCTATCAACAAATGCATAATAACTATTATTTGGATTATTTAGAATAGAATATTTCTGAAACTTATTGGTATAGAGCTTTGTCATTAACATTCTTTTTTCCATAGGGCCAGATAGCTGTTTCTGGTAATTCTACCAACAAATCTTGCAATATTCTCAATTGTATTACTCTCTAAGTCCTTAACTCTAAGTACTATATAACTTGCACTGTATATACGTAGGTGTCATGTGTGCACTTGTATAAACATTGACATACATATATACGTATATACTTGGGTTATTACAAGTGAACCACAAGTGTTTTGTTTTTATTACTCTTCATTTAAATAGATTTAACAAACCTATTCTAGTAGGGTTGACTAGAAAGGTGCAATGACACCCCAATAGTTACCCTGTACTGCAGCTGCATACTGAGCTCTGCTTCTGAGTGATGGATTCAATGTGCTTTAACTCATATGCCATGGTCCAGAAGTCCTAATAGGCTTCATATTAAAAAATAAAAAAAATAAAAAAAAACAGAAAAAGTAAAAAAAAACAGAAAAAATAGAAAAACTAAAAAAAGGAAAAAAAAAGAAAAACTTTTTCAGCCCAAGGAAAAAGTTTTTTTGTTTTCAAAGTGTTCTTGCCTATAGTGTTTTAAGATATTTTCTACCACTACTATGGATAAGGAATCGCAGATGGTTCATCTTTAGTCTTTTGAGCGTCTAGAGACACAGTTTTGTTTCTTGAAAATCGGACATTTTAACCCTGGGGTCTTCTTTAGCAACTACATGATACGTGTGTCTCTATACACTGAAAAGACTAAAGATAAACCATCTCAAAGATAACAATAGTTATAATTCATATGCATACAAACAGATATATACACAGTATAGCATTGTTAAGTACAAAGGTGATATACTATATTACGCCAAACCCAGCAAAACCTTTAATTGTCCCTTGGCTGGTTTGGCATAATATACTCCAGAGATTTTATATATATAGTATACATATATGTATGATCATGAATAATCTAACATCACCTTTTTCCTACATACATCCTATGCCTACTCTGTAAAAGTCTATGAGAACTAAACCTGGAGAGAGCTTGAATGAAGCTGCTCCAGTGGGCCACTGGGCCAAACAGCTATTTCTGGGAATTCCACCCTTCATTAGTGACCCTGGGAATCTTTATCTTCTTCTTGATCTTTTGTGAATCCTTGCAATTGTACGTATGTATACATGTCCATTTGCAATTATTATAGGTAAAAGAACTCATCAAAAGGGCAAGCACTGGAGAAATAGGATCTTCCCCAAAGGAATGTCAGCTGATGGACGTCCTAAATCCTATCTGATATCAGTTTTAGTGATCTCATCTTGTTGGGACTAAACTTAAAAACCTTTCGGACCTGAGGCATCAGAACTTTGCATCCAAAGGTTGAATAATGACTTTTTAATTAGTCTAATAGTATTAAAGGTTTCCATATATATACTCATAGATTAGTTAAACTCTAGAATCAAAATAACATTGTATTGTGAATAAATCTGGTGATATTGTTGCACTATTTATTCTACTGTTTGTATGTATCTCATTGCCAAATGTGATGTTTCTGTAATGAATGGAATTTCTGGTGATGCTTATGACTATTAGGATTTTCTAGAAGTTTTATACATACAGTGCAATAATGTATATACACATACACACATATATAAATGATGTCATCCAATCACCTGAACTGACCACAGATGGTCAGAGTGTCTGTTGTTTATTTTAGAGAAAACATAATAGGCAAAATGGGTCTTAAGATTCCTGGAAATAATTAGATTCATATGGGAATGCATTCTTACCAAGGATGCAGGTTACAAACTACAAGGAATCTGATATATATACCTAGGGCTGCATTATAGAAGATTCATTTTGCTAGTTTTGATGGCAGAGAACAATCAAACTAGTTACCAACTACCACAAGCACCACCTTCGTTGGAAATATCTGACACTGAACTTGGGCGAGGGGCTTATGGTGTAGTTTACAGAGGAACATTCGAAGGTCATCCAGTGGCAGTGAAATCTGTACATGATGAAATAGCTCGAGGGAAGCCACTCCAAGATTTTCTGCAGGAATGTCAGCTAATGAATTCACAGTTACTAGACCATCCCAACATTGTTAAATGCCGTGGTGCGTTCTTAGACAAAGCAAACAAGCCAATCTTGGTGATGGAACTCCTGGATCAAAACCTGAGGGATTATCTTGATCAACATCGTGATGATGTGCCGTATGAGAGACAGATTGAAATTTGCCTTGCTATTACAGCAGCCCTTGAACACCTTCATCGCCGAGAGCTTGTTCATCGTGACGCAAACGACAAGAATGTCCTAGTGACGGCTGACGGTAGGATAAAAGTTAGCGATTTCGGACAATTTTCTAAGCTATCCTACTCAGCAGAATATATGCATACAGTGGCGCCTGGAAATATTCTGTATATGCCGCCTGAAGCCATGGATGGTGACGCCGAGTCTCGCTATAACAAGAAAATAGACGTGTTTTCCGTTGGCGTCCTTATGCTCCAAATTGCCACTCAAAGCCAACCCACAAGCGGCCTCATGAAAATCGGAAGCCAAGAAGAGCGCGAGCGACGTAAAAATGACTTGAAGAAGCTTGCAGATAATCATCCACTGAAGCCACTGATCATCAATTGTCTAAAGAATGATTATCATCAACGGCCCACCATGGAAGGGGTACATGCTCGTTTGTTGAAGATGGTAGACATGCCGGATCCTACTGGTTTACCGCAATCCAACGACTCAACACCATTAGTAGCTCCTAGCATGCCTATTCCCGTCTCCCACGCAACAGCTTCTGTCCATGAGGGTAAAGTCTTTGTGAGCGGAGGAATTGGTGGGACAGAGAAATCAAAGAGAACTGTTCAAATCTATTGCACACAAAATCACTCTTGGGACACTCTTCCTCCAGCACCAATGAAACTTTCTCCAGCAGCTGTTTTAGAAGGAAATCTAACTCTCCTAGGAGGCATTGACTGTTCAACTGATAACGTTACTAATAAAGTGGTCACATACATAGAAAATAAGAGAGAATGGCGAGCAGATGTTTATCCAGCAATGCAGTTGGCAAGACACCGACCAGGTGTAATTCAGCAGGACAATCTGCTTGTTGTGGCTGGGGGAAGGGTTGAGGGTAAAGTCAGTGACAACATTGAAGTCATGAATACTGATGCCAAGCAGTGGTTTACTATTGCACTCAAGCTTCCAGTTCCAATGTGGATCCCAAACATGACCATATGCAACAACTATGTGTATCTTTGTGGGAAAGATCAGTCCAACAACAGCCCAACCTCAGAATCCTGGAAGGTGCCATGGAACCGTTTTAACAGTGTTTCCGGATATAACACTGAAGTTGGTGTTACTCCATGGCAAAGCATTGCAAAGATGCCAGTAGTCCTGCCTTGCATTCCATACTGTAGTGGCATGACAGATCAGGTGATAATAGTTGGTGGGCGCAACATCGAGCATACCCCAATACGTGATATACACCGCTATGACTCCAACCGGGATGAATGGCTGCCCATAGGTGCCCTATCTGTAGCAAGGCTGAGGATGTGCACCGCTCTTATTTCCAATGATACCATATTTGTTGCTGGTGGATACACAGATCCAGAGAATTGGAAGGAAAAGATAGATGTAGTAGAGTTTGCCACTCTAAACGAGATGTAGTACATTAACTAGTATATAAACTTTACCTTTTAAGAACTATATAATGTATAGTGATATAAATTGAACTTTAATTCATATATATCTTAAAATGTAGTGTTTCAGTATACTATATATTTGTATACATTATTTTAATGATATTCATGAGACTAATGAACACATTGGTGTTTAGAGTAGAATTTTTACTGTTAGCTATACATGGGATATGTACTTAATATACATGTGTGGGTATTTCAAGGAAACTGAACGGATTCAAATGTTTTAAATTTCCTTTCTGAGAATCACGCTATCATAACTATATAGTAATACAGTAGAAATTGAAATTCCATGTAGCAATGCCAGTTCCTAAGAATCATGGGATGGGAGCACCTATAAAGGGATTTGTTTCTTGCTTTCTGTAAGCCTACTAACATTATAAGTACCTATATCAATACTCTGTACTTTCAAGACTAATACGTATATATATATACCACCATGGATACGAAGGAACTCGAAGATAGTTATGAACTAACTGTAGGAGATGCAAAAAAAGCTGTCTGTAAAATATCAAAAGAATTGAAAACTGTAAGTAATAATCAGTGTAGGGCACATATACTGGTACAGTGTTATACTTTTCACATAGCCTATGCATTAAGAGGGAGCAACTAGTGGTCATAACCAGCTGTCCTGGGTTCAATTCCCACTTTCATGTTTTTCCCTCTTCACTATGTTTGAGACTGATTACAATTACTTGTGGTTTGATTAACACTTCGATTATTCATTAAATGTAACATGTACAGTACTAGTGTATATATATATTCTATATATATTCAGCAGTGATCTACATGTGCATGTAAAACCTTATGTAGTTGTTGTATAAATACTTTAGTTAGCTAACTAGTCTATTATATACATACATATATACATACGTATATGTGACATTGTCTACATATATGTATATATAGCTGTAATGAATATATATACGTACATAGATACATGTACAAGTACAAATATAAATGATTCTTTCCTTGTTCCTTGCAAGGATTTAAAGAAACTCAGGACAAATCAAAGTTTTCAGTATCCTGAGCTTTCACAAGTCACACCTTCTGAGATCGTTGTGGGAGGTTCCTTAGGACATAGAACAACTGTTCCTGGAAAATTTGATGTTGACATGGTAATCTTGTCAAGAGGTTGGTTTGTAAATCAAAAGGAAGGGTCAAGATCATGATTTAATTCATATTACCAAATAAATTTCCCATTCACGTATAGACCTTAAAATGAATGACTTCCTTCCAAAGGATGGAGATACAAAAGCAAAAAAGGTTCTTCTAGAACTTAAGAAATACATTGAAAAACATCTGGGAGTGCAGCCTGAAATGAAAAGTCATCGTACTATCTTTTTCACCAAACAAGTAGGAGTCCCAAAGCCTGTTGAAATTGATCTGCTAATATCTCCTTACTTTGAGAATCCAGATGAAATGTACTTGTGCCTCAGTGATTACAGGCAGTGTAACAGTGTTGAGTGGGACTATTTTTATCGTACCCTGTTAGTGATAAAATTTAAACTGGTAATCTTGTTAGGGCTTAGCTGTATTTATAAAGAATACATAGCTGTATTCTTCAGGTTCGTAAACACAGACTATATATGTAAAATTAAACTAGCCTAGAACCATATATCACATGCAATAGGTTGTTTAGCTTCATAGGGCTATATTTTACTGTAGTTGCCATTTATAAGTCCTAGTTTTAATATTATATTTTATGTTCTACAGGTTGTCACCTTCAGCAACTAAATGGCAAAAGGATTTTATTAGCAAGCATGTGAAGCCTGGAAAAGTGAAGAATATTCTAACTGCGTTAGATTTATCATTGAGATGGTTCATCTTTAGCCTGTGTCTCTAGATGCTCAAAAGACTAATTATAAGCCATCTCAAAGATATATGTATGTAATTATATATAAAATCTTACACCTATAGGTGAAGGATTTGGTAATAAGCTTCAAAAAATGGAAAAAGATTGCTTATGAGGATGGCTTAGGAGAACCAGCATCTTATCTTTTGGAAGTGATCCTGATTGAAGCATGCCGCGAGTACTGCAAAGAGAATAAAATTAATGACCCTCATGAAGTACATATGTCTCCAACTGAAAAGAGAAAGTTTGCAGAAGAGTAAGTGATTTTAAGTTTTAGACAATAATGACATGCATAGATAATAAATCTTTTTATGCAATCACAGCATACAAGAAAGAGTAACTGCCTTCATCATCCACCATAATACCCTGAGGTAAGAAATTATAATAAAGAGTAGTATATGTTCCCAGAAACATTTATACATATCTGGTCCAGTGGAGTAAAAAACAAAGACTAGACTGTCCTCAACCTCTAGTTCTAGAATATCGACTATCAGGGTTACATTTTAGGTATATCTTTGAGATGGTTCATCTTTTAGTCTTGTCTTTTAGAGCATCTAGAGTTGATTCTTTAGAAAAAATCCTTATCATGTAATGTTAATTTTATCCAAACAATCACTGTTTTAATATGTGTATTCTTTGAAATCATTATTGCAACATTTCTTCAGCCATATTACAGAGAATGAATGGTATTGTCAAGTCAAACCAGGAGAAAAAGGCAGGTATGAACATCATTGTGTACTTTAATATAGACAAGTTTAAGCAATCAATTATATAATATAAATACATATATACGAGTTTGTGTCAATGACCATATGTAGGTATAAGAAGTGTGATTTTGATCATGAGCAACCATACATCCTTGATCCTTCAAATCCTTATAACAACCTGTATTATTCTGGAATAAAACCTATTAATGGCAGTTCTAGCAAAGCATGGAATCTACTTGCTGAAAAAATGACCTCTCCAGAGTTGAAGCCAGATCTTACCAAATCTCCTTTTTCTGATTAACTATATATGACTATATATACAGTACATATGTAGTATGTACGTATATGACTTCTTTATGGTCTTGTATGCTCTTAATTTAGTTGATAAATTATATAGCCCAATTGCATAAATTCTTTAAACAAGGTTATGTGCTTGAAGACATTTCCTAGGGTGTCTGAGGGTATGATTTCCACAATTTCTGTATTTTAGGCTTTCCATATAGATCTAAGATTGATTCTGATGTATAATCTAAAATCTAAAGATAACTATCATATTTCTTGAACCACAATTCCTAACTTGGTAGTAGCATGTATGCATATACTTATATACTTACTCAAACAATTAATATACTAATAAGCTAATTCTACATGCATTTTAATTCAAACAATTATATATTTTTCATTCTTTTATCACCATGATTTAGTCAGAATTATCAATAAAAATCATTAAAAGTCACACCACATAGTCTAATCATATACGAGCATACAAGTACAGAACAACGATTGCTTGACATATGAATTAAGCTCTAGAACGGTTCTTTCTCTCCTTCAACCATGAACTAAACAGTGCCCTATAAAATATGGATATGGAGAGGTACAAATGGCCACATATAAGATACGTGCTATTGTATATATGCAAACCTAATATTTAGAGAAAAGTGAGGTTCTAATATTATAAGGATTTTCAGGGTCATGCACTGCAAGGTAAAGGGGGCTGTATTCTCGGCATACATGGCCAACCAAGTGGAGTAGGGGAAAGAGGAGATTTATAGCCTTGTAATCATTCACAGCCCTCTATAGGTTTAATTCTCAGTTTCATACGTATACAGACTATTAGTCTAATGTCATGTGTATATACTGTAGGAAAATAGTATGTCAGGTTATTCATGAGAAATCTTGTGCAGACAGTCAAAAAGCAATTTAGCTAAGCTTGGGGATTTTATCTCTGTAATAAATTTAATACTCTTACACTAGAAGACATGCACATAATAATAGATAGTAAGTAGTCATTTAAAGACCAACTCACTTTGAATGTTGAATGCAGCATTCACTGCTACAATAATCTGGTCCTCTCTCTTCCGAAAAAACTGGAGGATTAAGACAGTTTTCCTTAGCACAAGTGACTACCTCATTTGAAGGTGCTTTTGTCTCTTCTTGTTTGATCCTCTTCACCTGAAACTGATTATTACCTCCTCCTGGCTCCTAACCCAAGAGAGGTGTGCACATATAGGTGCCACTCCTCTGGATATTACCCCTGCCCACTGTGGCTGGGGGAGACTCTGGTTCCCATAAAGTGAACTTTGGTTCTGCCCTTTAGCTCATTGTGCTCCTCAGGAGACATGAGTGGGCGGGGTAATATCCAGAGTTCAATGATGATGAAATTTGAGCATTAAGGAGTTTAATAAACATATTTTAAAGTAAACTGTGTATTAAATAATTTGATACCTGATTAGAACTATAATGATTCATAAGGTTAAAGCCATTTCTACTTAAATACAGTTATAAGGCTCTTAGTATTCTCCCAGATAGTGTGTTGGTTAGTTGTATTATATTGATACCACAATTAGGTGATGTCACTTCCTGTTTTTAAAATTCATTTACAATGTATACATTGAAAGATAAACATTCAAAAGCAGAAGGAATTTTGATAGTCTTATCATTTAAACTACTTTACAGGGACCGAAAAACAATCTATTTAAAGTCTATGTTATACATATATACGTATGTG
The DNA here is from genome assembly GCA_947172415.1 of Chondrosia reniformis. Taxonomy (NCBI): domain Eukaryota; kingdom Metazoa; phylum Porifera; class Demospongiae; order Chondrillida; family Chondrillidae; genus Chondrosia; species Chondrosia reniformis. The sequence continues at coordinate 6,495,877 of OX359200.1, forward strand.
CTTATAGTCTATAGTATATATACATGCTCATCATTAGTTATAGTCTATGGTATACGTACATGTCTATATTCTATGGTACAGTGTATATAGGTATTCCTTTAGTATATTGCTTGTTATGTACAATACATACGTAGGTACCTGTACATGTAGTGATTGTTGTTGTTGTTGTTGTTGTTGTGTTTGTTGCTGATCAGCAAATTGTTTAGTCTGAGAAAAGGAATTCAAAATAAACAATTTTTATTTTGCTATTTTAGTCTGAGAGTAATGGGAAAAGAATATAAGCATTTCCATTAACTTGTAACTGTAAAGTCTTTTGGGAGTCCTTTCTAGGCCATTTGTAGGCATTATATGAATATTAAATGCACATATTATAAGGGGTTATATGTATAGAGGCATAAACACATTGAGTCAGTTTTTAGACCAGCTACGTAAGCGGAAAGGCTAAATGGCACAACTTACAGAAAATTGAAACATTTGCCATTAGCAGCTACTCACCATCAGTTGTTGAATGTCCATTGGCTCCCCTGACTGTATCTTTTGTTGAAGTGTTGATATAAGTGACTGCAGTATCTGATTAATAGGGTTTCCCCCACCACCTGCTGTGCCTACACTACCAGTAGTACCTGTAGCGGGTCCAGAGGTCACTGCCGAAGGGTGGAGGTTACCGCTTTGGGCTAGGATATTCTGAACTAGGGAATTTATACTCTGAGGGTGGGAACTTGAGGAGGGTGGGGCAGGGCTTGCTATGGGTGGGGTCATTGTTGAGTGTTGAGTGGCAGTGATGGGTGATGGGAAAGTGGGCGGAGTTACAGCAGAGGTTGGAGAAGGGGAATACCCAGGGATAGTGGGTACATATGGCTGCATGGAGGCTGGGTCATAGCTGGGCGTGCCAGTAGGAGTACCAGGGGGCGGGCACCCTGCCATGGCATCAACCGGAGCCTCACTCTGTGCATTTTTTAGTGACATCTAACAGAAGAGAGAATTGAGACATGACTATTATAACCTGATGATGCTAAAGAATAGGACAGTTCAAATACCATTACATGTTTTAGAAAGTGAACATAAAAACGATAATTCTCAATTCTCAATTGATTCAATGTAAGAATGAACCTTTATTCTTACTTAAACTTCAAAGCTTACTTCAGGTTGCTTTCTTATTTGCATGATCTGCTGAACAATGTCATAACTGACAGAGCTACTGGTCATCAGAGAGTGGAGCTGGTCCTGACTCAGCATACCCAGGGCCTCCTGTGAGACCTCCTGGGACACGCCCACAGGGACACCTCTCTCACTCATCAACTGTCTAGTTAGGTCTCTATACCAAAGAGGGAAACAGAAAGTAGTCTCCATGACAACTGATTTAAGAAAACAAAACACTTAGCAATCAATGAACTAAATAAAGAGCTTGATATAACACAAATTTTGAAACATTTATCACATGTTACCTTGTCTACAGGCTGCCTGTATCATGACTACGATGACTCCATGAGTATCAGCAACACTTAATTGAACAAGTTAATTTTATAACATTTTGACCAGTAGTTAGGTCTTCATTAGCTATAACTTGTATCATATATACCACATATATGTTATAATCAAAGGAGCTTATTCTTGCAACTTCTAGAGCATTCAAAGATGCAAAGTCCTTGGTAAAAGATAATTCATTCAAACTATATATAAGTACATATATATATCCTTTTCTTGTACATTAGAAGTTTCACGTCCATGAACATATATATTGTTGGTAGAAGACAGAAATACAAATAAAGAGGAAATTTGAAACGCCTCCTCTTACGCTCGCAAAACAATACACTCACTTTAAAAGATTAATCACAAGTGTTTCTTTGGTGTCGCTCGTATGATTGAGATTAGTAAGTGAAGTTTGGTGGATCTCGTTTGAATCACCGTGCAATAAATCGGTCAAGTCAATCCCGTCTCCGCTCTACCAAAGTAGACAGAAAGGTAACGGATAAAGGTTCACCTCAAAAATAGGTCAAATAACACGACGCTACTCACTTTAGAATAACTGTGTTCCTCAATGAAGTGACCATCAACATCTGTCAAGTTTACGACATCCGCCATTTTTTCTTGATTTGGAAATATGTTGCATATATATAACAAGCCACCAAACTCATTGATATACATAATATAAATACCATCTAGAAGTATTGTAGCAATTGTAGCAATGGACTGACAAATTACAATTACTGTTTAATGTCATTAACAAACAGCTGTTTCTGCATGAAGGAACAAGGTCTTTACATATAGCTAGCTAGCTTGTAGAAAATAGAAAAATAATATTCTAAAGATGGATATCATTTATGGATGAGACAGGTATAATTAGATTCCTTTATAAAATATGTTAACCTTTGTATTACCATAAAACATATAATAACATGTTTATTATTCTATGTTTATGACCAAAGTGATAATCTATTTTATCCTATTTTTTATATTAAAAATTTAGAAACTTGTACACAAATTTAGCTACATGTATATATTGCTATATGTTTGTCTGTGTGTTTATCATGTTGACATAAGTATAAGTTAATGTAAACATGTTGATACTGTACGAACTTTACTATAAAGGATGTGAATATCACAAAATCTACACAAACTTATAAATAGTGTAATCTTTTAAAAACTCCCTTCAATATAAATTATGTAAGCAGTTCAGAGAGACTATAAATAACAGCCAGTTGTATTAGCTGTAGTCAAGATAGTTAACTTGTAAAAGAACTAGACCCTATATTACTTAGAGGTGCAGTATGTTTGCTTATATCACCATTTTGATGTTTGGATTGGTATTCTTAAGAGGATCTTCCCTTCAGCTTGAATGTGGATCTGGACTTTGCCTTCAATTTCCCTCACTGTGTTCCCACTGCTCCTGTAGCTATGGCTCCTGGAGCAGCTGGGCTTATGATAGCTATGGCTATACCAGTACTTCATGTTCCAGCCAAAAAGCTTACAGGTATCAAAGAACAAGACAGGCTTTACACAATGCTTGTTCACCCAATTCAGAGACTGAATATAGATACACTTGTGAGTTATAATCTCTGTGTGTTATACTTGAATAATAAGAACAAGTAATATGTTAATGTTGCTTTTACACACATAATTCCCTTTCTTACTGATTTGTGAATATGAATCACATTTTATACCATAATTGGTACGTACGTATATTATGTATTTTTCATATAGGTGAACCTACTCTGGAGGATAAAGTGAGATTATTTGCACAGGAACTTAGTTTAGCAGGAGATGGAAGCAATAATGAGAGATCTTCTCTACATGTACCAACTACATATCAAGGAAATGTTGGAACACAAACATCTCTGAATTACAATGGATTCACACTTCCTCTACCAGCATCTGATCATGATCCAAACCTAAACATACCAACTCAGGATCTGGTTGAGAGGAACTATTGTCCAACTGAATCAGAACAATCTAACAATAAAATTTGTGAAAACAACTGTGATTTAAACATAGGTACGTAATTAGTAACAAAAATACATATATACATTTTATTATAATTTGCAGCTGTTTCTTGTACTAATGTATAAAGTTTTATATTGAAAGGGTACATATTTGTACACTTTGAATTTGTACAAGAAACAGCTTAAAATGACCTAAATTCTGAATAGCTTTTATGTAAGATTTTAAGGGTTTATACCAGTTTGTGTTACATGCATGATATATGTATATATGCATACGTTTATGTGTACACGTAAATTCTAATCATATTTTACTGACTGTTAGCATCACCTCTAAACTGTATTTATTGTAAGGGCGGTCTCCATCACTGGAGATCATGCCAGCAGAGTAATTCATTCATTCATTCAAATTCTACATATTAGGCAAAAGAAAAAGAGCTAATAATTTAGAAAAAGAAATACTAAAGACATTATTATCAGAATCTGATAAATTTGTCGAGCCATTTGATCCTGATAATTACTTGAAAGACCGTAGAAGTAGACCTTGCAACAAACCAAGATATGTCCTCTTTATTGTTGATGTATCAGGCAGTATCGGAATAGATGATTTCATTGCCGTTCGGGACCTTTTGGGAAATATATCTTCCTATCTCTGTAGTCAAATTCAGGTTGCCATGATAACTTTTAGTGATGATATTAATCTGGAATTCTGCTTCAACTGTCACAGTAGTAGATCAGCAATCACAGATGCCATAAAACGAACTGTACGGAGAGGAGGGGCGACATATACTTATAATGCAGTGAAATGTGCCTGTGATGAGATACTCCAACCGTCATGTGGACTGCCTAGTGACTCTGATGTAGATGTTATACTTCTAACTGATGGACGCAACAATGGACCTTGCAGATCCCGGCTTGCAAGTCAAATTCAGTGTCTCCACAGTCGTCCCAAAACTAACACTTATGCAATTGGAATATCTGATTATGCAAGAGAAGCAGTGCAGCAGTTAGAAGATCCAGCAGACAGTCAACGCCCAAGTATCTTCAATGTTGCTGACTTTGATGAGCTTAAGCAATTTAATGTTCTATTACAACAGCTCCTTACCTTGAGAGACGACAGTGGAAACTTGCTCAACACTTGTGCCCATATTCAGGCTGGACCTGGTGGATGTTACAATACCCCTTAAACCGGAAGTGATTTTCATAATACATTCAACTAGGTTATATTTTAAACACTATCAGTAATGCACGTCTTATTATTGTAATTGAATTTTTGATTCATGCATGTAACTGCATGCAGTACATTTTAACTTCTGGTCTGAGTTATTATGATCTTCAATGTGTAAACATTAATTTTGTATATACCTTGTGCACAAAGGCACTAAGGGTCTACAATGTAACCATCAAAATATTCAATTGGTCAAGCAACAAGTAACAGTAACAATAACAAATATCCTTTGACCATGCAGACACGGACATTATTGGATATAGAATATGTATGTTGATAGTAAACATTATATGTACATGCAAATAGTGAAGGACAATTAAGTCGAAAACATCTTTTTTGTCCAACAAATTTGGACAAAGAATAAACTCAAGGTATCTAAAATAACACATAGTATTGAAAGATTAATAAAAGTCATTTTCTAGTTGGATGCCATCAGTCTCCCAGGAGTACCTCCATCCCCTGATAACCATCTGGCACTTCCGAATATCCCAACCAGCAATGAGCACTGCATTACTAAAGTGATGATAGTGGTTGAACACCAAGACTCCAACCATTTGGACAAGACTGTTCTCCTCTTCGGGTGTTGCTAGACCATTATAACAAGCAGTAGCCACTGCATACGTACAAGAGAATATAAAGGTATGCCTATATGATCCTATATACTGCAAAGCGTTAGCTCATGCATTAATTATGAGTTGCTATATAATAAAGATTTCAGCTGTATGGCCACACTTGCTTGGATTGCATAATTTTTTCATTATTTTAAAGTTAATTTTAGCCCTCCTGTCTTGTGGTTTATCAATCAGCTAAATATAGGTAGCCCTAATGTCAAACCTACATACTGTACACATATAGGATTCCACAACAGGAATATAATGAACTAAAAGTATGTTGCTCCATACATTCTATCATTCTTTTTGGCTGTGCCTTTCCAATACCCTCACTCAATATAACCTAAAGACATATCACAAGAGAGAAACAAAGATCCATGCATTCAAACAATTACTGGGATTACAGGGGGCAACCAACGTACCTCAGGAACACTTCTGTACCGTATGACATATTCAATAATCTCCTTGTGGTAGAGAAATTTGAGAAGATCTACTTGATCATGCATCCTGCTCAGTGCAATATATACTAAATCAGGAAAAAATCTTCCTCACAAATCAATCATACATCAGTATTTAAATAATACAACAAAAATTGTTAAATTTCATAATGTGAACAAATGTGTCACTCTTCAGGCTACTGTAGCTTTAGGTCATCTGAGCACGCTCTACCACTACGACATTAAAACTATAACAACTCACTTGTACAAAACAGTATGGTATATGTACTGTATATAAAAAGCCTACATACACATCACATCATTTGACTCTGGATTTACTCCACTCATTCTGTCTCCTGAGGAGCTCGGTGAGCTAATGGGTGGAACTGTGTACATACATTAGACGACAAACCTTACCTTTTCTAGCTTTGCAATCTAGTCTCAACATTCCCTTTGTTTTTATATGTTTAAAACTTTGAAATTCACTTAAAAAGTGTTGTTTACTGAAATAAAGTAAATATATTTTAAGCCATGATGTAATGAAGTAATGATGTAATGACAACATTGTATATAGACAAAGAAAGACACCAGGGCACTGTAACCATGGTAACAAGCAGATACTTATAGGTATACAATAATACCACTGACCTGAAAAATATATCCTTTGCAGAAACTCCAATCTCGGCAGTCAAATAATCCACATTTTCTAATACAAGTAAAATGACTATTGTACTAAATTCTTTTCATACAAGCAAGTTAGGCTGATCAAACATATCATGCATTCATGTGACAGTCAGGTGCAAGTCACATGACATGTCTACAGTAACTCCTCATACTGGGTATAATTGGTTCCATTGGATTAATCTTCTTTGGTGGGAGAGCTCCCTGGCCTTTGAGGAAGGCTTCAGTTAAATAGTGAAACCTATTTCTGTTTAGAGAATTCATAACTACTGATGTGACCGCAATATAATTGGCCAGAAGATGCAGCACGGTAAACACCACAAACAAGAACCACACAACCCTAAAGAACAACAAGATATTGTGCAACATTTCAAATAGTATAGCCAAAGTAGACTATTGCATAATGGTTAAAAAGGTTATTTTGAAAGAAACATGAATTAAAAATTGTTCAATAAAGATCTAAAAATATACTGTACAAGAAAGCAATAGCTCTGAGTACAATGAGTATATGCATTAACAGTGTATTGATAAACCGAATGAAATGATTGGCTCACACTGGTTTGTCTGCCACTGCGGGAGTCAGCACCAAGCCAACCAGAAGAGCTATAAAGTTCACCAATGTCTCCTACAGTCACAAAAATGTGAATGCATCTCAACTTTACAAATGTCAGAGTAAGAAATGTGAAACATGATAGCCACTTACTTGACTTCCATCCTTTGCTGACACGTCGGCCATGTTGTTCTTAAGGGCTTGATGCTCTGTAATAGCAGCCCTAGTAGCTCCACCTGCCACGCCCACTACAGCCTAACACACACCAGTAACAATACAACACTCATCTAAAGACACTAGATTATTGAGGAAGTACAGTATAGATATATATATACTCCATACAGGGTTAAAAGTAAATGTTAAATATACATATATCCATAAAGATTATAATATATAGTGCTTATCTTTTGAATGGCTCATCTTTCAATTTTTTGACCATTTAAGGACTCAATTTGTTGTTAAATCTTTTGTAGAACACTTGGACCCTTCTTTATCATCCGTAGATGCTCAAAAAGTTAAAAGATGAACCATTCAAAAGAGAGGTTTGACGCAGTCAGAAGAAATCCTTTCCGTCAAAGTTTTAATATCCAGGAATATTAATAGAAATAGTTTTAATATCCAGGAATATTAATAGAAATAGTTTTAATATCCAGGAATATTAATAGAAATAGTTTTAATATCCAGGAATATTAATAGAAATAGTTTTAATATCCAGGAATATTAATAGAAATAGTTTTAATATCCAGGAATATTAATAGAAATAGTTTTAATATCCAGGAATATTAATAGAAATAGTTTTATTCCTGTTAGGATAAGTTTACAAATTCAATATGTCTCATTTTAGTACTATTGTAAATATGTTGTATAAATTGGTTCAAACGCCACTATCCCCATGTAACTTGGCTTACCCTGGTTACTGAGGATATACACATGATCATTAGAAAGAGATGAGGAAAAAGAGGAGCCAGCAGGTCCATAAAGATGGCAACATCATTCAACATATCAGCCACCAATCTAAAAACAGAACAGTAACTGAGTAAGTAGTGAAACCACGAGGTGATAATCTAACCACAACCATTACTATATAGAAACCCTATAAGTCTGGATAAACTGATTGGATCACCAGAGAGAGTCCAAAATTTAAGAGTTATAAGTTGACTTACTTGGATACCATGGTAACTACAAAAAATTACGCATAAATCACACACCTCCATTGCTTGGCATTTGCATCCAATTCAGATCTATCAATTGGAAATGGAGATTGCCCAAATGGGAAGATGTAAAAAGATGGTTGATGTTATACACTCACCCTTTGAACCAAGCAAATAATATGCGTCCAATCATACCAGCTCCATCTTAAAAGAGAGAGGTCAAGGGTCAATTAAAGATGCCCATGCAAGAGATTGTATACCATATGGTAGTGTTCACCTTTCAACATCCACGTTATTGTGGCAGCTAGCGGAGTTGCAGAGCTGTCACCCACACCAGCACCCTTCAGGACTGCATGTGTGGCCAGAGTGCCAGTGATGGAGGAACAGAATGCCTGTAAGTATGTGAATAAACATTGAGAATCACATGACCACCATTCTGTAGCTGGTCTGGCTGTACCTGAATGGTATCCCATATTTGGTAGACCATGTAATCAGAACTAACTGATTGGGGATAACCCCTTGGCAGAAACACATCCTAAAGTGTAGAGCATGGAATACATACTGTTAAACTCAAAATTAATGGAGGAAAAAGTATTACACGACAAATGAAGGTGATAACCAAACTACAAGTAGCTATAATCGTCCTCAAATATCATAAAGAGGGATAGTAGGAAAGAAGCAATTGCTGGGAATAAAACCCAGGACAACTGGTTATGACCACTGGGCTATGATTACCACAGCAATGCTTCCCTCATATACTAACTACAAAGAAGTAATTAGCTGCAATTCACGAACATATGAACAATAATTGAAAACATAATAGACATTCTCTACATATCGCCAAACATGTTAATGTTAATTTGAATAATGTTTGAATGTTATTGCTGCTAATTGATACACTGGACCAACATGCCTTTAGAATATCCATCCGTGAGGTCTTCTTCTTAGAGACGACCTTGAGGTTACTGCTCTCATCTTCCCCATCAAAGTGATTAGTTGATGAGTTAGTCATATCCTCCTCTTCAATTTTGGGGAGGAAATTTTCCCGCTTCGGCCAATCAAACTCCCCATACCAGTCGGTATCAATTTCACTAGTACTGCTGGAAGCCATTTTTAATACTAGCCCCACCTACCTAAAATTTTTACTCGACTTTTCACTAATTATTATGATAAAACTAGATCTTTGTTCATGATTTTTATATAATTTTTACTACTTGCGTTCCACAATTAATCGGATTATAATTATAATTCAATACAAGAAATAATATAATGGATCACCAAATCCATAATAATAAGTTCAAAAAAATGAATCAAGTTCATTGTTCCAACTGAAAAGACCATGTTCGCATCGATGGATTGGTTTCAGTACTTCTCTTTGCATCACCTTTAATTGTAAGTGATCCCAGGGCACACCACGTGGAGGTAGAAGTACTTCGTGCCCCAAAAATTTTGAGCCGCCGGTATATAATATCAACTCCGTTTGACACTTCCACTACTTGCGTCGTAAGAGAAGTTGCACGGGAACGATCCGGCGTACCTGACCGCCCTATGACCAGTTACTAGACTTGCCCTGCACGCTACGAGCAGAAACAAGCCCGACCCTGGCGGACCACAAACTCCCACCAATGAGAATCATCATGTGCACACAACGTAGCTTGGGAACACTGCACACAGACTTTAGCTCATTGGGATCGGCCAGGCGCTTTAGAGTAGGGACCCATCAGTTCAATGAACTACAGGAAAGAATTGAAAATACAGGATAAACAACAAGAAATGCAAAAACTGAATACAAATTCAAATGCCTTCCAAACCAACCTGAAGCTGCAGCCTACAACAGGGGTTCCTGACCGACTACGTAGTGGCACTGGACCCACGCTCCTCCAGGTACGGGTCGTATAGCAAGAATCCGCAAGTGCCAATTTAACACACAAGCAGGATTAATAGTGAGATACATCTCCAGGCACTAACCCATGATAGAGAGACCACCCCACTATACGAACACCGATGACCCTTTGTCGCATGGTACCATGGTCGTGCTCCTACCACGGTTTTCGCATCGGTCTCGGGAATTCACCGTCACAGACCTCCAGAGTTGATGACCAGTGGCTGATGACTGAACAGTTACTTGATCTTTTGTAGGAAAATTTGGCGGGACAAGCGGACCCTGTTGTAGTCAAACTCGATATGACGTCATTTTTGTCTTATCCTACTTTGAGCCCAAGCTCTGGTCAATTCCATGAAGTATATGAAAGCTATAACACATCAGCTTGCTTCTCTAGCCAAACTACTGATTAGTAATCAATTAACAAACTACTAACCTGGCTCTAAAGACTACGTACGTACTTGCATTGCATGTACATCTTAGCAAACTCTTATATTGCCACACCACAGGTGTCAAGTTAATAACATTGTTCAATATTAACTACAATTTATTTATTGGGTATTTCAACTCGAGTGCTCAATGCAAAAGGTAAGAATTAACATCACAAATCTATAGAAAGAGACAATCAATGCCTGCATGAATGGAAGTGAGATAAGTTGATGATTAAAATGGCAGCCGTCAAGTAAGTTGAGGACGAAACTTTTTTTAAAGCTTGTGCTTTTAAGATTAAGATTATTTAGTTCCCTTCTTGTTCACTTTAAGATTTATATTCCATGCAGCTTTGTATGTTTGTTTGTCTTGCCTATATGTTGACAATTCTGATTTTGACTAGCTAGCTCAGCACTACATTAATTTCATTCAGAATGCACTGTACACATTTTGTAGAATGAAACGTTTGATAGGGATATTGACAACATTAAAGATGATGGGAGATGCTTCATGCATGTGAAAGCAGCTTTGTGAGTTTTTGTATATAGAAAACGTGAATGTATATAGTTCATCTGTCTGTAGACTTCTGTCATATGCAGAAAGTTTAATTTAAGATGTTGAAGTAATATAACCATGCATCCAGTGGAAACATGAAATGATGAAACACTCTCAGTCTAGGCTTATGTGATCAGCTAAGTTAATTAATGTTTAATTGTTCAGTGTGTAAGTTAATGTTTTAATTGTTTCAGTTATAGCTTTAAGTTAATGTTTAATTGTTCAGTTGTATTATTTTAATGTTTAATTGTTCAGTTGTATTATTTTAATGTTTTATTGTTCAGTTGTAGCCTTATTTTAATTGTTTATGCAGTTGTTAAATTACTGTTACCATGGCAATGTTGTTATTTAGGTGTAACCATGGTAATTTAAGTATTTTGACCCTAGAGTTCTTCATGGTCAGACAGTTTTCTTGACCCTATATGAAAGTTTAAGCTTCTGCATGGATTACAGTATAATTGCCTACTTACAATTGCTTACTAATTTATAGGGTCAATTAAGAGTTGATATGTAGAGTGCTTGAAGGATTACCTAGGTATATTATATATAGTATTCCTTTAGCCTCATATTGATATTAACCATGTCTGTATATACAAAGCTGCTATAGCTGTACACAACTATTCAGACAGTTACAATGATACAGAATACTGATAAGAGTCATAATCAATGAAATATATATCAAGTACGTATAAGTTTATGCTGTGATTCTGTGTTATATGAGTATGTTTTAGGTGCAGAAGGAGAAAGTTAAGCAATATTACAAAAGTTTTGCTTGTTCGTTAGCAAAGCTATCAAGATTGTCTCCAAAATATGTAGTCTGAAACAGATCCTCATTGAAATCCTCTTCGACATCACTGCCAGATAGCAACTCTGATGGTGGACGGCTTAACCGCAATTCACCATCACTCTCCATCCCAGCATCACTGTCTATACTTGCAAATACCTCTAACGTGGCTTCCTAAATGTACACAGTACTCAAAGATAATGCTAACTCTATAAATGAATAACTAAGTATTATTGTATATACATAATATATTAAGCATGGCACTGTATGAAGTTGAAATGGTTTGTAATTTGATATATATACAATGCCAATAATAAACTATATGCATATGCATTCTAACATGGGACATACTCCTCCACTTCCCCTGCCTACCCCCTTCCCTACTCCTCCACTTCTCTCACCTCCCCTCTTCCCTCCTCTCCCCTTTCCTAAGCCTCTGTTAGCCTGAGGCCATGTGAGCTATTGTACTTACTTGTTCTTCGTAAACCTTAGGTTTAGGTTTGCGAATGTGGACCAATTGAGGTGCTTTCTCTTCTGTGACTATGGTCTTCTCTCTGCTCAGAATGAATAATTTACTTACTTATACGGATTGCATTTTATAATACACAAATATGAATAAAGACTAACTCTATCTTAGTTGCTTCTTTGCGTGTTTTTACATGTTCAATTCTGACTTCAGTCTTCGGCTCCTCTTCTTGAACCACGACTGGTACTTGCTACAATGTAAACAATTGTGGTTTTATTACATTCCTTATTATTACACTTTGTCATACAGATGGTCTATAATGGAGTCCAAATAATGCCCATCACCTAATCTAGCTAATGGCCTGTGTACAGCTACATTCATTTAATTCCCCCCTTTTATATGTACTGGTAAAGTATGACTATTAGTAAAATTACAGAGCAGTTTCATGCATAATTGATTAACTCACAACTTGCTGCTTGCGAACTGGAGGAGGTTGCCAATCCTGGTATTCTTCAAATTCTGTCTTCTTCCTCCTTAGCCACTCTGGAGGCTCATCCATCTTGAGCCATTCGGCCTCCTCTTCCTCTTCCTTGTCCATCTGGATTGCAATCTCTTGCGTATCAAACAGGACCTGTTTTCCAAGTTTTGCTCTAGTTAATTGAACAGCGATTAGTAAAGTAAATGAGTCACAAAAAATGAAAATTTGTTGTAAAAGACAACTCTCTTTACAATTTAGTTAAAGGGTGACTACTGAAGTGACCTTGCACATGTGAGTGTAATAAACGTACTCATCTTCATCAACGTCAGTTGTGAGCGGAGGAACGTATAGAGGATTTTGACTGGAGGGGAGGAGTAAGGGAGTGGCATACAAGTAAAGATGGTACATTGAAGCTGTGCATAAAATGATAAAAAAGAACTAACGTGATAAACTTTCCTTCATCAAATTGAAGGTAGGCCAATTTCTTCTTATAGCTTCTTCTCCTGTGAAGAAGAACCACAGGCAGATGGGATTATAAAAAAATTAAAAAGGTCCTCTTGCAGAGACCATACCTTCTGAACTCCCAGCAGCACAACACACAACAACAACAACAAATCAACAGGATGATGATAGCAATCACAATAATGGCAATAATAAGGCCTGGAATTTCAGTTTGATAAGTTTGAATTGGGAACGGGAACAACTACAATAAAAGGAATACAAATACAATGTAATACAACAGTACATATACGTACAATCATATATATACATACGTATACGTATACACTTGAAAGGGGAGTTTATTGCACTTGAGCCTGTGCTTATTATTAGCTTATTATTTGCAACATATACACTTATACACACTTATAATGTATAGCATACACTTACAGCATATATAATGTGCTGTGATATACAGTAACTCACTCTAACAGATACAAAGTAATGGAATTGATATCTTGTGTTCAGAAGTGGAAAATTGACATCCAAAAGACTACACAGAAAATACATTAATCAAACTACTTCTGTATTGTAATGGCAATTTTAAATAACAATAATTACTTGTTGTACTAAAATTATGAGAATCAATTGTGGTGACTTAAGGACATTAAGTATTTCTTGTTTATCCAAGTTAAGTGACACAGTGCAGTTAACAAAGTGTAAATTGGTAAACTTTTCTGTGTTGATGCAGCATATACTGTAGAATGGAGCTTACTATAGAATGATTTTTGGATCAGTAATCACGTCTTGATTCAACTCGACTGAATGGAAAATAACATCAGTTTCACTGGGATCAGCTATGGCTAAATCATCTGACTGAGCAACCCGAATTCTGTCTACCACTGTCACCCTACCAGTCACATTATTTACAATCCTAAACAGATAAGAAGAAATTTGTCACATGCCCATCATGTGACCATACCATGTTGATCATGTGACAGTCACATGTACACATATTATACTCTATATTACTACTCACTGAACTATGGTGGCAATATCCCTCCTAACTTCATTCATTGGCCGATCAATTGTTAGAATTAATCTTCTCTCATCAGCAGTCACCAAAGCCTATATTAATAACCAATTGGTACATTAATCACAAGTCATTCAAATCTTAGCAAACAAAATGATAACAGTTAATAGAATTAACATATTCCAAGTTTGACTTATAACCTCTGATATCAGCACTCAATAGTAATCAGTTGAAGAAAGTATTTTAGTTGGGACATTTTGGGGAAAAATAATTTTTCATATTTAATTGTACTCGAATAGTATATATGCAATACATCATACATACGTAGAGAAGGTCCTTCTTACTCTTATGTTAATAAAGTCACTAAAGGTCACTGGTTGTAGGTCGTTGTCAAAAGCTTCAGCTGTAAAATTCCAAATCTGTCCAATCCTGTCTTGAAATGTAGCAGCTGTTTGTATTTCCCCGTCACCTCTGACTTCAAAGAAGAAAGGGTCTGGCGGATCAGACCTTTGAAAGAGGACCTTTCCAAAGTTACCAGAATCCTCGTCAGTGGCCTAAGGAAGGAAGAGCAAAATCAATGACAGACAGTCTTTAGCATTAAGGAGAATAAGTGATGATGGTACTTACAAAAAGAAAACTAATTGGTGATCCATACTCAAGTGAATGTGTCACAGCTGGAAGAATAGATAGATGGTGGTTTGTGTTATGAATATCATTAGCCATATTCATGATACAACTAACACTATGTACTTATCTGTATTAGGGTTTCCTAGCAACTCACGAATAAGGAGATAGTCAGTTCCGGGTCTTGCATAGATGGCTGATTTGTCAATAACAGGCGGGTTATCATTAATGTCGATACATCTAATGTTTACATTTAAAATTCCAGTTCCTGGAAACAGCAAAATAAAATGGAGTCACAATTAACGTACATATGTATCTACACATCAGTTAAGATTAGAAAGTGTCTGTTGTATAAATACTTACTTTGTAGTAGGGCCTTTATAGTTAATCCAGTTTCATAAAACAAAGAAATAGAGAGAAGGATAATTATATGCATTCATGAGCCTATATTATTATGTATAAACTATATAGAGTATGTACGTATATAATATCTATGAATCTACATTATTATAACATGCCAAGGATTCACAGAAGATCAAGATAAAGAAAAAGACAAAGACTCCCAGGATCACTGATGAAGGGTGGAATTCCCAGAAACGGCTGTCTGACCCAGTGGAGAAGAAGATGAAAGAAGGGAAAAGAAGGAAGAAAAGACTCCTGTATCTTCATCTAAAGCTCTCTTTAGGTTTAGTTCCCCTATAGGCTCTTTTTACAGAATAGGCATATAGCATGTAGGAAAATGGTATCTTAGATTTTTCATGTATATATGTATATACAATACAAACTACTGTATATCACATCTGAACCTACGTACGTATATTATTGCATAATTACATTGATGTATTATATGGATGTATGATATTTAATTAAATTAATTAAATTGATGTATGATATTAAACTTACAAAAGTGTTGGGAAATTCTTCGGTATTAATTACTCCAATAGTTATAGCTTCTGAACAAGTCTCCTCATCTTCATAATCCTAAATGGTCATGCAATAAGGGAGGTGTCATGACAGTATAATGTGGCCAATTAAAGGTTATGCCCACCATTGTATTCAATGGATCCAAAGTGATGACTCCAGAACGAGTGTCAACTTCAATGAAGCCAGGAGGATGCAACACATAAAAGTAAAATTCTCTGTTCTCTGGTAGAGTGTCCATATCATCGGCAACCAGTCTTAGGCTATCATAGAGTACTATCGGAGAGGAGGTATTCTCCGGAGGTTGCAGCAGAGGAATCTAAGTAAGGAGAGGAGAGAATAAGGTAAGACTGAAATGAGGTCATGTCTGTGTACCTAACACACCATTTTCAACATGCTTCATCTACCTTAGACTTATAGGCCTATAAGGGATTAAACCTAGTGAGAGCTTTGGATGAGGATACAAGAGCTTTCTCCTTTTACTTTTCTTCTTCTCCACTGGACCAGACAGCCATTCCATCCTTCATCAGTATACCTGGAAATCTTTATCTTCTTGATCTTTTGTTAGTCCTTATGCATAGTACATAATAATTATTGCTCAAATATGTATAACTACAGGTACACTCCTGAATGAGATCTGCTGCTTTCATAAGGCCCCAGTTTCACATCTCAGTTTTCTCAACTTAAATTTTTGGTGGATTACCTTTTTGTAAATATGTTTTTTTTATTGAAACACTTGTAATATACATATGTATGTACATGGCACATACGCACTTACCTCTCCAGCAAAGTGAGGCGGCCAATCATTAGTGTCAGTTATGCAGATTGTGAGAACAGCATGGCCGCTCATCCGGCGAGCTTCAACAATTGCTTGATCAGTCGCTGTCATAACAACCTGCAGTTGTGCAAAAAGATTTGCTGAAGACACTAAACTGTGTCTCCTTTGTGGATGTTAAAGTGTTCACTACTCCATGAAATAAGCTTCCATAGGAAAACTTACACGATATTCCCTTGTGGTTTCATAATCTATATCACCATTTACTATGATTAGTGATGATCCATCTGGAATAATAAATGGCAGATCACTTGAAGGATCTTCAAAGCTGTACACAAGTTCTGCGTTAACGCCTTCATCTCTATCTGTAACAAGTCCCATAATGTCAAACACTACAGTACCAATTGCTGAATTCTAAAGATATTAAAAAGAAAGACAAACATTAATATTACTCGGTCCTTATTTAACTGTAGACTCTCTTTATAAACTGTGTCAACTTATCTCTTGGATAGTACATAAATAGACTCTCTGAGCATCCTGTTTGTTAATTAAGCTCCTCAAGGTAGGGTCAAAATTTTCAACCAAAAGATTTAAATCCAGAATGCGTGCAAAGTGTTAAAGATGTACCATCCAAAAGATCTTTTACTTGATTATACGTTTTCTTACTTCTGGTGTTCCCTCATCCCCATTGGTGCCACAGTTGGTATAGTTTTCCGAGGAGAAGATCGGTGGGTTGTCGTTGACATCAACAACCTTTACACAGATTGCTAGTGTGTCCGTGTGAACACCGTCGCTGACAGTGAGGACAAGAGAGTATTCATCAGTAGCATGAGTCTCTACCAGGCTTTCTCTATCAAGAGGTTGAGTGATACGAAGGGAACCGTCACTGCTAATTTCAAAACCTGTAAAAAGAAATTACTCCATTTGATAGGATGTTTCTTATAAGGTGATGGTGTATCTAATAAGGTGAGGGTATAGCCAATTTGGATGAGGATATATCTAATTGGGTGAAGGTATATCTAATGAGGTGAGGGTATATCTAACGGGGTGAGGGTATATCTAATGAGGTGAGGGTATATCTAATGGGGTGAGGGTATATCTAATGGGGTGAGGGTATATCTAACGGGGTGAGGGTATATCTAATGGGGTGAGGGTATATCTAATGGGGTGAGGGTATATCTAATGGGGTGAGGGTATATCTAATGGGGTGAGGGTATATCTAATGAGGTGAGGGTATATTGACATATATGTAGGTACCTGGGTCATCTGGCAAGACAGTAAAAGAGTAGGTTAGCACTGGATTGAGATCAGGATCATGAGCGGCCACATTTATAACAAGTTGTCCAGCTGTTGAATCTTCAGAAATGTCCAAACAGTCTGGAGGTACACCAGGGAATACTGGAGGCTCATCATTAATGTCATTAATACACACTGAAACCTTGAAAACAACAAACATAAGAGTGAGTGAAATAAACAACAGCTATATAGTTTAAAAAAGAATCCAACTGCAATGTATGTATACTGTATATACGTACATATATTTATGAGTATACTAATTTATTGAGACTCAGCAACAATTGTATTTAAAAACAAATTGAACGTTTTGACCCGGAGGTCTTCACCAGCATTATATTCATTATGAACGCAACAAAAACCCCTTATCACTTCATATATTTATGCTGGCTCAGTAGTGTGGTCTGGTGGCACCAGCAAAGGCCTATATACTCTCAGTCAGCTGGGCTGTGCACCTGGATGGACGGCCTGGTAGCCTTGCAAGTGAAGATGGTTTATACATGCCCAGGTGCAGCCCTCTGCCCCATAACCCAATACTGGTTGCCATCTTTTTATATGTCATACATGGGCACAATAATATTAATAACAATGATAATAATGAAAAATATGTATCGAGATCTTACTAACCACCATCATTGTAGATTGAATAGGATTCTCTGTATCAGATACAACTATATGGACAAGATATTCATCTCTTATGGAGTCACCAATCTCCCTGTCAAACACTCCGATTGCCTCCACAGTACCGGAATTACGAACTACTTGAAAGAGTCCGTTCAATGAAGGATCAGCTCCACCATTATGCACTTCAACCCTATCAATGGAGTAGATAAATTCGGGGTTCACTGGGTAATCTGCATCAGTACAGGTAAACGTTGTCACGACGATGCCACCGGAATGGTCTCCCTCCTGTATACACACATGTACAATCTCTGGACACACTGGCGGGTTGTCGTTAATGTTTGAAACAGTTACACTAATGTCAACCGGATCAACTGCACAGAGTTTATTGAAAGATTCTTCAGCACAAAACTCCAAATTAGCCCCACGTTCTCCGTTATCACATACAGTAACTGTAATGCTGTAGGGACCTGGAAATGCCTCAAAATCTAAACTTTCAGAAAGCCAAAGTTCTCCACTAATAGCTGTTTGAAGAAAATGAAAAGCCACATGAAATAATTACTCTTTCCAAGTAGTGGAGTATAGCCTACTATAATCCACCACACCACTTTTCAACATGCTACATCTATGTACTTTAGAGCAAAGGCCTACAGGGAACACAATCTAGTGAGTGCTTTGGATGAGGATACAAGAGTTTTTTTCTTCTGCTTCTCTTCATCTACAGCTGTTTCTGGGAATTACACCCTTCATCAGCAACCCTGGGAGCCTTTGTCTTCTTCTTGATCTTTTGTGAGTCCTTGGCATACTGTATAATAAAAAACTTACCATGAATGTAAAACTTATTGCCAGGCATCTGTGAGACTATGGTAAAATTCACTTCAGCATTAAAACCAGAATCACCATCAGAAGCAGCAAAGGTATACAGCTAAATTCAAATAATGGGAACGACTAAAATGGTGTGATTACTACGTACGTATGTATGTACGGTATATGTTTCTTACAGGAGCATTCTCACTAGCCAGCCCCTCTGCCAAAGCTATTGCCAAAGGAGCAGGGGGGTTCCCAGGTGGCATTGTGAACACTGGATTGTTGTCATTGACATCCA
Organism: Chondrosia reniformis; assembly: GCA_947172415.1. Lineage (NCBI taxonomy): Eukaryota > Metazoa > Porifera > Demospongiae > Chondrillida > Chondrillidae > Chondrosia > Chondrosia reniformis. The sequence goes on from OX359200.1 coordinate 6,515,376, forward strand.
ACACTTGTACTATGACTGTAGCTTCACTCGTCAGTGGACCACCCACGTAGTTATCACTAGCCTATCAGGATAACAGTAACCACAAGCATTTCATGTATACAGTATTTGGAATTCCTAGAAACCAATGGCCCATAGGGATAAGTAACATAATTATCTTCTAATTCATTCTACCTTAGGTAAAATTTATCATAAATTGGTCTTTTGAAAAATTAATGTACAAATATCTATCTGATTGCTAATAGGACTTACTGTGACTGTAATTTGGATAGTTTTGGTAGGTAATTCTGAATCCTCGTAGTCTAGACCATCAATCCAGACCTCTGTAGTATCTGCCTCAGCCCGCAATGTCACAAAACTGCTCAGTGCACCCGGAATAACTACAACAGGAAATAACATTACGCAATCTGAAAGATAAAACAGAATTAACATACGTACAGTGGGCCCTAGTTTAACTGACACTGTTTGTATCACTCAAAAATGTCAGATTGTAGTATGTAGTACATTTTGAAAGGTGTTTAGCTACGGATTTGTTAATAGTTACCTGTGATTATTCATGTGTGTATATACTTCTACAACTAGTGTCCATGGTTGAAGTCATTTAAGATGAAACTTTGGTTAAAATAAATTTGGCTCATAGTCCTGATTTTCATTGTATACTTTCCATACTTAACACATACGTATTATGTATATGCATATTATATATGTATGTACGTACAAAAAATAGACCAGATGAAGTAAATGTACACATGTGATCTATTGTATAGTATTAACATGTCTACTTTAATAATTATCTTAAATGATCATAAAAATGAATGTTGCACTAACCTGAAGAAATTGAATATGTTACAGTGCCAAAACTGCGATCATTCTCAATGTCTGCATCTGTAGCTCGTAGAACAGCCACTCTGGTCAATGTTTCTTCACAATACTGGGTATTAATCAGGTCTTCATCAAATATTGGATGGTTGTCGTTTGAGTTGCAGACGTACACGTAAATGAAGAGAGAACCGCTAAGTGGGGGAGACCCTCCATCAACAGCCCGAACAGTCAGCGTATGGAGACTTTTAGCTTCAAAATCCAACATTTCATGCAAGAAAAGAGTCCCTGAACCATCAGGAGCATTGTCATCCTCAGGATAGAATGTAGGATGGACACCGAGGGCTATTGCTTCATCATCCCCATGATCCAGGATCAAGTATATTTCACTATTTAGATCGGCATCAGCATCACTTACGTAATTATTTAGGTTAGCCATCAAAACTACAGTATTAATGGCTTCATTTTCACAAATTGTAAGATTCAAGGCATTGGTAGAAGTTTTAGTAACTGTCTGTCCGTTACCAGTTGCCTCGGCAATGATGCCATCAACATCCCATACTGGAGGATTATCATTCTCATCGCATATTGTAATCGTAACTGTTGCCATGTCAGAGAGTCCTCCACGGTCAGTCACAATCAAATTGAAAGAGTAGGAAGGTGTTGTTTCACGATCCAGGGCACCAGCAGCCCCCGTTGCTAAGGTAAGCTCCTGGGTAACAGCATTTAGGGTGAATGTCGTGGTACCAGATATGGTGTAAGTAAGAACATCATCAGCGTCCTGCTGGTCTGTGTCATGGAGGATATCCAAATCAATAGCTTCCACTGGCGGAGTCTACATATGATGATGAAACTGTATACATAAGTGTATTACCTAGGTAACATCATTAAATCATTAAGATTCTTCCTTTTTAATTTTTTCTGTATTATTAAATTTATCCACGTACTTCATTAAATCATAAAGGTACTTCTTTTCTGCTTACTCTCCCATTCTGTTTGTTATATCTCTCAATATTTGACCTACCTAATTCTCCATCTCATACTTTTCTACCTCATACACTCCCTCTCCTCACAGATCCTTTTTCCTCCTCTCTACAGCCCTTCCCCCAACGTAGCCCCACCCCCCAGTGTATTTCCTCACTCCCCCTGCTATTTAAAGCTCTTAGAATAACTTACTAATGCGATAATTGTTCCTCCTATGGCATTCTCACATATTCCACCACTGTAGGCACTGCTAGTCAGGATTGGTTCTTGGTCAGGTTCATCTTCAATTATGATCTTCACTACAACAGCATCCTGAAAGAGAAGAAATGTTAACAATTGCTAGTGAGATATATAGCTACGTACGTAGATAACCTATTTATCTATAGAAGAGGCAGGCTGGAATTAAAATGTACTATAATACGCTGGCTTATACTATGTAACTGAAACCAAAAATCCTATTTTACATGATAGTTCTTTTATAATCGAGAAGACTGACTGTTTCTAACATTGCAGTCTTTTGAACACTATTTTTTTAAGAAATCCATCCCATCAACATGACATATACTACATACCTCACAAGGCATGGAACTGCCTCCAGCATCATCAGTTGCCCTGACAACAACATGGTACACAGAAACACCTTCGTGATCAGTTGTTCCTGTTTGACTAATAGTGGCAGTCTACAAATAGAATTATTAAAAATAACCCACAAATATTAATTGAATAACTAACAGAAAGGTCTCCTATGAGGTGATCCATGCAAGATGTGTACTCATTTTGAATACAACAAACGTTAGAAATAGAAACTAAATATTCTACAAGAGTTATGCAACATGCAACAAAATCTGATTAATAAACCATCCAAATATTCAAATAGACTGAATCTCATTAGTCAGAATTCTGTTATACTCAAGAGTACAGTACTTTGATTACTACTTACCACCATATTGCTTGCAGGATTGCTGGCTGACATTAGTGAAAATGGCACTGAGCTGGGTTCCAATGTGACGGTAATCGTGTTACCCGAAGTTAAGTCCCTATCTTGAGCCTCTATTGAAACCCCAATATCACCAGGGTTATCCCCTTCAGAACGAGCAACTGAGAGGGGTGTGACCACAAGAAAGGGACAGTGATCCCCTTCATTGGTAATTGCAACGGAAACATCTACCTACATATTTCAAATAAAACAAATTACTAGCAGATCGTTTATTTATATATACACAATTTATTTTCCTTCTAGTTAATAAATGTATTACATATATGTAGCATTAAGAAGACATTGTGTGAGATAACTTACGCAATCCATCCTAACGGGGTTTCCCCTATCAGCAGCACATGCCTGAAAATCAAATTGGGAAATATCCTCATGATCAAAAGAAGCTGTTGTGACTATAGCTCCGATGTCTGGGTCAACACTGAAATAGTCCTGATACACTGTATTAGATGTTGCGAGTGGTGTCAGTGAATAATGCACATCACCATTAGTACCCCAGTCAATGTCTGTGGCTGCAACATGCGCTACTGTATAGCCAACGTGGGTGTTTTCTGGGATGTTACGGGAGATATCGCCATGTGAAAACTGCGGGGTATTGTCATTGATGTCAAAAACTTCAACAAAAACCTAAAAAATGATACATAGTAATCGGACATCACTAATTAAAGTAATAAGTGAATAATCACTAGAGTTGTTAAAGCACAGAGTTAATTACATGTATACGTAGTTAACAACTATTGTTGTATGGTGAATACAATTTGTGTATATATTTCGTTATGAAATACAACTTGTAATACTTCTTGTAGAGCTGAGCCATTATGCAAGACGATGGCTTACCATGGCAGTAGATGTGAACATGTGCATGTCGCCAGGCGACTGATTATCCACTGCCTGAAGGTGAACAATGAAGAGTGCATTACCAGAAAGGGGGTCCCTTGTCAGCGTATCCAGGTCCCGATCAAGATGGCTTCCAACAGCTGTTAAATCAGCTACTCTCAATTTCCACTATATACATAAAGTATACATAAATTAAATTTGTAGGTAGATGGTAGTTAATTAATATGTCGACAACAACTTAAGTATACTTCTTAGTATTGTTTAGCTGTTGTACAGGTTTATTAAAAGTCATATTTTTTTAAGAAAATATATGTCTATGCTACCAGTTCATAATGATATTCTCTCACCTCTCCTGATTCATAAACCACATAAAAGGGTGCGGTTGGGGGTGTGCCATAGAGAACATCTGGTTCAATACTTGTGATTGTTACTACTTCACCAAAGCCATCCAGGTCTTCAACGTGGAGGTCAGTGATTAGATCTCCATCACTATGAACTAATTCTTCAGAGATAGCAGGAGGACGGTACACGTACGTTGGGAGAGAGTTGAAGAGCACTGGTTGATCATTGCCATTCTCAATTGTAATATTAATGGTTGCAAAGGCCATTTCTGAATCCTAAGGTATTATGCAACACAATACAGTATATTATGCAAGAAATATACATATATGGATGGAATTGATAGATTGGGTGGCTGGCTGGCTGGCTGGCTGGATGGATGGATGGATGGATGGATGGATGGATGGATGGATGGATGGATGGATGGATGGATGGGATGGGATGGGATGGATGGATGGATGGATGGATGGATGGATGGATGGATGGATGGATGGATGGATGGATGGATGGGATGGATGGATGGATGGATGGATGGATGGATGGATGGATGGATGGATGGATGGATGGACGGACGGACGGACGGACGGACGGACGGATGGATGAGATGGATGGATGGATGGATGGATGGATGGATGGATGGATGGATGGGACTAACAGGACACAAAAGGTTAGCTTCATCATAAGTAGATATTCTTAAACTCCATGAAGATATATCTTCATAGTCAACACCCTGTGATGTTACAAACAGGTCTCCATTGTAGCGATCAAGTCTAAAAGGTGCATTTGGAGGCTCTGAGTCAACAATGACAAAGACTGTGTCGTGATGTAACACTGTCGCATCATTATCAGTTGCTGAAATCACAGGTGTCACTGTAACCATCTCGCCTGCCGCCCTGCTACCAATACCCTGAGTAAGGATACAGTGCATACTGAATCAGTGATGATAAGATTAACTGTAAACTTTAAATGGCAAAACATAAGTCTAATTATGATTTAGCAGCAGAAGACATCAAAGGAAATCTTAGCCAAATATAATGACTGTACACAGTATCCAAATCCATTCAGTGTTAATGGAATAAGGATTTCTTCTAACTGCGTCGAACTTATCTTTGTAAAGGTTCTGGCAGAAAGAAGAATCGATAAAACTGCGTCTCTTGACGCTCCCAAAGTCAAAAGATGAACCTTTACAAAGACCATTCAGTGTTATCACTTAAATGAAGAAATATCAGCTACGTATATAATCGTGTTTCACATTAATGCACATTCATATATGGACATATTTACGTACACTGTACGTACCTCAAATACAGTAGCAGTATATTCACTGTTTGTAAAGTATGGGCAGTGATCATTGGCATCACATATTTTGACGCGGACATCAATCGGAACACTACAAGCAATAAGCAGAGAAAAGGTATATCATAGCTGTTAAATCACAATGCATACATACGTATGTATATACTTATGAAAAACTAAATGTTAAATTCTAAAATGACCACATGTCATTCTTAAATCTCTTCTCATCTTCTTTGCTGATTATGGATTTTCCAATTTTGATAAGTGATTAACTAACTTCCTAATTGACGTGTACATATGTGCAGCTTATCAGATAATGACTAAATAGTCCTATGTTTCAAAGTAACTCACATATGTAAGCCATCAGCCACATTGACAATTAGATTGTGAAATTCTGGATGCACTTCAAAATCTATCAGGTTTCTGTCACTAACAAACACTACACCAGTGTCTGAGTGAACATCGAAGGCTCCCTGGAAACAATAATTACAGGAGAAAAAGGTAAACTCCTAAAGTGTAACAGAATATCATCAAATTTGCTTACAGGTACTGTCTGGGATGCCATTGTGTAGGTAAGCTTGTCTCCTGCTCTCTGCTCTGGAAGCAGTCCATCCCAGTCCACATCCGTTGCCATGACTTCCAGAACAGTATGTCCATTCAGTGATGCTTCTGATAGGCACTCGTAATAGTAAGGGCCTGTAAAACAATGATGTTTGAATGCTTAATAAGACAATGCATGGATACGTATATGAAGTCAGAGGTAGCTAAATCTCTACTTCAAACATACACTGTGAGCAGACTGGTGGATTGTCATTCAGGTTTATCAGTTCAACTTCAATAGTAGCCTCCACTTGAGGACAAGGGTAGTCATCTCCGTGCTCTCCGTTGTCCCTCACATATACCTAGAATGTGAGAATGACACAGGAAGCAGCCCGTAACGTGTACATATGTATATGTATGAATGATAGAGGTTGTTTGTTGCATATATTGAGAGTTTAAATGAGCTGCAGAAACATAATCTTTCAGCAGTTGAACGTTTCTTTATCAGCAATTGATGAACTATATAATACAATTCACCCAAAGATTAGTTGTATGTCCAACCATATATATTTCATCTGACAATGTTCAGCCTTCAGCTTCACCTTTGATTTCATAATTACAAACTTTGGTTACCAGATATATTCATTTTTGACTAAATAACTTCACAATACCAGCACTGAGTTTACGTAGTAAACAGACAGTATTTTATCTACTCACGCCAACTGTTATCTGATGAAGTTCTTCAAAATCTGGGTTTCTGTTGATGGAAACAGACCCAGTGTCTTCATCCACTTGAAAAAGGCCTCTTCCGGTGTCTGCCTTTAGGTAGTAGGTAAGTGTGGATTGTGGTGTATTAGGCTCATCCCCATCGTTGGCTGTCAGCTGCACTACTGAAGTACCAGAAGCCGCGTTCTCTTCAATTCTAATTTCATCATAATGTGATGGAGTGAACATTGGGCAGAGATCATTGTCATCCTATATGGAGTGGAGGTACATACGTATATACATAAGTTATGTACAGGCAAACATCTTAAATAACAGCCATCTAAAATTTGGGTCATTTTCGGCTGTTTCTTGTAAAAAGTGTGTCCTTTTACTGTTAACTGAATACTGAAAGTGTTGGATATCTGCTACTTAAGATGACATGTTATAGCAGACAGTGTATTAATTAAATTTCCCATTCCTTTGAGGTTTATCACTTATTTTCCTCCATTAATACACCTAAAGGCATTAATGATACTATGTACTAGCTGAGAAAATATACATACATAGCTGTCAACAATACCTACTGATACATATACGTATGTATGTTATGCACTTGTGCTATATAAAGCAAAGCTTTAACTCACTAAAACAATGATATGAACTGTGGTAGTTACAAAGAGAGTTTCAAGTGGACAAATTTGATGACAATCTCCAGTTTGTGTTCTTGCACTGTTTAAAGCCATCAGGGTGATGGTGCGGTCATGTTCCATTTCATAATCCAAGTTAGCAACATGCAAAAACCAGCCATTGGGTTCAATCTTCGGAATCAACTTGAATCGATTATCTTCATTGTTAGCCGTAATGTTTAGACTGGATATCTGATTATTCACATTGACATCATCGTCCAAGACCTGTATACGATATTTATCAAATGATCAGCAATATACTAATATATACAGTACCTCAAAGTATATATATGTAATACAGTGAAGAAGTCAATATACGTACGTATGTATACACAAGAAGTCTCATTTAACCAAAATCTCTATCTTTGCTATTTACACAAATTTCTGATTTGTTTTCTAGAAAATGTAAACACCAAATAACAAGACAACAAAATTGCAGACTTATTTAGATTTCACAAATTGGTACATATGTACGTACATCAACAAAATGTACATTATCACAGCAGTTTAAATGGAGCTTCCATGAGGAACAGCAATATTAAAACATTTGGAGCATGTCCATAAGGAACATCTGATATTTCTCTTACTCTGATCTGTAGAATGTTCTCCTCAATGTTTTCATAGACAGACACCTCATATGAGGGATACTCAAATCTTGGTGTTCTGTCGTTTCTGTCACAAACATGAGCAAAGATGTGAGCAAAACCGTACTTGGGATCATCCACAGTGTGGTCTTCAGCTTGCACTGTAAACTGATAATCAGTTTCATTCTCAGCATCAAGTTCCAGTAGGTTAGTAACAGTTGCCGTGGTGATAACCTCTTTGTGATCTAAAGCCAGGTGTGGGTATGTCCTTGCTAAATTAACTATACCAAATCGCTCATTTGCATAGTTGCCTAGCAACGTAAAACTCAGTGCTCCTGCATCTCCATGATCCAAGTCCTCAGCCTGTGAAAAGAGTTGTACAACTTACAAGGTAAAAAAGGCTTTTACAAAGAATAAGAATCAAGTATTTAGCAATTTCCTTTATAAGCACTCAATTAAATTCAATTCACTGGGCATTATTAAATTGGGGAACCTCTTAACTATTGGCTACTTTATGAATATGAATGTCTCTCTATCATGTAGGAATTTCCTAGTTGACCAAATGCTAACCTGAATGTGAACATTGTAGTTATTGACACCCATATGTTCACACACGATCATTGAGTATGTATCAGGATCAAACACTGGTTCATGGTCATTGACATCTACTACGAGCACCAGTATCTCGGTATCAGCAGATAGGCCGGAGACTGTATCACCATGGAGATCAGTAGCACGAACCTAAATATGCATAATAAAAGTAGGAATATCATTTATAATTCAAAATTTGAAATATATAATACCTAATATATTCTTAAGCTATAGGTACGACTCACTTGGAATGTAAAGTATCTGTAATATGTCAAGCTAATCTCACTGTTGATTCTTATTGTACCGGGAGCATCGATTGTAAACACAGTGTTGGCATCAAAGTGTTGTTCTTCGCCGTCAATTGTGACAGAAAGGATGTCACTACTGATAGTATATTGTAGCTCAGCATTGTCACCCTGGACAGACAGAGATAATGATAGTGGAGGTGGAGATAGTGATGTTGGAGTCAGTGATGTGATGTTGGAGCTGGTGATAGTGGAGGTGGTAAAGTGAAGGTGATGTAGCACTCACCTCATCGTAATCAACAGCAGTCAAGTGGTACACGATATCACCAATCTCAGCATACTCTGAAACATCAGCAATGTACAGCGACTGTGGCCATATTGGTTTTTCATTTACATCGTTTACATATACAATTACTGTAGCCTCTGCAAAGATACTTGCATCAGTCTTCCATGCCTTCGTAAACAGAAACATTATGCCCATAAGACTTTGGATTCATATAGCTTCATGCAGAAATACCTCTCACTTACCCTCACTTCAAACTTGTATGAAGGAACGGCTTCTCTATTCATTGGTCCGTCTGTCATGATTTCCCTGCTGTGTTCGTCAATCCAGAACCTCACTTCTCCATTAGGATCATACCCTGTTAGTCTCCATGACGTTACTGAACTATAAACTGAACCAATTGGAGAAACTCCACTATTAAGTGATTTCAGGTGAGCAGATGCAAGGTGAGAAGATGATGCTTAAAAGATGAAATATCACTCACAGTCTCTAAGTTGGTACTGAATGTTTGCTATTGAACCAGTTAGATGGTCAAAAGCTTCTACTTCGATAACATCTCTTTGGATCGCCTGTATTGACAGCACACTTGAACTCACATAGCTATATATATGTACATAAGCCTAAACTCACTGCTGTAGAGGATGGAGCACTGTTAGAGATCTCATCGACATAAGCAATATAAACTTCTTGACTGAAAACTGGAGATTCTTCTGGTATACCTAATACTGTTACTGTGAAGGTACCACAGGACCCAGATAGGGAGGGCACTCCGAGATCCTACATTATTATGGGGGCAGGTAAAATATTATGGTACTCATACATGTGTATGTATGTATGTAATATCACATGACTCCCACATGACTCTCACATGAGTCTTATCTAATATTCTCGTGACTAATCATATGATACTCACATGACTTGTGCACGACTGACACATGACTCTCACATGACTCACATGAGTCTTATCTAATATTCTCATGACTAATCACATGATGCTCACATGACTTGTGCATGACTGACACATGACTTGAAGACAACTCACATATATAGTAACACTCAGCCTAAACAGACTCCTCCTGTCCACATCTAACAGAGCTGCAGTTTTCAGTTCTCCTCTGATTGGATCAATAGCAAAGTATATTCCCTGTAAAATAAGGAAGCAAGTCTTAATAAGCCAAAACGCCACTTAACAGAAGTTACTCCATCCAATAATCCTGGCAATTATGAATTGATAAAATAATGTGAAAAATAATAATCCTATGAATGTAGTTTGTTTGAGCTTGTAAAGACATTCTCATATACACCTCACAACATCAACAATATTAATGTTGCAGTGCTATTGTATGTACTCAAATAATTATACAAATGCATATGGCTAAAATTGGCTGCAATACTCACTGTAGAAGGATCAGGGAATTCTTGCTCTAATTGAAATCTAATTGTTCCATTATAACCAGGATCGGGATCCATTCCATTGAATGTGTAAATTATTGTACCTATGGTCGTATCCTATTGAACCAGAATAGGATCAATCAATAAAACATAGCTTGGAACATTCATGTATCAGTACCGTACATATATTGACATTTTATATATTAAGTATAGAATACAGGGTGTTACACCATTAAATCTTAAAATATATCCTCTTTAGTATATTAATTGTGTACCACTGCTATGCATATATAGCACATGTGAACATGTAATGGGAAGATTGCTTATATCTCCTACAGACAAATGGAGAGTCATATATGTACCTCATTGATATCCACATTGCTTGGACAATTAGTAATACTGGGAACTTCATTTGAGTCCACAACGCTGACACAAACACGAACACGATCCTAGCCCACAGGAGTTGAGAAATTATGCAACAAATCATGTTACCATAGAAACAAGCTCTAGCAAGTGGCTGTAATATTAAGAAACAACATACCCTGTCTCTCAAGTCAGTTCCACATCTGTAGTGGCAAGGGTCTTCCGGAGCTACCCTTGTTGGTTGGAAAACTAGTTGCCACTCTGACATTGCTGGGCATCTTGGGTTGTCCATGTCACTGCAGATCACGTTTCCATCATCATCAAGATAGTCAAATTCTTCCATTCTGCAGCAGAAGCTCCCATGGTTACAAATGACACAGCGAGAGGTTGAGGGACAGGCTCTTGTTGGAAAGTTGTAATACGTGTAGACATAGAAACATAAATTGTTTTGCAGCTGTAGAAAGGTAAAGATATACATATTAAGCTAGAGTCGATTATTAAGACTGTTCCAATATTTGTGTTATATCAGATACGCTATTTTTTATCGTCATTATTTTATTATCATGTCATATCTACTACTGATGCCAAGGCAACTACGACCAGACATTGTACCATTTATATTAATACCTTGTTATTTGAAGAATCCGTGTTATAAGCACACATACTTAGCTTACATTATAGTCTTTCATGTTTGTTCTTCCATTGGCAACTGTAACCTCTCCAGTTGCAGAATTCACATCAAACACACCAGTATAATCAAAGTTGTAAGTATTAGGAATATGACAAGTGCTCTCATCTCCATTGTTTGGAATATTTGCAGCAAAATAAGTTATTTTGTCTTCGCAATGAGTCAGCGAAGTAGCCTTTGTCCAGGCAACATGAGTTCCTGTGTACATATAATAAACATTAAATATCACTGTTATATATATATATACTATATACGTATATATATATAGATTATGTGAAGTGATGAGGCTTATTTGTCGTGATCATGATTATTATTGCTGATGAAGACCTACAGGTTGAAACGTTCTATTCCAAAGATTTAATGTTGCTGTTGCTCAACAAACTTCATATATCATATAGACTATGTGTACGTGTAAGGTATACAGATGATCGATAATATAAACTACGTACCTGCACCATCCAATTCCTCTAAAGTTGAAAATACAGTTTCCGCGTCATTAATACGTGGATGAAAATTCGGATGCCACTCTTGAGTAGGATTAGCTGTGTCTAAAAGTCAGTAAGAGATAACATATCACCATGGCAATGTACCTTTTAAATGTTAGCCATTATTGCGTTCTAGCAGATATGAGTCACCTTCTGAAGCCACCCATAACCTTTATTACTCCTAAAACTAGTGCTTGCTACGTTTAACCAAGTGGAAAATTTCAAGCTGAACATTATCAGCTAAGTTAATTCCTTTCAACCGGCTCTATGCATTTCTAGAGTATGCATTCCCAAAAAAATATCTAAAGACTGAGAACCTGAAGATCTCGGAGCAAGAGCTAATTTATAAGCAAGGGTGAAGTTTCTAACATATCCATCGTTAGAGGCGTAAAGGTCTACTTAGAGACGATGATGAACACTGTACACCAGGGTACTTACTCCAATTCAAATCAACTACAGATTCTAATGTGCACTGTTCTCTATCTTGAGCGCTGGTACTATGAAGGGAGATAACTAAGGCTAGAAGGAGAAGTCTCGACAGAAGCCGTCGAATTTTCATTCTTTTTTCTTGAAGACAGAGATCACAACCATAAACGATCCGCTAAATCTTTCAAAAGAGGCTGTTATCCAAAGTTTCGAGATACTCCCCTCAAAGCTTTCTGGGCGGGGCCGTAAACTATATCCGGTTATGGTACGCCTTTTTTAGTTACTATAAATAGTACATATATCGATGCGGTCATGTATCAAAATAGGAAGTAATTAAGAGCTAATCATTTAACCATAAAGATACATCTATATTATTAATTCTAAATATGGAAACTACGGAACATTAATATCATGCATGTCAAATACAAGAAGATTAGAGCTAGAGTGAAAGATTACATATTCAAACCATAAAAGTAGCATTTAGAAGTACCCTTCATTCAAAAGCTAGCAAGTTTAAAAAGGAGTACAATTGCAATGAAAAGCAAAGCTGTACTTGACGTTGTTCAGTTAATGTCTATAAGAGAAGTCCCTTTTTTTCTGAAAAACAAATATCATGTACAAACCTATAAGGAAAGGTAATGAGAAATTCTTTTACACACAGGACATAATTCAGCTTAACGAAATCACCAAAATTAAGGACAATCAGTCATGGTAGTAGATGATGGACTATATACTACTACTCAATACACACTTACCTACTGCCTCCCACTCATCTTGAGACATCGTACCCTGTTGAAGATAATAGGAGGTCTTGTCATATTGAATGAAATAATCATTTCATAGGGTTATTTCCGAGCATATTATTTATTCTATAATTCATCACTTGATAAAATTATTATAATCTTTGTACGTACCTATATACATATCTGTATTGTATAAATATAGAAAACATTTTATTTATCTTAAATTTATTTATACTGTCTATGGAAATTGATGATAACAGATCCAGAGGAAAGTTATCAACAGTAAAATTATGTTCTAAATTGTCATAAAGAAAGATCACAGAATGGGAAATATGCATGCATAACTGAACAAGCTAGGTAATAACTCACTGTCTGCCGGTCCATTGCTTGCATGGTATACATCAGTTCTACATCCTCGCTCCTAGTTCTGTGCTCATGAAAGAATTCATTAAAATTCTGATGATACACCAATTCCATTTCAAATTCCTTTAACATCCTAAAATATTGATTTGGAATTAAAAATATATCTTCACTGATAAAAACAACACACCATGCTGTTTGTACACTTACTCTTCTAGTAAAGGGAGGTAGATAAGATACTCTGGAAGGTCAACTCTGCCATGTAACTTGAAATCATATTTAGCACCAAACAGTGGAATTGGCTGTTTAAAATTGATATTTGGAGTTACTTTATATATACTATTTCCAATTGCACCAGTTCCAGATTTTCTACATAGATACCTAGAGTGAGAATGCAGAAGTACAATAAGTCTGAAAGCTAATCTTTCTGAATTTTGTAACTAAATTTAAATCTTTAAGTGGCAGAAGCTTGAATGACAGAGGAAGTGTACACTTCAACTGAAGAAATACAGGACCTTATAAAGATCAGTGCAATAAATTAGGAGTTCTAAAATATCCTTCAAAAGAGAAAGACAGACTCACATAAGTTTATTAGAGTCTATAGTTGTTCCAATGAAATACCCTCCAGGTCTGAGGTTCTCGCATGCATTCCGTAGCATCATGTGTGCTTGAGCATGACTCTCAAAGGAATAATGGAGGGAGAATTGACAACTGGTGAGGTGGAACCTCATAGCTTCATTTTCATAACATTCCCTCAATCTCTCCTTCACAATCAGAAAGAAACACATGAACACATCATAAAACTTACATTTTGAACTGAAGGTCTTCATCAGCAGAAATAAATATAATTACGTATATTAAAAATAAAGTACATTCCGCTGATAAAGATCTTTTGGCTGAACTATCCAGGTTATTGATTTTATAAGTGTTGATGATGCTCATTATCATAATGAAATAAGCAAAAAAACCTTTTACATGTAACTTTATAAACTGACTTATTACTAATCTATCTACGTAATTATAATAACTTGTATGTATTATGCAGTTCGAATCCTTTACAGAATTTCATTCACAGAAAATAAGAAGATAAAATTTGAGTGGAAAAGTTTGGGAGTTGAGGTTGGGGGAGGGAGGAGTGTATGTACGTATGTTCTTACTCACATGTTAACATGACAACCAAACACTACATGTAGGGCCGCATAGAGGGGGGCATTTGCCTCCCCTAGGATTGACCTCCCCAGATAACTTCATATAGAGAACATGAACTCCCTAAACTGCTTCGACCCCCTCATACCACTGCCCCCTTAAATTTTCATTTTGCCCACCCTCCTCCCGGACACAAGTTCTGCATGCAGCCCTGACATGCGTAACTTACTCTAGTACAGTCAGCTACGATGAATTCAGCATGAAAAGGTGGTCCCCTTCTGTCGCAGACCTTTCTAGAGTGATACCTCCCTTTGCACTGTTCCACTGAATTTTCAGCTATATCTACACAAACAAGATGGCCAATGCCTCCCTCCTTCCACTTTAGAAGGTCTCCTCCCTTTCCGCAGCACAAGTCCAACACTGTAGCTTGATGGGAGACCTTGGATAGGTACGTTCTGATCAGCACACTCTTAACCCAGTTGTTGAAATTGCGCAAGTGAAAAATTGGACTCTATAAGAAAATACACATAAAACATAATACCTTGTATGCTGTTACGTAATAATGCAAAAATTTACATGTAAATATTTGAATTCGCACAAACCCATTAACAAAACTACACATTTTCAATATACGTATGTTACTGGCATATGTACGTACATATTTATGTACTTAGAGACACATATAAATAGTCTAACAGTCCATTTTCAACATGCTGCATCTACATTAGAGTAAAAGGTCTACAGGGAACTAAATCTAGTGAGAGCTTTGAATGAGGATACAGGAGTTTTCTCTTTCTCCCTCTCTTCTTCTGCACTGGGCCAGACAGGGAATTCCACCCTTCATCAGTGACCCTGAGTCTTTGTCTTCTTCTTGATCTTTTGGGAGTTCAGATTGTAGATGAGGATATGTACATACGTATACAGATCTTCTCACCAAATCCAACAATAATTGTGCTTCATACCATCACGTGGGTGGTGCTTGATGATTAAAACAGTTGTGGTTATAACAGATCTGCTAACCTCTTTTCTCTTATCAATGTTTGGCTCCTCTAGTGTGTTATAGAACTTTGCCACCTTACTAGCATGACCGGCCGCCTGACTCTCCTGAAAGATCACATAAATTTATAGTTTTGATGTTCGTCTCATTAAATACATATCAGCCCCTCCTCCCCTTGAAGAGTCACCTACAGTGAAACCAGTCTAATGTGGTCTGCTTGGGGCCAGCTGAATTTGGTCTTATTAGAGAGGTGGCTGTATTGTATGAATTGCCCGTTATATGTATATAAAACTTTTGAGATATTTTCTAAAAGATGCTACTGTATGGAATTCTGGTAGACCTACATACATACGTATACGTACATCAATGTAGAAGAATTGAACTTTTGATCCTCATTCATACTGTAATTAACCACTTTAACCCACAAAATTTGTGAAGCATACGTATCATCAGTGAGATTACTTACTGTCTCTTCTTCTGCATCATCATCTGCAATTTCACCTTCCTCACTTCCACTTTGTGGCCCTTCAAGAATCTCTCCTTCTTCCTCTTCACTCTTTGAACCCTGGTCGCCATGGAGACTATCAGGATGTTCCTCGGACATGTTTACTTGATTCACTGGATCTTCCCACTGCTCCTCAAAGTCTGCTTGCATTCTCTCAAGAAAGTTATCATCGGTGCTATTGTTATCATCCCCGGGTTCTGAGAGTTCTTCCTCGCCAGTCACTCCAGTCTCCATTTGATATCCAGTGCCACTACCCACATCTGAAACCTTACACTGCTTCAAGTGAGTCTCTATAAACATACAAACGTAGATATGTACATATGTGCATACCTACCTACCTACCTACCTACCTACCTACCTACCTACCTACCTACCTACCTCCTACCTACCTACCCACCTACCTACCTCCTACCTACCTCCTACCTACCTACCTACCTCCTACCTACCTACCTCCTACCTACCTACCTACCTACCTACCTACCTACCTCCTACCTACCTACCTCCTACCTACCTACCTACCTACCTACCTACCTCCTACCTACCTACCTACCTACCTACCTCCTACCTACCTACCTCCTACCTACCTACCTACCTACCTACCTCCTACCTACCTACCTCCTACCTACCTCCTACCTACCTACCTCCTACCTACCTACCTACCTCCTACCTACCTCCTACCTACCCACCTACCTACCTACCTCCTACCTACCTACCTACCTCCTACGTACCTACCTCCTACCTACCTACCTACCTACCTACCTACCTACCTACCTACCTACCTACCTACCTACCTACCTACCTACCTACCTACCTACCTACCTACCTACCTACCTCCTACTTACCTACCTACCTACCTTTCTACCTACCTACCTACCTACCTACCTACCTCCTACCTACCTCCTACCTACCTACCTACCTACCTACCTACCTACCTACCTACCTCCTACCTACCTACCTACCTACCTACCTACCTACCTACCTACCTCCTACCTACCTACCTCCTACCTACCTACCTACCTCCTACCTACCTACCTACCTACCTACCTACCTACCTCCTACCTACCTACCTCCTACCTACCTACCTACCTCCTACCTACCTACCTACCTACCTACCTACCTACCTCCTACCTACCTACCTACCTCCTACCTACCTACCTCCTACCTACCTACCTACCTACCTACCTACCTCCTACCTACCTACCTACCTACCTACCTACCTACCTACCTACCTCCTACCTACCTACCCACCTACCTACCTACCTACCTACCTCCTACCTACCTACCTCCTACCTCCTACCTACCTCCTACCTACCTACCTACCTACCTACCTCCTACCTACCTACCTACCTACCTACCTACCTCCTACCTACCTACCTACCCACCTACCTACCTACCTACCTACCTAACTCCTACCTACCTACCTACCTACCTACCTACCTACCTACCTCCTACCTACCTACCTCCTACCTACCTAACTCCTACCTACCTACCTACCTCCTACCTACCTACCTACCTACCTAACTCCTACCTACCTACCTCCTACCTACCTACCTACCTACCTACCTACCTCCTACCTACCTACCTCCTACCTACCTAACTCCTACCTACCTCCTACCTACCTACCTACCTACCTACCTACCTACCTACCTCCTACCTACCTACCTCCTACCTACCTACCTACCTACCTACCTACCTCCTACCTACCTACCTACCCACCTACCTACCTACCTACCTACCTCCTACCTACCTACCTACCTCCTACCTACCTACCTACCTACCTATCTACCTACCTACCTACCTACCTACCTACCTCCTACCTACCTACCTACCTCCTACCTACCTACCTACCTCCTACCTACCCACCTACCTCCTACCTACCTCCTACCTACCTACCTCCTACCTACCTACCTCCTACCTACCTACCTCCTACGTACCTACCTATCTACCTACCTACCTACCTACCTACCTACCTCCTACCTATCTACCTACCTCCTACCTACCTACCTCCTACCTACCTCCTACCTACCTACCTACCTCCTACCTACCCACCTACCTCCTACCTACCTACCTATCTACCTACCTACCTACCTACCTACCTACCTCCTACCTACCTACCTCCTACCTACCTACCTCCTACCTACCTCCTACCTACCTACCTCCTACCTACCTACCTACCTCCTACCTACCTACCTACCTACCTCCTACCTACCCACCTACCTCCTACGTACCTACCTCCTACCTACCTACCTATCTACCTACCTACCTACCTACCTACCTACCTACCTACCTCCTACCTACCCACCTACCTCCTACCTACCCACCTACCTCCTACCTACCTCCTACCTACCTACCTACCTCCTACGTACCTACCTCCTACCTACCTACCTACCTCCTACCTACCCACCTACCTACCTACCTACCTACCTCCTACCTACCCACCTACCTCCTACCTACCTACCTCCTACCTACCTACCTACCTCCTACCTCCTACCTACCTACCTACCTACCTACCTACCTACCTACCTACCTACCTACCTCCTACCTACCTACCTACCTCCTACCTACCCACCTACCTCCTACCTACCTCCTACCTACCTACCTACCTCCTACCTACCCACCTACCTCCTACCTACCTCCTACCTACCTACCTACCTCCTACGTACCTACCTCCTACCTACCTACCTACCTCCTACCTACCCACCTACCTACCTACCTACCTACCTCCTACCTACCCACCTACCTCCTACCTACCTACCTCCTACCTACCTACCTACCTCCTACCTCCTACCTACCTACCTACCTACCTACCTACCTACCTCCTACCTACCTACCTACCTACCTACCTACCTACCTACCTACCTACCTACCTACATATGACAAATCGAACAAGGTAGCTCACTAACTTAAGGTTGTAGTTAACTTCTGCCAGACATATTCTCGTTTTTCTTTGTCGATAAAGTCCAAATATAAGAAGTTTTCTCTCTTTAGAAAGTCAGGTCGGCTGCTAGGTTGTTGTACAGCTGCCAGAATGACCTTACACTCAGGATCACTGTGCGATAGTTTAACAGCCAACTGCGACTCCTTTATACATCTATGTACGTACATTCAAAAATACATATATATACTTTTGTACACTCAATTACGTATCAGGGCTGCATGCAGAACTTGGGGCTGGGGAAGAAATTTTTCAAAATTTAGGGGGTAATGGTATGAGGCTGTCAAAGAAGTTTATATTAACTTCCAAAAGGCTAGGGAGGATAAAATCAATCCTAGGGGGGGTTGTCAGTCCTGCATACACATACACTTACGTATGTGCACTTATAACACGAGAAGAGGTCAAAATAGCTTTATGAAGCAGATACAACTAAATTCAATGTAATATCTTCCAGCAGTAGCTTACCTTTGGCTTTTGAGATAGGATGGACTAAATCCAATAATGATGATGTACGCCTTCCTCATAGCTGCATCAATTCCTCTGTCATCATATCTAGAACTATCGGGCATGAAGTGGTAGCAACCGTGTGCCTAGAGGAGGAATGTCAGGATCATTTAGTTGGAGTCTTTCTATATTACTATATATGTACGTATCATGTAAATGTATAAATACACTCACAAAAGATCAAGAAAAAGACAAAGATTCCTAGGGTCACTGATGAAGAGTGGAATTCCAAGAAACACCTGTCTGGCCCAGTGGAGCAAGGAGAAAGAGAAAACTCCTGTGCCCTCATCCAAAGTTCTCACTAGGTTTAGTTCACTATAGGCTTTTTTAATTTATTACAGAGTAGGCATAGCATGTAGGAAAATGGTGTAATAGATTATTTGTAAACATATACGTATATATATGAATAATATGTATAACATTATTTAACGCTACGTAGATCTATATACTTTAGAGTAAAAGGCCTATGGGGAACTAATCCTGGTGAGAGATTTTCTTGAGGATACAAGAGTTTTCTCCTACTTCTCTTCTTCTCCACTGGGCCAGAAAGCTGTTTCTGGGAGCTCCATTGCATTCCACATACACAAATGCATATCTCAGGAAGGTAACTTACTGTCATGTTAAATGGGCGATCTCTCAGTTTGACAATCACTTCTTCCCTTGCCCAAGACTTGTCTGCAGTACTATGGGACACAAACACGTCAATTTCCTTCTTCTTGAAGTGACCTAAATCAAAATGATACAACCTGGCAGTGAAAATCAAACCACAACTATTTTACTGGAGTGTAAAGTAGCAGTTTGTTGCTGATTATGTAACAAATCACAAGATTCATCTAAAGCAGTAATTTTCCTAGTCATCAAAGTATAAATAGCTAGATACACAAATCATCTTTAATGAAGGTATATTTTTGTTGATTTTCCTAATTCAATAATCTTTATTAGGCCTATTCAGTATAGATACTCATACAAGTTCCAATGTACCTCTTTGGGATGATGAGAGATCTGTGAATGACCCAACTGATGGGGGTTGGTGATATTCACCAATGGAGGGCGGCAGTGAATATTCTCCCACTGACGGTGGAGGTTTGTATTCCCCTACACTTTGGGGCTGCATGTAGTCCTCCACAGACGGTGGCTGATGGTATTCTCCGAGAGGTGCCTGCTCCGGGGGGGCGGGGTCCTTACTCCTCGTGGTTGGTCCCCTTTCCAGAACACTTAATTTGTGCAAACCTTTTGGAAACATCTCGTCACTTGAAAAGTCTGTGTCGGACTCTTTGTCCGGACTTACCAGGTCACCCAAAGCAAGTTTGCGTCGTTTGACTTCAAACTCATCTTGAGCACACTCTGGTAGCGGCTTCAGGCTGGTACGCTGTCTAGGAAAAGGGAACGAGTGTGGATAGGACAGACTGGAGCCTTCAGTTTCGGAGGTAGCTGAAGCGTTCCATTCGCTGTCTTCGCCTGGACTGGTTAGGTCTCTAAATCCTCTAGTTTGGCATCCAAAATAATCAGTTTCGTGAACACACTGCTTCTGTGAATCCGATTCTTCCTCAGAGTTACTGTCACAGCTCATTTTCTAAGCCACGCCCATATTTTAACGATAGGAGTTTCCTCACAGGGAATTGTTCAAGCAAGCTCATAAACTTAGCACTTTTATCGACGTTTTGAGTGCGCTGACCAAGTAAGCTTATCATGAAAGGATTAGTATGTTACAAATATGAGCATGTACCAGTTTAAATCATTTCAGTTAATAATTTTTTCGTGAATGTAAATAAAGTTTCACCATTTTACTTGTATTTTCTTTATCAGTCGCAATGTCAATTTGGGATGTCAAACTGAGGAACCTGGGCGAACATGTTGTTAAGAACTTTTCACTTAGAAAGACAGGAAGTTTCATTCGCAATGCAGCGGAGAGATATAGACTGAGATACATTGACAGACCGAAGGCTGGAATAAGGCCTTTCTTTCATGTAGTCGCTGTTTGCATGGTGATAAACTACATGATAGAGTATAAGCACTTGAAGGCTCACGAGGCCATGAGGAAGTACCACTAACCATGTTATCTATATCCAGAAGGATCTTATGACAGACTATATAGTACACACAGCATGTTGCTATGTTTAACTGTATGTTGTAACTTGTATTTGAAGAAGTAATGGTTTACCTGTGCATGTGAGAATAGTCTCCATATCATACATTGATTTGAGGTTACAGTTCTAAGCTAATTAATAGAATAAGGATTTCTTCTAACTATGTCAAGCTTATCTTTTGAAAGTATCATCTTTACTTTCAAAAGATAATATTATGATTCTAAGATAGTTAATTTAGTTACTAATATAATTTTGACAGGCAATGCATTCAACAGTGAGCTATGTACGTACTATTTATGAAAAGTAATCTACATACATTACTCTGCAAAATAGGCAAATATATATGAAGCTTAAAATTGCAATTGGTCAAGTTCACCAATGAGTTTTAGCTACGTATATATACGTACATATGTGTCAGTTCTTTACATTATAATAAGTACTATGCAGATGTGATGTATAACATGGTACAAGTATTATATTAATGGGTTTGTAAATGTATTATATGACAATCTTCAAGTGGTGGCTGCTACTAATCCAGCTGGACCTTCTCCCAGGGTCTGCCCCGTGACTGTACTCTGCAATGGCTTAAAACCAAGTTCTTCTGTTGGTATTCCAAAGCCAGACATCTTTGCCTCATATGTCTTGATCAAGTCATTATGAGCCTTATAAGAACATAGGGTACAATACCATATATACGTACGTATACGTATAATTATTACAAATGGTGATTTATGTACGTATGTAGATGCACATTTAACTAAGGCAATTCGCAGCTACAATGCATTGTTTTCATGAGCTACTATACCTATGTATATACCCTTTCTGGGCCCACTGTAAATTAGCCCATGGCTAAGGGGTACCCCAGTATATACTATCTTATGTGTATCTATGCTTGATCTGACATAACAGTTGCGCTATTTAATACATATATTATGGAGTTTACCATATCCTATATTATGTACGTACGTACATATATGTTGCATTTGGTGTACAGATACTGAAGATATAAATGTGAATACTTGTACATACTGACCTTACAAACCCTAGCTAACTCATACTGGAGGTCTTTGATGGTACTATTCTTAAAGTCCAAGACATCCTATGGTAAAATGGAGGAATGTACAACTACTAAAATGGTTCCTTAGCAATAGATTCTGTTAATAAACCTCTAATTTTCTTGTGATCATTGTGAGTGCTGAAGGATCTAAATTGGAAGCCGCCAATACCTCATTCAACTGAGCTTCCTAAATGAAAAGACAACAGTAGTAGAGAAGGAGAATGCATGTACTACAATACGAATGATATATCCACATGACTACATTTTAGGGAGACATTAGTGGGTAATCTATAGAACCACATATGTACGTACGTATGTACCTTTAAGACCTTTATACAAATACATACATATACATATATTGACTCTAAATTGAACTACAAACATTAATTTTCGTGATTTTTGTGTGCAACATGTTTGGAAGCTACGTATATTGTGAGTAATACAAATTATAATGATCATAATGATTAGGATTTACATACTTTCTTTTCCAAAACATCTGTTAAAGATTTTAATTTCTTTTCCAAAAGTATATTTTTCAATCCACTCTTTTGTTGCACCTCGTGAATGGCTTTAACAAAGCTATCATACAGCTGGTCTCTTTCCTTTTCCATCTAAAGGAGAAGTACACACACTCCCTCTCATTTTCTCTTTTAGCAGTTATTTTAATGATAGTTTTTTATGCGGTATTAAATTATAAACAGACTTTCTGTTTAAATGAAGATGTACGTATGTATGATGATATTTCAAGTTAAAGAGAAGTGGTACATGATCTAGCTGTTTGGAGGTCAGATAAGTACTAAATTAGAGCTCAAGACTGTCACGAAGAGTATTATAGAGCTACGTACCAAGACTGTCCTTAACTGGTGCAAGGAGAATGGGGAGGCAGAGATTGAGTGAGTGTGTACGTATATATGTACATGCATACCTGTGAAAATCGCTGATTCAGAACTTCGTGTTCCCATCTCAAACTCTTTAGTTCAGCATCCTGGGCCTTTAGCCTGGCCTTTGCATTCTGTGATATTAGAAGTGACTGAGACACTGAAAGTCTGATGCATAGAATCAATATGTTTTGAAAAGTAATACGTAATATACCAGTCAATATGTTTTGAAAAGTAATATGTAATATGCCAGTCAACAATGTACGTATGGACTTACAGATAGTGAGAGCTTGTCCTTTTCATAATTAGCAAGTTTTCTTTGTAGTTCAGCAACCTCTTCTCTGGCCTGCAGAAGTAGCATTCAGAAGTAGCAAGTAGGTAAGCAGTACATGTGTAGCAACACTGAGTATTGTAATAATTTACTTTCTGAAGTGGTTCCTGTAGTCGCTTATTCTCATTCAAAGTTTCTGCCAACTGCTTTTCAAGTCTCTCCTCTTTCTTCCTCATGTCTTCAATTTGTTCCTGTAAAGGCATGTCAGCCATTTACACAATCACAGATGATGTACGTATTTAGTAACCAAACTCACCTTTAGTGAGTTGATGAGGGCAAGATTGTTTAGGGTGATGTCATTGTAATAGTTCTTAATGTCACTGAATGCCTTCTCGTGATTGCGCATTAAAGCCTGAATCTGACCATTCTTCCTCTACAACAAATACATACGTACGTACGTATATATATTCATTTATGTAGATCTTCCTCTCTCTATAACTACGTACACTCTACATATTTTCACTTGGAAATGGTTATATACGTACCTACATAATATGTATGCAAGTACAGGCGATTAATATGATTATTGCAGTGGATACAAGATAAGAAATGGCAAGCTTAAATGCGTATTTAGTGAGCCTATATAGAGTGTACATACGGACATACGCTCCATGATAAGGTTTCTTGTATATTTACTACATATCCCATATGTACATACGTATGTATGTACCTCTTCAATCTCATGGATCTCTGTCTTTCTTTGGAGTTCAAGGTCTTCTCTGAGGGCAGTCATTTTCTCACTGTGTTTCTGGAGCTGTTCCATAGCACGAGCCTCAAATTCCTGCCTCAACTTGGTGACAAACTCATCATGACCCTACACAAAGAAAAAAGGGAAAAAAGAATTTATATATTAAAATTTAACACACAATGCTGGCTGATGAAGACTTTACCAGTTTTAGCTTCTTGATTGCTGCTTCATGTGCGAGTTCAATCTCTTTCATTTCTGCCTTTAGAGTCCTCTTTACATCTTTTAATTCTTTTTCTCTCTCCTGATGCTCGTTTTGTTCAAGTGTTATAGCCACGGCTCCTACAATAGAACACACATTATACACATAGTGAAGGTTTGTAGACAGACAGTTATAAGTATATACTGATAAATGAATTGAACACCATCTACTGAGCTTGATTTATAAAAGTCTAAGAAAATTGAAATATCTGGCAACTGATTAAATAATAGAATAAGGATTTCTTCTAACTGCGTCGAACTTATCTTTGGAAAGGGTCATCTTTCAACTTTGGGAGCGTCTAGAGAAGCAGTTTTTTTGGTTCTTCTTTTTGCCAGACGTTTCAACCCTGGGGGTCTTCTTCAGTGACCCCCAGGGTGGAAACGTCTGGCGAAAAGAAGACCCTTTCCAAAGATAACTGATTTAATATCACATTTTTGGACCCAACACGGCCCTATTATACGTAGGTACTTGGTATAAATGGACAATAGGCACGTAGGTATACATGTTCACAGTACAATACAGAGCTAGCTCACTACATGTATGGGACCGACCTTCTTGTTTCAATTCTGTTATGTTATTCTGATGTTCGTACAACAAGTGTTTTACTTTCTGTTTGTACACTTTGATCTCTACCTGATGCTTCTCTTCCTTGTCTTCCAATTCGTGCTCCTTAACTTGTAAAGTTGCCTTAACTTCGCTAAGCTGTTTCTTTGTAATTTCCCAGAAACCATTTATTTTATCTCTTTCCAACTGGAAAAAGTTTCTTTCTTCCCTCTCCCTGTCTATCTCCTCTCTCAGTCGCTTCACATGTTCGTGCAACTGCTCAGGGCTCATATCCTCAGTTGAGAGGGCATCTATGACCTTCCCTCCCTTGTCTCCCTTACCAGCTTTCTTTTTCGCTTTCTTTGGCGGCTGATGGAAACATTTGCAAACAATTAATATTAATAATTTTAATATTTTAATTGCTTACCAACATAAACCAGAAAGAATTAACTGGACCTCTAGTAATCTAATCATGAGTAACTTTCCTAAACTAAGCCTAGTGAGAGGTTTGGATGAGGATACAAGAGCCTTCTCTTTATTCTTCTGCTCCACTGTACCATGCATTGTTTACCAATATCATCGTGAAGAAGTGGTAACTAGACCTCTATTTAAAATAGGCATTCACTATTGATGCAAATGTCCATTAATATACAAATGTGATTTTAAAAGAAGTGTCCCAATGCAATAGATGATTTATTAATACAAAAATACAGCAACTGTGATTGAACAATACATCAACGTCTATTAATGGCAAGGCCAAATTATTAATTGAAGACATTTTGAAATGCGAAAGCAGCGATGAAGATTAGACAACAAAAATCTATTACTCACCATTTTATCCAGCTATGTTGCCATGGTGATGGGACTTTCCGTAAATGTGGTTTAGTGTGCTAATGGAACATGGCTATAATTAGTACTCTTCTATAAATAGAATACAGTCGTGAATATGATTAACACGTGGTACATTTTTACATATACTTATGTGTGCAAAGGTTGTATTATTAGCGGTTGTCATTAGCTGGAATGCCAGGAATGCGCTGTAGCCTAGAATCAATTTTGTAGATCGTCCATTTTCAGAGATACGAACACCTAGAAACTGGTGAGTTTCTGACGTACTTGTACGATAGGGTAAAACGAGTGCTCATTTCATTTTCATAACAACCTGTATCTCAAAGTTGTGTGTTGGTGTTATCGCAGTCTCGCGTAGTGATAACGGCCCCTCAACAAATTTTCGTGTCGGATTCTTTCACCTTTGCAAGGACACCCATCTTAGTATAGTTGTAGGTTCTCTAAGTCTCAATATTTTATTCTCATTCTGTTTGTTAGGTAAATCGCCTTACTTTGGCGTACAATGAGAGAGTACAAGGTAGTAGTGTTGGGTTCCGGGGGCGTTGGCAAAAGCGCCCTAACTGTACAGTTCGTCAGTGGTACATTTGTAGAAAAGTACGATCCGACGATAGAAGATTTCTACAGAAAGGAGTTTGATGTAGATGGATCTCCATCAGTACTAGAAATTCTCGATACAGCAGGCACCGAACAGTTTGCCTCAATGCGAGATCTGTATATAAAGAATGGTCAAGGCTTTCTACTGGTGTATTCAATTGTCAATGCACAGACCTTCATTGATGTTCAACCAATGAGAGACTCCATAAGTCGAGTGAAGGGAATTCCCACATCTCCACTGATACTAATAGGGAACAAGTGTGACATGGAGAACGAGAGAGCTGTACCCTCAAGAGATGGAGAGCAGTTAGCTAGAGAATGGGGATGTCCCTTTTTTGAGACGAGTGCGAAATCAAGGTATAACGTGCATGATGCTTTTACAGAAATAGTTCGTCAAATCAACAAGAAGAAGGTACAAAAAGAGGAGGGGTGCTGTGTACTGTTATGAACTTCCCCCCAAATAGTTTATTAGAGTGATATGTGAGTTCCTATATATTAAAACACACTTTTGTTGCACGAAAGCTAATGCATCACATTTTGTACCTAAAAAAGCGTTCAAGTTCAAAAATGTCTCTAGTTGACTGAGTTACATAAAACTAAATATTTTATAGTGACAATTTGTTATTTCATTTTTGTACCATTAAAGTCTATTTAAAATGTATTAATACTGCTATATTGTATTCTTATTCTTATTACAATTGTCTGATTGTTGCAGTTTGAGGTAACCACATTTCTTTATCCTAAATGATATCACAGAAGTAGTACAACTTTATATTATTTATGTTCTGTGTAAAGTGGTTAAGACAATTTTGACTAGCCACAAATGAAAAGCTTAAAAATTAAACTCTTTATAAATGTATACATATAGAAACTCATGAGGGCATTTATCAAAAGGATTGGAAAATTATTTTACTAAACTGGAGCTTATAACTGTTTACTTAATGTCTTGTTGACTTATTCATCAGTTCTGGTTTGGGCCTTGTAAAAGTCTTTGTGTAAAAATCTAATGTGGTGGTATTGTTTACATTTATATTGAATGAGAATTTCTGAACCTTCATGCCATGATGTAATGTAGTGTTGTCATATGACATCATCCCATTTATGACCTAAAATATGTATCATTTAGTGTGCTAATTGTGTAAATTTAGTATACTAAATTACACTTCAGAAGACTTGTGATATGTATGTTGACTGGTGATGTAAGCCATAGAAAGGCAGTCAACCTGTCTATCCTTTGGTCATTGCCTTTGGCAGCTGCATACTTCCTCCAGTTAATGTGGCATAGACTCAGTACTCAGCCTAAGAGAGCCATTTTGAAGGGTAAACCCCTATTGATCTAATTCCCATAAACCTTTGAAGCAAGTAAATTATTTGCTTCATCAGTTGTCACACTTTAACGTCTTATGTTCTCGGTAAGATATTCTACTGTAATACTTAGCAAGACTAAATAGTTGATTAGTTGGGACTTTGCTGTGGACATACTTGAAATAGCTAAACATATTATCCTTGAATGTGTTGACACATTGGCAGTTAACCTGCGTTGCTAGGCATGCAGCAACTGTCAAAAGTTTTGTCCTTACTGACAGCTTTCATTTGGACGTTGTCAGGTTCAGGTTGACATACTTTACCGTTGGTAATATTTGTTTCCCATATCTTTAGCTTCCTTCCTAGTATGAATGTTATATAATAGTAATATGTATTAATAAAGTCAATACAATCAGTATTTTCAATATTAAATAAAACTGAATGTCTAATCTATACATATACATTTTAGTAAACTCTTTGCTTCATAGGAAATTGATGTGTATATAGAAAATGTGTCTTGGTGTATATACTGTGGTATGCTGTACTAAAGACATATAAATGCACTATAAAAGTTTCAGTATAATATATACGTACTAATAAATCTATATTCAATATACTTTTGTGGATAGTACTTGTTCCCAAATTGAATCTTTGTGGGAATTAATTCTGTAAATTACTATGTGAAAGATAAATTGCTAATTACGTATATTTTACTGAAATATTATACCAAACCAGCTAATGGACCACATGTACACTTAAGGTATTATAATGGCTGGTTGTCTGAAGACCTATGGAAAAGTGGTAACCAGTGATAGCTTTCCAGTCATCCAAGATGGAAAAAATCATCAAAGAACCACAGACAGCTGTTTCATCCTCCTTATCCATACACATTGAATATAAGTAATGTGAATATATACTTTACTTATACATTCATTCAGCCATCTTATATAATTATTTTTACTATAAATAGACCACTCTGATACCTCATACTTGTACATGTTCTATTGTAGCTGATGAAGACACACGTTGTCGAAACATCTTAGAAATATATTAATCATTTCAATTTTCAATTTTGTTTGACTGCTACATGATTGCTCAAGAATCATCTATACATTTAATATATACTTATTTGATAGAGCTTAACTATTTCACAAGTAGTTTGTATTTTTTTTATATTAAGTTTGGAATACTTTTCAAGGCTAGTTCTTGTGGGTATACGACTACTTGTATGGAATTCTATATACATTCAGCTACAGTAGATGAATAATAAAAACAATCAGTCCAACAACACTAAAACTGTTACTGGCCACGGATGTGCAACAACTACATACTGTATATGCATGGTTCACTGCTTAATGCAATTAAGTACAGGCAGTGGTATATACTAGCTTATTTATATAACACATCTATATCCTGGATTCCTTCTGGTGTTTGACATGGTCAGGTGTGTACTTTGGAGTCCCATGAGTGTGGCTTTCTTTTCCATAACCAGTATGTCGCAAGTGACTTTCGTCATTTCCATAATCAATGTGTTGCACAGGTACTGGTATATTCCCTGTGAGATGCACAGGTACTGGTATATTCCCTGTGAGATGCATAGCTACTGGTGTATTCCCTGTGAGATGCCTTGCCTGTCCTGTTGACTTGTATCCTTGGGGAAGAGAAAAATCCCCACCTCCACGAGGTTGTCTCTCTGGAGGTAAATCATCATCATAATTGATATGTCTTATCTTCTCCTCGTTTTCTATATTACGTTTGACACTCCTTGGTGAATGTTGTTGGGTGTGATGTACTAGCTGAGCTTCTGGGGGAGGACGGTGGATCACAGAGGCATACGGCTGATTTACAGCATGCTCTGATAAAGGTGTGTAGAGAGACTCAGTCTCCTGTTGTGATCCCTTTCTAGGTGATGGTATCGGCGCCTTGGCAGAATGGGACTGTTCTTGACCTCCTTTGACTACATTCTTGTGGTACTTTTCTACGTCTTGGTTTTCATATATACTTTCAGAAGTGTCCATTCTTGGGACAGGTGGGGTTGAATGAAAGTATTCAGAGAAGCTATCTTGTTCGGGAGACCCTAGAGTAGCCATCAGAGCCTCCCTCTGTTTGGCAAATGTAGTTACTTCTGAAAGTATATCTGGAGATGTGCTGGAGTGGTGGCTCAAGTTAAAATCCAAACTGCTCATTCGCTGAAGCACCACTGCACTGCCTTCATGGCTACGTATGTCCCTTGGTTTGCTGTGCTGCAGAGATGACCTATCTAGATGATGATCTATACCTGGGTACGGATGTGGAAGTGTCATTGGGGAAGGAAGGTCAAGCTCCACACTTGAATTAAATTCACTATCTACACTTTTGCTCTTCATTTGGCGGAGAGCTGGTCTTGGTCTTGGCTTTGGAACTGGTGTGTCTTGTAAATTTGTCATATCATTTGGATGCTGAAGGTCGGATGTGGTGGAGGTAGGTACGTGTTGGAGGTAGGATGTGGTGGAGGTAGGTACGTGTTGGAGGTCGGATGTGGTGGAGGTAGGTACGTGTTGGAGGTCAGAGGTAAACTCGTTTCCTTGATGAGGATAGGCAGGGAGTTTCCCTTGAGGTAGTCCATGTGACCGTCCTTGAGGAGGTGGTTCGTGTGACGGATCATGTGACTGTCCTTGAGGAGGTAGTCCATGTGACCGTCCTTGAGGAGGTAGTCCATGTGACCGTCCTTGAGGAGGTAGTCCATGTGACCGTCCTTGAGGAGGTAGTCCATGTGACCGTCCTTGAGGAGGTAGTCCATGTGACCGTCCTTGAGGAGGTAGTCCATGTGACTGTCCTTGAGGAGGTAGTCCATGTGACCGTCCTTGAGGAGGTAGTCCATGTGACCGTCCTAGAGGAGGTGGTTCGTGTGACAGATCATGTGACCGTCCTTGAGAAGGTGGTCCATGTGACTGAACATGTGACTGATCATGTGACAATTCCTGTGATCTTGCAGAAGGTGGGTCGGGTCTGATGCTGGGTTCTGATGCTCTAGGAGTTTGTATTGTCTTCACTACCTGTCCATGTGACACTGCTACAGTTGAGTTTCTACTCTCTTGAGCTCTACTTACTGGCTGAATGGAACAGGCTTTCTCCAAATCTTCCTTAAATATCATTTTAAAAACAGCCTCTAAATCCTTCAAATCTTGATTTCTGTTAACACACACCTCAAAATCCTTCAGTGCTTCAAGGATTATGAGAAGATAAAGTACCGCAGTAGCCACTCTCCCCAGGTCAACCTCTACTTTGCCACCCATCCCAGTGGAGGGGTATGTAAGCTCAGGTCCACTTCCTCCTCTCTTGTACCCCATGGACTTAAGCATATCCTCTCCGCCCTCCATCATGTTCTGGACATTGTACACGTAGTAGGGATTCACTAGCTGTGAAATACAAAAGAAGGAAAACAAAGTGTATCGACTAAGTTACGTAAATGTATTGCAATAAAATGTACGTTTGTCTGAAGAAATAAAAAAATCATATGGCGTTATAGTTGAGACTAAAATAGCCACGAAACAAAGGGGATAAAATGGATGACATAATTGTCTATGGCTTGACCATCTTTTGAGTGGCTAGGGGGAGACTCTGGTTCCCAGGAAGCGAACTTCGGTTCCACCCATTAGCTCATTGTGCTCCTCAGGGGACATGAGTGGGTGGGGGTAATATCCAGAGTTTAATGATGAATATCCCTTGAGAAAGTAGTCATTGAAAATTTGTAACTTTCATTCTAATCAAATTCAATTTACATGAATACATTACCTCCTATTAAGTGTATAAAATGGAGGCATCCCACCTAAATGACGGTTACCTGGGTATCTATACATACAGGAATGAAATAGAGCTATTGACAGCCTTGCATTATGTCCCAATAGACTACATTTCCTTTTTAGTTTCTGATTGTTCAGATCAATATGTAGGATAAGGATAGAGAGAACTATTAAGTTTAGATACATATCAACCTAATCTGAGGAAATATTGAAAACACTGACCTTTACTCTGTGAAAGAGAGTATTTTCTGGTTCGGCTAGAAGATTGCTTCCGTACTTTAAGACAGCATTTAAACCTTGTCTCCACTTCTCCAACTCTTCCAAGAGTATCTCTCTGTTTCCGCCTACTTTGTGGGCATTCTTCTTCAAGAAGATGACAAGTTTATCATAAACGAGTGATTCCTTAATTTTACCGCTTTTCGAGTGGTTGCTGTAAAAACTCTTACATTTACTTAAGACTTCTTCGTCAAATTTAGCCGATTTTCCTTTTTCGAGGAAATATGCCAGCAACTTGTCTCCCACTGAAAGGTACCACGGATTTAGAGGATCTGGATGATCTTCCATTGTACGATACGAATCAGAATGACACAGCACAAGAAAAACAGTTTGTGTAACCAACTTCCTGCTAAATTCAATGTATAGATAGACGTTATTAACAAGCGCTCCCTTTATTAGCTTGCACTGGCGGACATTTTTGTATCACATGCATATGCAACCTCCCCATTCTGTTACAATGTACAAAACTGACTAAATAGAATATCAACAAACGATGAGTTGATTTGTTGTCATTTCTAATAAGAGCTTCCTTCAGCCGGTTGAGGCAACTTTGCATTCTCTTTAGCTGTCATTGCCCTACAGCACAGTACAGTACAGTACAGTACATTACAGAATTTGATGAAATCATAAAAGGCTTGCATTTTCTGTGATTCGTCTTGAGCTATCTTTATCTAACTGGCTAATTTCTAAACTACTTTGACCTACAAGTACTAAGGTTAAAATCTTTTCCTAAATAACAAGTTAATTAACAGTAGACAATATTTCAATCATAATAACTATTCTAATATTTAGTATGCGGATGTAGATGACATATGTATATGTAAGCATATAATATAGAGAAGAAACTGACCTTTTAACTTCAGTAAGAATAGTTTTAATAGTATAGGATCTCTGCCAATTGGAAAGTACACCAAAGTGGGAGGAGTTAATCTAAAAATGTGTTCAAAAAAGCAAAAAATCATAAAACATGTACATATAGTACTAACAGCCACATTTAGCAATTATTAATGGATCCCCACCTTCCAATAAGCAATAGGGATTTACTCTTTACCATTGTCTAGATTTTCACAAATTGACTAACTTACAAAATATAATTGCTGATTGCAGCTATACCTCACCTTACCATCCTGAAGTACCCCATTCATGTTGATCCGGGTAAAAAATCGCACTTCTGGAGGTTTATCTGGATATCTAGGTCCGCATACTATCCTTAAACTATAAATACGACCATCATAAGGACACTATAGGAATAAGAGGACACTACAGGAATAAGAGGACACTACAGGAATAAGAGGACACTACAGGAATAAGAGGCCACTACAGGAATAAGAGGATACTATAGGAATAAGAGGACACTATAGGAATAAGAGGACACTACAGGAATAAGAGGGCACTACAGGAATAAGAGGGCACTACAGGAATAAGAGGACACTACAGGAATAAGAGGGCACTACAGGAATAAGAGGGCACTACAGGAATAAGAGGTCACTACAGGAATAAGAGGACATACAGGAATAAGAGGACACTACAGGAATAAGAGGACACTACAGGAATAAGAGGACACTACAGGAATAAGAGGACACTACAGGAATAAGAGGACACTACAGGAATATAAGAGGACACTACAGGAATAAGAGGACACTACAGGAATATAAGAGGACACTATAGGAATATAAGAGGACACTACAGGAATATAAGAGGACACTACAGGAATATAAGAGGACACTATAGGAATATAAGAGGACACTATAGGAATATAAGAGGACACTACAGGAATAAGAGGACACTACAGGAATATAATAGGACACCAGTACAGTATATACTAAGGACCCAAGGACCCACCCTCCCCCTTCCTGAGCCCCTCCCCCTTATCCTAAGTACAGGTATGACATAGGGGCTTACCCTAGGAGGGCCGATGATCATCCCATTCCACCGAACTAGATCAATATCATCATCATTCTCCAATCCCCAACTGACTGTCCCATCGCCAAATCCCTTCTGCCCTTCCTCCAGCTCCTCAAGAAGTCTAAAATTCCTTGGAACTACAGAAAGGTCGAAGAAGCTTGCTGATTATGCATCAGAAAGTAACACCAATATCTGACAGTGACAGTCTTATGTGAAGAACAATTCGTTCTAATCTTTACCAAGTTAAAGTATGTATTTGGACCAAATTTGGTCCAGAGTGAGTTTCGCCTTTAACACGAGCTCTCTTACACAAAATGTACCATTCTGACTAGGTTGTCACTCATTCGCCAATTGTGAACGAATAATCCCAATAATATCTCGAGTATTTTCGAGTATGGAGATTCCCTAAACGTATTCAACACACTAAACGCGTGTTTTACGTGCGAAACTCAATTCTGTGCAGTCTTGGGCTCGTGCACGACTAACCTACGCAGTCTTGAACATTCTTCGCCATCTTCAAGAAGTTTTGCGCCCCCGCGCTTGTTAATTGCGTAAGATCATAAGTTTTCCTTGGAAGCTCTAGCTTGCTGTGGCGACCGGATATATGTATGTATATACGTGTATTTCTGATGTATTGCATAAGTTAATAAATGTTCATAATCATTGTATGGGCATGCTATAATAAAAAATATGATAATTGAATTGGGTTCACAGACATGGACAGTTACATTCCCATCCTTCGTGGTGTTCTACGAGGTGTGGCAGAGGATGCCTTCACTCCCGGCGTGACTATCTGACTAGATCTGCAGAACATAGCAATGCATACAATAACAGTACAACACTCTTCACCTCTACTCTAAGAACACTGATAACAGAACTAATCGTATAGTCATTGGAACCAAACTATAATCATGTGGCCAAAGGCTTACACTGGCTGGGGGACCAAAGTCCTAGTAAAATGGCAATTAGTGATAACCTCCCAGTCATCCAAGATGAAAAAATCATCAATGAACCACAGACAGCTGTTTCGCCCATCATAATGTGATGGTGAGTTTGGATTGGCCTTTAACGTATGAATCCATCACAAGTAAAACACTTGTGGTTTTTAATTAGTAAAGATGGAGACTACAGTGTAAGTGAGATTGTGCACTCACAATGATACAATGGGAGTGGATTGCACAATACCCTTGCAAAGGTTGAGGTGTGATGCTATACACACTCTTAAATCATCAACTCTTTGTACCCCTACCTAATACTCTTAAATTTGCCATCATCTGCCTGTTGCTTTCTCATCTTCAGTTCCTCTGATGCTGCAGCAAGTTCACTCTCCATCTGAATCATCTTTGCCTTTGTCCGCTGTTTATTTTCCTACAAACATTATTTTATTGATCCCCATAAGCAATACACCAACAATAGTACGTATGTCACTCTATATGTCACCCTATGTCAATCTTGTGTATGACAACCCTAAGTATGTCAACCCTGTGTTAATCTTGTGTACGTACATATGTCACCCTATGTCAATCCTATGTTAGCTATCCCATGGTCTAAAAGTAGGCATTTGGAGAGAATAGGGTGGTTGAGGTGTCTCACTAGTCTTGATCTGTTGGAGTCCTTCACACTGAAGAACATGGGTCCTAGCTCGGACAGCCATCTTCCATCCACTGCCGTTACGCACTGCATGTATTCCTTCGTTGTCATGACCAGCTCGTGGTAGACCACGTAGTCGGGAGTGAAGCCCATCCCATAGAGGGAACTGGTGGGGTGGAGGTGACAGGGGATCCCGCTCCTCAAATTGACGTATTCACCAATACCCTACACCAGATCAAATGATGCACAGTACATGAGCAATTATGGAGTCTGGAAATGTCCCCAGATTTGGTTGTTTATAGCTCAAGTTCAATATTAATAGTGTTAAATTTAATGGAGTTGGTATTGCATCTATTATATATCAGCCACTATGAGATGGAAAATCTTGAATACTTTTCAGTATACTCAAACAGTTCTATGAAGAAGGCTCGATCCTAAGGAATTGCGTAATATACCTGGCTATTGTGCAATACCTACATACATATGCTCCAATGCATTAGCAAATATATCAAGATTTTGATAACTTTATTATAATAAAGATTGTACACAAACCCACTGATGGAATGTTACTGGGACAATAATAGGGAGCGAGTGCATGGACTCACCTTAAGACGGGCAGCTTGATGGAAGTATGATCCGCAGATGCACTTCCTGATAATGTCCCAGTCAGAGCCACATGAGGTGATCTGCATCTTGTTCTGGTCCATAATATCCTTTAGCTGCTGACGAACCTCTCTCACCTAACAGACACAACAGGTAATGAGAGCTGTGGTACAACAGCTCCAGACAATCTTACCTTTCTCATTGCCTTGATGTGAATAAAATTCTCATTGCACCACTGAGCGGAGTAGCTACGAGGAAGAGGTGAATATGTTTATTTTTTGAAAGGATCTTTGGTAATCAAGTGAGACAACAAAACTGCGTCTTTAGACACTCTAAAAGTCAAAAGATCCTTTCAAAAGACAAGTTCGATGCACTCAGGGGTCAACTACTAACTTGTTTAGTTTCCATTGCTGATAGACAAAGAGAAGAGTTAGGTGGTCTGACTCTGGTACAGTGAACTTCTCTCTCACTTGATCGCTCTCCTCTTCTCTTCCTTTGGGACGATAGAAGATGGATGGAACTGATAGCATGGAAACAATCAGCTGAAAGAGGGAAGGAGAGGAGGAGGGAAGGAGAGGAGGAGGTAAAGAGATACGTATTATAACAAATACAACATTAAATATAACATTAGAGATCACATGACTAGTTGGTCTAATGTACGTAGTTGCTTACTAAAACTTCAGCACTGCAGCCCATGTCCTCTGACACAATCAACATTTTGGACAGAGTGGGGTCCAAAGGAAACTCAATCATTTTGCGTCCCAGAGTGGTCAGACTGCCAGTGTTGTCTAAGGAACCTAGTACCCACAGCTGGAACATGGAGTTTAATATGTTATCCTACAATAGAAAGATTTTCATAAAGTAGACGTCTGTATCATAAACAGCATACAAATACAAAAACAATGTACGTATGAACATACATATGTATAGTGGTAAGGCATGGCTTTTAGTTGTATTCATTGATCTGGTCATTTTCATTAGTAATAAAGAAGACATAAAATCATAATTGCTATTTAAATAAATTTTCTGTTCAAGACCTATGGTTCGAACGCTCAAAATATTGAATTTCACTACTGATAACTCAATTATATAGTAGAATTAACAATACACATACGTACATCAGTAATATTATTATTATAATATTTCTCACTACAGAAATAGGTACGTATAATACATACGTAATAAGAACTTTGATAAACTTTGACACATAGACAGGTTTGATTTCATGGCTGTATGACCTTTGACCCCAGGACCATACATTACCTGAGGAGGTGGATCCATGAAGTGAAACTGGAGGAGGTCCTGAACGCCAAGAGACTTCAACAACAGCACCACATTGGCCAGATTGGTCCTCTGAATCTCAGGTACAGTAGCAGTGAGCATCTCATCGTGGTAGGCCGACTCAGTGTATAGTCTAAAGCACTGGCTGTGAGCAGACATAGAGATATAGAGTCACTTATAAATCAGCAAATTGTACAATTGTACAGTATCTCTCTACGTGACTATGAGAGAGGGGCAAATTGACCGTGTCACTCACCCAGCACCCGTTCTGCCGGCCCTTCCAGATCTCTGGTTGGCGTTGGCCTGACTGATTGGATACACCTGAAGTGAGTCCATCCCTATTCTCGGATTAAATACCTTCAGCTTACAGAACCCCGCGTCAACCACAAACATAATCCCATCCACCGTGAGAGATGTCTCCGCAATGTTGGTGGCTACGACACACTTCCTCACTCCGTCTGGAGCCTTTTGGAAGATTTTTGCTTGAAGGTCTGACGGGAGCTGAGAGTAGATTGGTAAGATGGCTAACGGAGGGGCTTCCTCAATTTCAGCCAGACGATCTAATTACAAACAAACACACACCAAACTGGAATGGTGATCATCACATGATTGCTAATTACACGCACGTACCCGGTCCCAATGACCATATTTAGATTTAATTTTATAACTTGTACCTTGGTCTTTGAATCTAAGTTTTCTGCCTAGCAACCTATTTTGTGCTTGGCAATCTACTTTGTGCCTAGCAACCATTTTGCTGCCTAGCAACCACTTGTATGCCTAACAAACATTTTGCTGCCTAGCAACCCCATATCACATGAACTGGAACCATCTGCTACAAACCTGATATAGCTTCACATGTGACCTCAATACTCTCTTGGCCAGGCATAAAAATGAGGATATCCCCACTATTAGCCTGGAGGTGGATCTGGATAGCTTGCTTGATAGCAGCTTCCACGTAGTCTTGACAAGTGTTTCTGCTAAAGAGTACATCAACAGGAAAAGTTCTTCCGGGAATCTTAAAGACTGGTACATTACCAAAGAAGTCCGCAAACTTGTTGGCGTCCATGGTGGCTGAAGTGACTATCAGCTTGAGATCATTCCTTCGAGCCACAACCTACAGATCATTACAGTAAAGGTGCTACTTAACAGGACAATGCAAGCAGCGCCTAGCATGACTGACAATGCACTGGGATAGATGTGACAGATGGCGAGTTGCAAGACTCACTTCTCTCAGTATTCCAAAGAGCACGTCAGTGTTGAGTGACCGCTCGTGAGCCTCGTCCATGATGACAGCACTGTACTGGTCCAGATCGGGCTCCCCCAGGGACTCCCTCAACAGAATACCGTCCGTCATGTACTTTATCAAAGTA
Organism: Chondrosia reniformis; assembly: GCA_947172415.1. Taxonomy (NCBI): domain Eukaryota; kingdom Metazoa; phylum Porifera; class Demospongiae; order Chondrillida; family Chondrillidae; genus Chondrosia; species Chondrosia reniformis. The sequence continues at coordinate 6,554,218 of OX359200.1, forward strand.
GACTACGTACACGACACAATATTATTTACATACGTAAATGAATGATCAATACACCATTTTTCTTACATGCTACATATGCACATCTACTTTAGAGTAAAGGCCTATAGAGAATTAAACCTAGTAGGAGCTTTGGATATGATGAGGGTACAAGAGCCTTCTCCTTCTCTTCTTCTCCACTGGACCAGACAGCTGTTTCTGGGAATTCCCATACATATACGTACGTATACTAGGATGGGTAATTCTACTAAATGAGCTATCAACAACAAAATACAATAATTTATTTTACAATTTTAAGTTTCTAACTTTTGAAGTGACATCCTCAAATCTGATTGAGTATCCACACTCCTCCCCCAGAGCCACGCCCATCTCATCACACACTCTCTTAGCAACAGACATGGCCGCCACTCTCCTTGGCTGAGTACACCCCACCATCCCATAGTGTGTGTAACCGTCCTCATGGAGGTACTAGAGGGAAGAGATGGACCACTTCCTTATATGGAAACAGAAAGGGTTAGGAGTTTAGCTTAAGAAATAAGTTATTTTCTGGATAATTGTTTGAACAAACTGAAACAGGTAATTACCCTTACATGGTGACTAACATAACTACAAGTATAAACTGGCAATATGAAATTCTTAGAAATACCTGAGTTAACTGGGTGGTCTTCCCAGATCCAGTTTCACCAACAACAATGACTATACTGTTCTCACGAATTATCCTCAACAACTATGTACACACATGTTTGTACATATAAAAACAAAACAGTTGACATTCACCAGAAGCTATACACTGGGGATCTTAAACACGCTAGCATGTAGTACGTACATACATACCATCATCTCACTGTTCACTGTATTTGGATGGTAAGTGATGAAGGAAGATCCACAAAATTTGAGTAACAACACAAACTAGAGGCAGAAAGATATTATTTAATGTTCTACTCACTTCCTGTTTGGCTGCAAATATTGGTAAATATTGTCTCTGCTCTCGGACACTCTTCGACTTGGCAAACTGACTGACTGCTTCCGACTTCTCCTTCAAGTGATCGGCATACTGGTGACTGGACTTGTAACTTGAGGAATCATCTTCCACCATGTCCTCCTACAAGGAGATATTGTACAGCCAGACCAGTTGGCGGCCATTTTTAAGAAGGAGGCAGTACCTACTGACTAGGGCCGGTGAATATTATCAGTTGGAACCACTTACTTTGTCTTTCTTCTTCTTGATGCCCAGAATGTTTCCCAGAGCTGTACCAGCTAGTTCCCAGTGCTTCTCTTGTGCCTTCTTCCTCTCCTTCTCCTCGCGATATCTCCTCACAAGTAGACTTCCTTTGCGGGAGATAATGGCTAAATCTGATGTGGCATCCTGATTGGTCAAAGGTTAAAGGTCAGTTGATCAAAGGTAAACTTGTGCCATAGAAGTAGAGCTCACTTTGATAGGCACAACTGGCTCAGGTTGCTTTGTAAAGACCATCCTGCCATCAAGGAAAGGAGGTACTATCTGATGGACAAGAAGATGAACTTTATCCTCTGATTCTTCTTCAAAGTCTTCATCGGCTTCCAAACGCTGCACTACACCACTTGTCAGTAAACGATTCGTCTCCCATTTTTCATTATCCTAAAGAATTGTAGGGAAAAGTTGAATTTCCCCCAATTTCCCCCAAATAGTGGATACATGATCAAACACAGATCACATAAACTTGTATTTCAATAGTATTATCATGTGATTATCATGTGACCTTGTTGACTTGTCTCTGATGTGCTGAGACTTTCTTGACTGTATTCTTTGCCAGTTGTTCCTCCCTCTTCTTGATGTACTCTTCAGGAATGTCAGCAAAAGGGTTGTTGGTCTCGTCATACGCACCCTCATTGTCATACCATGCTCGATCCAGGCGCTTAAGAGAAAATAATTGCTCAATATTTTGTGGCAAGTTAGCAATTTAATAGGCAAGCAAGATTACATAATACCAGTAACCTATTATTGGTAAGGAAGAGTTTGCAATACCTACAATTTATAGGTCCTGTTGGATTGTGTTATATCTCAGTAAAATTGCACAATACCTCCTCTGCTCTGTCTATTCCCATACCTTTTGATCATCCTCCCACTGCAGTCTCTCTTCTTCAGTAGTAAAGTTCATCTCCTCATTTCCCTCTCCTTCTCCTACTGGTCTTGGAGTGATTCCAAAGCTCTTACGCTCTGCTGCCCAAGCATTGTACTTGTGAGAGGGTGTGGGGAGGGGTGTGTCCTCCCCTCTCCTGCAGGGTGGGGACACCATAAGCACACAGGGAGATAATCAAACCACAACTGTTTTCTGCAAACCTCTCTGGTGCCAGGTCCCAGCTACTCTTTGTGGACTTTCCTTCTATGTCATCCCAGCTGGACCTCGAAGGGGTCATCATACCTTTGATGTGCATCATGTGATAGTCATGTGACTGTCATGTGATTACCAAAAGCCATTCACTGACCTTTAGGCTGTCTCTGAGGAGTTTCATCCCAGTCACCTCTAGATGACCTACCGGACCAGTCTCCGCCCTCCCTTCGCTCAGTGTCACCTCTCCTCCTGTCATCGTCATACCCGACTCTACAGTATGCAAAGAAGCAAACACACTTCGCGTAAACACAATGAGGATTATCTTTTGGGTGGTTCATTAGAATGAGGATTCCTTGAAGAGGGTTTGACATCAAACGTCACCAACCTTTTCCTATCAATCTCTCTGTCGCCTCCTTTTGAGGAAGTATACAATCCCTGCTTTCTGTCTCTTTCTCTTCTGTCCTTTATTCTTCTCAGAACGTCTTCGTTGGCCCCACCAGTGTGAGAAGGGGTCTCGCTCAAGGAGGTTCTCAAATACTTCTCCCTCGATTTATTGGATGAACCAAAACTCACTCTACCACTCGAATAACCATCATCGTCGTCATCATCTACAACTGGTCTTTCCTTTTCGGCATATTTCGGCCTTTTACTATCAACAATAACACGCGTACGACGTCCTTCTGCCTCGCGTTTCAGTTGAGCCAGCTTATCTAGACCTAATAGAGAAGCTGAAGGCTTTTTAAATGTTTTAGAATCATCACTCTTGCTCTGTTTCTTTATCAGTCCTCCTGTCTCTTCGCTAGTTGGTGCAACTAAGCAATGCCGCTTTGCATCAAATTGAGAGTCCATTTTGATACGTTTGAGCTTTGCGCAAAACCACAAGTGTTTCAATAGTAGGTCAAATGCTATTGCTAAGTAGCTCTATGAAGCCAAATATTAAAAATGCTTGTACATCAAATAAATCAACTCCTAGAAGGTTCTTCACTCTCAAAATAATCTGATGCTTTAAAGGTTTGTGGTGGTCTGAATACAGGCTTAGTCTCTGGAGCACCTTGTGAAGCAGACTTACCCTACAACCACACAACAGAAGGTCGTGATGCAAGCTTCCAACATTCAAAGATTCCTGCACATACCTTTAAAAAGCCAGGAAGAAGTTTCAACATCTTTCTCAACTGACTGGGGTCTAGTGATTTTTCAGACATTTCCATGTAGGATTCCATCTCTTCAACACTGTCGCCCACACAATCCACAAATACCTGAAACAAGGATAATATTAATGATAACAATGTGGACTTCTATCAAGAAATGTTTCTTCTCTCTTATTGCTGCTTTCAAGGTTACCACCAGCCTCTCCCAACAATGTGGACTGTTATCAAGAAATGTTGAGGACTTAATCAGTGAAGTTTGTAGAGAAGTAATGCAGTAAATTAATGAGGGAACATGAAAAGTTAACAAAATATCTCTACCTATACACTACATTAAAATGACCTATCATTCAGCCTTGTACTTTGCTATACCTTTATTCTGTCAATTTTCACAAACAATTCTCTCAACTGCCTCACTTGCTCATTCAGTTCCATCATGGCTTGTTTAGAGCAGAGAACACTTTCCTTCATCTAACACAAGTAATCAGATAGTGCTCTTGGGTAGCCTTTAGCAGTAACATGTATCAGAGAGATAATCAAACCACAACCATTAAATCATACTTCTTAACATTACATACTTACTCTGTCTAATTGTCTTTTAAATTCTTCTACTCTTAAGAGGATATTTGAAAACTTTTCCTCTACGGCAGCCTCCTAGGTTTCCGTTTACCACTTAAAAACATTAAACCAAATAATTTTTCTAACGTCGCTTACTTCTTCACTTTTTGGGACCACAAGAAGATTAGAAAATTCCTTCGCAGTATTTTTCAGATCGAGTGTTGGTAAATCGTCTGACGGTCTCTCTCCAATTGCAGGGTCTACCAACCCAACAAGACTAGCAGTTGAAGGGGTAGCCATTTTGGGAAGGGACATTCCCTATTGCGCAACATGTCCAGCAAGCAGTTGGAAAAAATTAGCAAAGTTTTGAAATCAGCAAATCACCAAATACAGAGTTATAAATCTGCCAGGCAAAGAATTTCAGAGCAATTAATTTCACTGAAGAATCTTCTTGAGCAACTGGAAAGTGTCAAAGGACTATACCACATTAAGTTACCAGAGTTGACTGAGAGAACGAGTGGCAAAGTGTACCAGTCTATTCAGCGAGCCATAGGACATGTGGAAAAACACAAGTTTGTCTCGTATAGTATGTACTAGAAATTGATTTGTATAACATTGTATGTATATTATTATTATGCCCCTCACAAAAATAAACTTAGTCTAATTGTAACAGACTTCAACCGTGTGAATGTCAATTTTATATATAGGTAGAGTAAACTATTCAGAATAGGGGTATACTGTATATTTACAACCATGTGGGGACTCACGCTTGTAGATATACGGTATATCCCTGTTTTGAATAGCTTCCTATACCTATATTTAAAATTGAAATCTGCCCACAAAACATCTTTCTGGTTTTTACTAGAGCTGTGATGCAGGAGTGCTGCAGTTTGTTGGAGAGACAAGTCAAGCGACTTGAGGAGCTAATGGTTGATGTGACACTCACTGACAGAGTGGCAACTCATGTTTATTCTTCAACCCCCACCACCTTCTCGACCAATGAACAAGTACATATGATCAAGGATATGTCGTTCATTCTTCAGAAAGAGTATCCTTTGCAAAGAGCAAGACTATAAAAATGGATGACATCCTCATCCAAGGATCTCACTGTCTATATAGGTCTAATTATATATAGGCCTTTTACTCTAGAATAGATGTAGCATGTTGAAAAAGGTGTTTTAGATTACAGTATACATACTAATTGTCAGTCAAATACTGTGTTTTGTACATTTGTGAATTTTCCTATACAGCATTCAGTAATGAGGAGAGAATACGCCTACTTCATCAAGTGAGCAATTCCCTTACAAGCAAAACTTTATCATCTCTTTGTACAGAGTGGGAGAATGCTTTTGGAGACTTTGCAGCTAGAGAGTTGGGTAAGTGTGGCAATGTATACAGAATATGTTTACCTCTAAAATTGTAGCAGCCTTCTTAATTGTCAAATGTTTCACTTTTATTTGTTTAGAAATTGGAGGGCTATTATTGTATATCTTTAAAGAATAATTTGGACTCTTGGAAAATCTTTCTCTGTATATATATAAACAGACCTGAAGTTATATTTTAAAAATGTTTTTAAGCTCAAAAATTGAAAGAAAACTATATATTGTATTGTTTCAGATCATTAATTTTATATAGACATTCAACCTTATAGTGTGTATGCATTGTTTTTACATTTTACATTATGCATATATTCTTTCTGTTTATTACTATTATCTCTGAGCAATACTGAAATTAAAAATGATTAATATATAAAAATAATAATGAAAAATTACTTAAGAGACCCTTTACTTTCATACTACATTCATAGCTGAGTGATGATACAGTTTTTAATTTTGAGTATCACGTGATCGCCACTAATTAATTATATATATTTATCACCATATACGTGCATGCATGTGTACTATACCATGCATTTATTTCGCTGAACCTAGCCTTGTTACTAGTATAGCTCAGCTTACTTGCCCCCTATATATAGAGGAATGGCAGAGCTAAAGGCTCCTTCCGTCCCTGCTCTTCAATCCAGCGAGCTTAGCCTCTCTTGTGTCAGTTGCGGAGAGAAAGTAGAAGAGTTGAAATGTCTACCTTGTCTCCATCCGTTAGCTTTGTGCGAGAAGGTAGAATGTCGCGAAAAGATTTCCCATTGTGGGATATCCTGTGAGATTTGCGAAGAAATGTTTTTATTGTCTCCAGAGGAGCTTCCTTGCCATCCGTTCGCTCTGAGGAAGGCTTTAGGCAACCAGTATCAGAAAGAAGGCGTAGTCTGTCAGGAGGAACACGAAGAAGAGAGATCAGCCGTATCTTTCTGCTCAGGTTGCGACGCATTCGTGTGCCAAGAGTGCGTCGATCATCACAAATCTCGCAAGCTTTTAAAGAAGCACGAATTAAAACCTCTACAGGAAATGTTTGACCAGGGCAGTAAGAGGGAAGATTCTTTTATATGCGGGAAACACAGAAAGACATGCGAGCTCTACTGTCACGCTTGCGATGAAATGATTTGTATCGCTTGTTCCTCTGTCGAGCCACATCGATCCCACAAATTGTCGTATATTGACGATAAATTGAGAGGCTCCAACGGGACCACTCTAACACAATGCCTCTTGTCGGTGAGAGCGCAAAGAAAAGCAACCGAGGCTGCTCTCCAAGAAGTGCGAGACAGCAAAGTTAGTCTTCTACAGCAATGTCAACAATCGATAAAATTTATTGCTGAAGTGAAAGACCATCTAATTACCATGGTGAATACCCGATGCGATGGTCTTGCTGCTGAAGTGAGGGAAGCAGAAGACAAGGGAAGAAGAGAACTTGAGGTACAAGAGAGAACATTGAAAATCAATCTGAAGAAGCTTGATGCATTCCATGACCTTTCAGAAGAGATGAGTTTGAAAGGAACAACAGAAGAGCAGTTATCATTGAGAAAGAACATTGTAAATCGCATATCATCTCTCAGCAGCAGTATCTCAGTGCCAAAAGCCTCCATCCGACCTTCCGTTGGTTTTATCAGTTCTAAGGAAGAACAATTGGAAAAGGATATGTCATCACTCGGGAGTATCTGCTATGGCCCCCATCCTCCAAACTGCATTATGAAAGGACTGGAAGTGAAGGATAAAATCACTACCTGCAGAATCAGACCTTGGATAAAGAAGACTATCCACTTCAAAGTCATCACAAGAGATAAGAGAGGTAATGAGTGCAGAGGAGGAGATAAAGTGTTGGCTGTCCTTCGTCCTGTGACAGCAGGTGTTCCTGTGTTTGGCAACATTACAGATGAGAGAGATGGCACATATGAGGTGCAATTTACCAGTGTACCATCAGAGAATTGCCATCTGAGTGTAACTGTTGGAGGACGTGATGTAGCAGGCAGTCCAGTGGAGGTAAAGGTAGTTAGTGCCTCTGAAAGCTATGCAATTAAGAAAGTATTTAAGCATCCATCAGGTTTAGAGTATTTGGGTGTTGCCATAGGCCCAGATGGTTTGCTACACTGTTCCGACAGCAATGGACAAGTGACTATTCTAAACAGACAAGGTCAGGTTGTCAGAAGTTTTCAAGTCAAGAATGCTGCACGATTACGTGGAATAGCAGTCAGTAGAACAGGAAACATAATTGTTAGTGAATATAACGGCGATTTCATCAATGTATACACCGCAGACGGCAAATTTGTGAGGCAAATTGGTGAGAAAGGTAGAAAACAGAGTCAACTTAATGGTCCACTCGGCCTGGCAGTCAACAAGGAGGGCCTTATATTTGTAGTGGAGCACGACGGGCACTGTGTGTCTCTCTTCTCAGAGGAAGGCACATTTCTGTACAGCTTTGGTCACAAAGGTGAAGCTGAAGGAGAGTTTCAGTTTCCACAAGATATTCTTATAGCACCGGATGACTTGGTGTATGTTACTGATGGAGGCAGGAATCGCATTCAAGTGTTTCAACAAAATGGTCAATTTGTTAGACAGTTTGGTAATGGCATTGTAAGGGTCCCAATTGGTATATCAATCATGGCGGATGGGCACATAGTAGTAGCTTCGTATGGTGAAGATAAACTCAGCATCTTCACACAAGAAGGAAAGTGCTTCCATGAAGTGACTAATATAGGATTAAGTGGACCTTATGGAGTGGCAGTCGATAATGAAAAACTCATTTACATAGCTGATGAAGCCAACAGAAGAGTTGTCGTACTTTAACTAATATAACTATGCCTTGTTAGAGTTTTGCATAAGTGTACCAATTATATACATATCGAAATGTGTTACTTGAAACTTTCAATTTTTGAATTCTGAATAATAAACTTTGACTATATACATATACTGCATTCTATGGCTGTGATTGGTCAATTTCTTCAGTACACATCACTATATGTGCATATCTCTTGTTCCTTATCTCAAAATTTTCATCAAACTTAACAACAAATTAATAAAACAAAGGAAACTAATTATTTTCCTTTTTGAAGCAAATCTTTCTGCACAATTGGCTTGGGCCTGTCTTTAAATATGACTTTTCTCTTAATAAAAGCTATAATGTTATATTCTGTTTGACTGCTCACGACATCTATCTCCATTGCAGACTCATCCTGTCCAGGCTACATACATATAAGGTAGTCTCATTGGTATAATGTATGACATTTGAATTAAACCATTCCCTTACCTCAACTGAGTTGTGTCTCTTGCGCTTCATAACTGCCAATGGTTGTTCCAGATAGACCACCTGTCCAGTCAGTATGTGATGGCCAATGATGAGGTTGGCAACTCCACTGTCCTTAAAATACAGGTCTCCTATATTCAAAGAAGTTTACTAAACCATTAACTAAATATGGCATGACAAGGGGCTATTATTTTATATCAGAATATAGATAGTGTAGTTATATATACACTGTGAGTATATACCACAGCACCAGTATGTATCAATACACAGACTATCATAATGATAAAACATGGCTTACGTACCAATGTGCATGTTGTTGAATGGTACAGCATCTCGCGTTTCAAGTTGTCCCTGCAGTTCCACGAGACTCCAGTCTGCTACGTCCGAGCCAAGCTTGATTAACAGTTGGACCATTTTAATGTCTCTTCTTTCGCGCTAAATATTCTAATAACAAAATGGACGTCACTCCCGTAGAAGTGTTAGCAAGAGTGCGTCCCTTGAATCCCAGCGAAGGAAACACAGTTTCCACAAGCCTGCAGATAAGACAGAACACAATCTCCATCTCAGAACAGTCTCTTACGTGCAGTCGCGTGTACTATGGCGAAGATACAATGGAACACATTTACGATTCTTCAACCCTCAAGTCACTTGTTAAGCAATTTATTAATGGATATAATACAAGTATACTGGTATTTGGCGAGACTGACTCGGGTAAAGAACAAGTATTTTCAGGTAGTTCATCTCTGACCCAGGGCAGCATGGGTGCAAGGAATGGTGTCATTCACACTCTACTCGCTAAAGTATTCAGCGAGCTAACTGAACCTTCTCAGCCCCCTCTCTCGGCTGCATCATCAGCTACTCGCAGAACGGTCCACGCGGAACCCAACTTTACTGTTGTCATGAAAGTGTTTGAGTTGATCGGTACGACTTGTCGCGACCTTGTTCACGCTGCACATCCTCAAGATAGGACTAGCCAACCTGCCGTGATACTTAAAGGGACCTTCGCAGCAGTAGATGGTCTTGTTTGCAGAAACATTACTACTGCTTATGCAGGAATCCAGCTATTTGAGGAAGCTTGGAAAGGCAGAACTATGAGTGAAGCCATAGGACATGGCCATCCTCTCTCAACTCAGTTTGTAATTTTGGACTTGGAGTTGAAAGATGCCCACCTGGCCCAGCCTCTGAGGAGTAGTCTCACTCTAGTTTGCTTACCCGGTGCAGAGTCATTTCCAGACAGTCTCAGCAGTCTGCCTCACCACGCCTCTGGCCCCACCTCCACCCTGGTAATGCCCATCCGCTCCTTGGGACACTTTATTATACAAAAATCTTCAGATCCAACCAATGTCTCACTAAAACCAGACGATACTTCCCTTAAACTGATAATGGGGAATGTCCTTGGTAGTAACTGTATTACTGTTGCCATGGTAACCTTGAAACCATTTGTAACGGACTCAAATGCCAGTAAGGTCCTTCTGTATGCAAAAAGCTTTCAAAAGATTGACAATTTTCCTATACTTAACACCTCAGCTGCTCAAATGCTTGTTTTGCAATATTCTGCACAGATTGTGCAAGCTTCTGCAGCAGCAAGTAGAGGTATACATTTACTGACTGGAAGCAATCATAGTCTGCGAGCAACCACTGAACAGAGAGATCTGATGGAGTCCCTCAAAGTAGCTAATGCCAACTTGAAGTCTGAAAATGACTCATTGAAGCTTCAACTCTTGTTAAGAAATGAAAGAAACATTAGCACTTCTTCTCTTCAGAGAGTCAACGAAGAGTGCACTTCTCAGTCTATGACCTTAATGCCAAAGGAGTCCACACGAAGTCACAACTTAGCCGTTACATCGCCAGTGGTCTCCCAATACCATAAACTTGGTGTCACCATGGATGCAGATAGCCTGTCCAAGATCCTGGATAGAGAGTTGACTGTGTCCAAGGAACTGGAGCGCTTTAAGCTAATCATTGAAGACTTGAAAATGAAAAGTGAAAGTTATGAACTTGAGAACAGCGAGCTGAAGTTAAATGTAGTGACGCTGACAGCAGGTCGAGACAGCCTGCAATCAAAACTGGATGAGATGAAGCTGACCTTAGCACACCTGCAGGGGAGAGTGGCAGGAGAGGAGGAACGAGGCCTCCAGCAGCGGACAACTCTACAGGGCAAGGAACTGGCATCAGATTTACAGTTGAACCACTTGAGGGAGGAACTGAGACTAACCAGAGAAGAGTTGAGAAAGGTAGATACTTTGAACAAGGACTTGCAGTTAAAATTAAAATCTCTTGAACAAGAATATCGCCTTCGCCTGGAGAGGTACATTTGTGATCTCTCTTCCTATTTAAGGCAACACCCTCCTTCTCACTCACAGACCAACTTTATGGAAACCATTTTAACCTTTGTGGATGGTCTACTTTCTCAACTGGCAGAGAGTTATTCTGAAGAGCTCTCAACTGTAGACCAGCACCTCCAGGATGCATTGTCTCAGATTGACAGAATGGAGAGAGAACTTAACAGCGCCACCTCTGGCATACACAATCTGTGTCATGCAATAAGGGAGAGTCAAATGGCTCTGCCTGAAGAGGTGGTTGATAAACTGGTAAAAGTTAATGTAGTTCATCCAATGCATTCAATGGCAGTTGTACCTCATAGAGGGACGGATGCCTCTTCAAGGTCTAGAAAAAGTGATGAGTTGATGAAGGCTATTAACGCAACTGTGACACAAGTTCCAGTTACCATGGAAACAGTTCACCCACAAATGGAGAAAGAGTTGAACAACCTTCTGGAATCCCTGTTGTCCTTAAAGGTGTCCTTGTTAAAGAAACAAGTTGATGGACTTGTTCAAGAAAGAGGAATGTTGCATTCTAAGAGAGACCAATCTGTCAAATATCTTCAAGACCAACTGGAAGCAGTGGAAAGAGAAAAGATAGAACTCTCAATACGTTGTACAGTTATTGAGACAGAACTAAAAGAATTGAAAAACATTTTTACATAACTTTCAATCAACTACATGGTTCAGCCATTTATCGATTTTAAGATCTTTTTCTTTAATAATTTATCGTAATCGTGTCGAATTACAAGAAAAAACCCCCAAGTTGTAATCATTCTGACAGATATGGTTGAAACTACCTTTCAGTCGTATGATCCATTACCTTACTACGTCAATAACGTCAGTGATCTCGATAAGGATGTCGTTTCTGCTCATAAGGATAAAAATCAAGACGAAAAAAGGCGTCTCCTAGCCATAGGTGATAAATGTGATTATGATTTATATATCTGTATCAATAAAAGTAATCATGCCTTTCTACTGTGCATACCAGTGAAAGAAAATATATTTGAGGGAGAAAGAGATCCTTCCAAAGTTCCTGATTTGGTCCTGTGTTGGAAATTTGAATTGTGCTACGAGCATGTTGAATTGAAGATGTATAAGATTAGAAAACAACATAAAGAGTTTAAAGATTTCAGAAGTCTGATTAATCGCAGTTACTACGTGGGTAGATACCTAAAGCTTCCCGTAAAAGGGTTCGACTTTGCTGCTCTCGCGTCAGCACCGCATCGGTACGGTGTCCTAATCGGTGATTGTGTGGAGTTCTCTAAAGAGTTCTGTTTGTGTCTCCTTAGTTACTGCAGCAATGGAATTTCTTTGGAGAAGACGGTCAATGAGAGAATCCAAAAAGCATCGGCTACCGGGTTGAGTATTGAACGTCTTTCAAGAACTGTTAAGAGTTCGGGTTTCCTTGGAAACTTTTTTTTAGGAGGAATTGATATGTCCAGTTTTATTGGCAGTAGGTACTTCTGGATTGCCCTTGGCTTGTTTCTCTGTTTCCTCCTGGTATATCCGATTCTTATTGCCATACTTATCGTATGGTTGTTGAAGTAATCATATTCCATTATCAACAGCAGTAGGCCTACTAGTTTTAATTAATTAACAACATAATTTAGGGCAGCCCTTAATGCATAACTTTTTCAGCAGAATTAGATCTTTTTTGTAACTATATTCTACTATGTTATATGTATACATACCATGTCCTAATCAAGCATGTATACTGGAAAATTTGTGCAATTTGCAATTGTGTTTGGATCCTTTATTAAATAACATTTAACATCTTGCAATTGATATTTGTCAAGACACAAAATAACACTTTTCAATGAAATACATAACAGCTATACAGTATACAGTATTTAAAGATGGTTTAGTCAAGTGTTAACAAAGATTATGATAGCTACAAAATTTGTTCAATACATTTAATTGGCTGCTCTCCTGAGTACTCGATCTTCACAGGCAAACTTCAGTTCCTGTGGTTGTGTCACAGGCCGGTCACTCCTTGTAACAGTCATTGGTTTGAAGTGGCGAACAGGCTGGGCATTGTGAACCAATTTCTTTCTGTACTCCATTAACTGAAGGTTCTCCTGCTGAGCTAGCTCCTCTTGTTCAGCAGCCAATCTCCTTTGGTTATCCTCCTCAATCCTCTTCCTCTCTTCATCCAAACCAGCTCTCTCCTTAGCCCTCTTCTCTGTATTCAAGTTAAAGGGCTTAATCTCAAGGAGTGGTGCTCTGGAAGGAGGATGTTTTGGGATGAAAGGTTTGTTATGGACAGCATTGCTCTCAGTAGCTTTAAAGAGTTTTCTCTGCCTCTCCTCTTCCATTTCACGTCTCAGCTACATTAAGCAAGAAAATATTTAATTTCCAAGCGACATACGTATAAGGGTTTCATTTAGAACATTATTCAAGGGGGTAAATTCATGAAGTAAGGGGGGCAAAATAAGAATAATGAACATGCTAAAGGAGAATTTCGAAGGGGAGGGCTCCACTCCTAAATAAAACCCTGCATATATGAATATTGTACAGCCTGAATATTCACAGCACCTTCCCCTCCATTTCCTCCTGGTGCTTGGTACCCCTGTTCTCTGTCTGCAGGCTGAAGGGCTGCACTTTAGTGCACGATGGCTTCCTGTCTCCTTGTGGCTTTGAAGGTGGACAAGTCAGGTCAGGAACTGGGTTTGCATGAAACTCAAACTTCTACAATCAAAGCAATGAACAAAAGATGTGATCTACGTACGTATAAGAGAGAAACCAGTCTAATGTGGTCAGCTTGGGACCAGCTTAACTTGGCCTCGTTAGAGAGGTGGCTGCATTATAGAAAGCCTTATATACAGTCTGTATACAATCTTTGCTGTGACATAAGAGATTTAATTCAGAGTTGACTGCTCTCATAACATAACACATAATTACTTGTTCTTCGGCTAGAATATGTTTGACTCTCTCAGCTCTAGTCTTGTCATTCTGATGTCTTGTTTCGTAAGAGAAAGGTCGTGGGATAGTGTGCTTGTGTTCCAGAAGAGGTTTAAACACTGCTTTGCTTGTCTACATGAAAGGATTAAATACTAGTAAGCACCATCAGCTCAATAAGGCTGGTCTACCTGGGGGTCTAAAATACAACATATAAACACATATACGTACGTACACACATACAGTAAATCAGTCATTAAATTAGTCAGTAATCAGTATGCTATCTGTTCAGTGGGCAGTGTTTGATGTCAGTACTTACTATCAGAGTTTGACTGTACATAAATGTATGAATGACTAAACTTTATAGCCTGAAGAATATTTAGCAAGCATATACACACATGGAAATATATTATAAAACTATCACATACATACTAACATATGTACATATATACCCTAACACATAAAAGGGTATAATGTGTACCTCTGATGAAGCATCACTGTGATCACTTGACTGAGTGGTATTCATGATATCACTGCTCATGTTAACTCTCCTCTTCTTTGAGGCAAAGGAGGGAGACTGGGGCTTTGTCACTGGAATACAGGACCTCCTCGGAATACCCTAACAATAAAACAGGTACTGTAGAGTGGGAATGGGGACATGTGACTCCTATTACTCAGTCAAATCTGCCATTTTTAAAAAAAAGCAAACTAACATTGAACTACATACGTACGTGCGTAGGTTGTCCCCTAATAATTTCAATATTGTATTGTTTGTACGTACATCAAGATGCATGGTTCATATGCACGTATGTACATACCTTAGGAGCTTCCAGGATGTCCTTTGGTGCATCTGAAGCTTTGAACTGGTACTCCTTCTCCTGAGGCTGGCACTCGCTCTCCTTCCTCTTTGTCAGTCTGGAGGCAGTGGCAAGCTTGGGACTGACAGCCTGGGTGGGCGGTCTATTCTGTTCTCTTACAATACCCATGTAGTTCACCTCAAGGATCTTGCGGTTCAAAGGTCGAGCTCTAAACTGATGCCTTTAAGGAAATTACATACAACCTTATTATTACGATGAGATGTTTCGACCCATGGGTCTTCATTAACTATGGAGGTGGTCTTCATTAACTATGTAAGTTACATAGCAATCTTATATACATGTACATAGGTACGTAGCTCGGTGTATGTACGTATATAAGCTGGGCATGGAATCTTATGCACTTACTTCTGATAGTCCACCATTTCTTTTTCTTCCTTTTCTTCTTTACTCTCAACGTTGGCAGGACGAGCGCGAGACTTTGTGTGTAGGCAAGGGGATTGTGCTTGGGTGAGCCCTAATGTTGGTCTGGAGGCCGCTGGGACCTCCTTGTTGGATTTCTGGTGGAACCTCGGAGGCGTCTTCTTGTGAAAATTGGCAATGGCTTCAGCTACTGATACAAAGTTTCCCTTCTCCTTCTGAGGGATTGAGGTGGCTACATTGAAAGGCTTCACTTCTACTGATTCTGTTCTCTTGAATGATGCCTTTTTACCACTTCGTAGAGACATCTGAAACTGGCTATGGTGCTTGGGAGGTATCTTTTCACCAGATGGCTTTCTGTTACCCTTGGAAGAGGAGAACTTGAATTCTTCAATCTTTGTGCATTTTGGTATTCTTGATCTTTGTATGCACTTTGTTCCCGGGGCTTGGAGTAGCTTGTTGTAGGAATGCTTGGAAATCTGTAAGACTTGAATGCTCTCCTTTCTCTTCTTAGCAATTGTCTCCAATTCACGGTCCTCAGAGGATTTGACGTGACTAGCCTTAATCATCTGCTTCATTTGATAACGCCTACATACATACATATATTAGTAGGTTTAAGTTGTCTTCACACACAATGTCATGTGTACAATTGTACGTATGTAAGAACTGGATTTATGCCAACAGAGATAATCATACGTATATGACTCCTTAAACAGTAACAGTTATTGAAAAGGTTAATACAGAACACTTCCAGTCATACCAACTATGGATAACACTGGTCACCAATTTAATAGGACTTCGGTCCCCAGCCTACTTGGTTGGTCTAGTGTAATACGTTTCAGCTCAGTGCAATTAACTCCCCAAACTCCATCATACTAATAAATTTGTTCCGGGAGTTTTGAGGCCTAATTGGCAGTTTGGCATATTAAGCGGTTGCCACTATATATGCTTATATGTAGTTAAGATTGATCAAATATCATACGTATATCATTGTTCAATCTTCTATGTACAGTGTAACATCTACCCACCTCACACATTCAGGTGTCCTTGGAAGTGTACATTGAGGAAGATCTGGTTTTGTCTTCCTAAATATTAAAGGGAAAGTACTCAGATCACATGCATACATGTAAATTATGCAAATTGAAAAAATCATAATAATCAATATGTTGAGTTACTACACTTATTTATATACACAAAGGCATCTTAAAAGTACATTTTTAACAATTAACTTATTCTCATATTTTCTGCACTTATTGTTATTATGTATATTTATATAGGACCCCCAGGTATATAGACCAGCTTAATGAGCTGATGGGCCTCCCTATTCAAATGATAAAATGATGATGATGATGAAAAACCATTTTATTCTTAACTTTGTGTAGAAGGTGTAACATGTCAGACGACACACAGTACAAAAAGATATGTAATTGGGTACATAGAGATCACAGACTGCATACTGTAGAGGTGGTTTGCTGGTTGGCATGACTACATCAGGTTTCCTAGCAACACTTGTCTCTGGAGCATCATTCAAAGGCTCTGAATTGTTACCTATATGAGGCAATATACAAATGTACATGGGTACATAGAGCATGTACAATTAGTATACTGGAACTCCACCTACGTATAACTACTTTACAGGGAGACCAGTAAATTAGGTACAAGGCGAGATATTAAGTGATCAGGTCACTGATTAAGGGTAAAATTCCCAGAAACAACTTTCTGGCCCAGTGGAGAAGAAACTCTTGTATCCTTGTCCAAAGTTCTCACTAGGTTTAGTTCCTTATAGCCCTTTATTCTAAAGTAGATGTAGCCAGTTGAAAGGAAAAATGGTGTGTTAGATTATTCATATACCTGCATCAATTTCTGTGGTAACTTGAGAAGAAGTTGGTTCTTCCCTCGATCCTGTAACAGCTGCTTCTTCAGAGGTAACTTCTTCTTCTTTATTGATTTCACTTTGAGATTCAACAAAATGATCTTCGAATGCCAACTTGGGCGCAGATGGCTGGGAAGCACTCATTATCTTCTTCGCTTCTTCCTTGGTAATTTCCAAGATGTCCCCTTCGTTCTCATCTGTCACAAAAATGCCGCCATCGCTACCTGGCTGAGTGTCTATATAGAAAGAAATGCTTTAAGTAATTAACACTGTTTAACAGGGAGACTTCTCAAAGCTCATAATCTTACCAAACCAGGTGTCGGCATTAGCGTCATCTTCCAATTCGCCTCTCCTGAATAAAGCAAAATCAATAAATCGAGGAGCATCACATTCAAAGGTTGGATCAATATTTTCCATATTTTCCATGTTCTTTGTCAATTGACGAAGCTAGTATGGTTTACGTTCAAAATCTACCGCCCCTTCGAAGTTGACCAATCAAATGTTGTTTCCATATATGGCGTGCTGACGGTCTAGAAATGACCACAGAATCTATTTAAACAATAATTGATGTATAATACAGGTATGAACTATACTGACAACTATCCATCAGTCAAACTAATATAGTTTCTTCATTTTCCCTTCAAATCTCTTTGCCAGGCTACTATATTTGGAGAGGGTGGAGACACTTAGCACATATTTGCTCAAGTAGAAGAGTATTAGGAACGACCACTTTCCAATCCAGGCTTCCTCCAACAGATTTGAGGTAGCAACCAGAATCAGCTCTGCACATCTAACAGAGGATACAGTTATAAATCACAAAGGTTGCACTGATCAAAACTTGTATCAACAGTGGAATCTCATTATAGTGAAGCTCAATGGGGACCAAAATAAGTTCCTTATATCGAATATTCACTATATTGAATGTACGTATATAATAGTGTACAACTTTTACTGGGGCTAGCAAAGTACTTCACTATATATACTGAGATATTCACTATAAATATTTTCATTATAATGAGATTCTACTGTACCCAGGTTTAACATGGCCTTGCGAACACTGTGGTAAATGAATGTAATAATAATCACTATCGTAATGTTGGATGTAAGGATAAATGCATTAATTAATGAACTATCATATTACAAAAATGGTTATTATACTAATAGAGCTAAGGAAAGCATGTTATCTTAGGATATTGATAATGAAAAACATATACAATCAAGCCTGCAAACCTTTCCGGACTGATGGCATGAGCATTTGTCATTTTATAAATATCATCTCCAAGATCACAGGATTTTAGTCTCTTTTCTCCACCTGCCACTCTAGAGTCGGGAATGAGGTTTGAGGAGACCGGCCCAGGACAGACTGTTGTCACGGCAACACCTTTACCCAGTAACTCAGTCCCCACTCCTTCTAATAAGCCAAACAGTGCAAATTTTGAAGCCGAGTAGGAGGTGCTAAATGGACTTCCAACTTTACCAGCAAATGAGGATATACCAACAATATGGCCGCTCTTTCTATCAAGCATATCTACATTGTGGGGTTATCAATTTAAGAAAGCATTCATTTTTACACTATTGTTGTACTGCTGTATTGTTGTAGAAGGAATCCTTATTCTATTATTGTTGTACGTATATAACACTACATTTAACAAATCATCTTTTGCAAGAAAGTCAGTACTACCAGATTAGTCATAATATACACTACACAGACCTGGTAGGAGAGCTCTAGTTAATGCTCTTGGTCCAGTGTAGTTGCTGTCCATTATCAGTTTGTCAACTTCTTCTGAAACATCTGCAAAGAATCCCAGCTGCCCCACTCCAGCTGCGTGAATAAGGATATCAATGTGTCCAAAGGCTTGCGTAGACTCTTTAGCTACTTCGTGAATAGATTCAGCATCACACAAATCCAGTGTTACAATCCTGTAGACATGAAAGAGTACACTTCTAGTATAATAAGCCAAATCAAGAAGCCAAAGGCAGGGGTTCTTAAGGATATATCACAAATTTGAGTGGTAGCCTAGGACATTTAAAAACCGGCAATTTACTCTCTTCAAGAGGGGCCCAGGGGGAATACCCTTAAAAAGAATACCCTGATAGGTGTTATACACATAGTTTAATACCACACACACTTTGCACTCTCTGGATTGGCCATCCCATTCTTCACCTCCTGAAGTCTACCCAGCTCTGACTGCGGAGCACTGAGCACTAGTTGACTACCCAATATGGACAGCTGCTGACAGAGACAACTACCTACTGACAATAGGAGAAGTATATGATATGAAAACTGATCATTAAATGACTCATTAATATAGTAATAAAGATATATAAAAGGCTCATTGATACATCCATAGCTCTAGGCCTTTTATTAGAAAAGGAAAAGTGCTCAGTTCATATATATATAATGCATCCCAGTAATGCTCACTTCCTCCAGAAGCACCAGTGACCAAGATAATTTTGTCTTGAAAATACTTTCTCCTTAAACTACAAGACGATAACGTCAGGTCTGCATCTGATAAAAGTATCTTTACGATCTTGTATAACAGCCACAAGAGAGTTAGGAGAAAGATAACGCCGAGCACTTGCAAGACATCCATTTACTTGCTTAGCGAATTCTTTGAAATTGGTTTATTCAAGAAATGCTATCTCAATATATTATATACTTAGCAAGTAGAGATCTTGATGAAAAGACACTGAATCCTTAACCAAAGTACCGTTAGAGTTGTAGCTGATCGCTGGTCGCAAAAAAGAAAAGTATAGACTAAAGTTGAGGAAGCCAGCCCTTTCGTTTCGCAATCATGACCGGCTATTCTACGTATATAACTTGAAGATTCATTCACAGACATCTTTCTATATGTACAATTGTGCAAGTCTATATTTTATCAATTTAACTACTTTTGAGTACTTTCTGGCTTAATTTCTAATGTTTAAATATATACACTATTTCTATACACATTTAGTATAATATGTTTAATACAATCATTTTAAAGTCTTTAACTTCATTGATAGCTTAGATGTGTATGTGAAATTTCCCTGCTTCATCAAAAAGTTTGCTAGTGATGGGAAATACTGCACTAGATACATGAACTGGAGGAGTGGAAATGTCCCTATCCAAACCTCCTCTAATTTGTTTGATGCAGCAATCAAAATCAGTTCGGCAACCCTATAAAAATAACGAAAGTGAGTGAGCTTGTATTCATAGAATGTATATATATACTCCTGGACTTCATATGTATACGTATACTGTATGTTTCAACCACCCACACAATATATAGGACTTTTCTCTATTATAATCAATGTACTGTTGTTATACTTGCCTATCGGGTTTCATCTGCTTTATTGAGCTAGTGAACTCTTTTAGTAGATTTTTTGCATCTGGATCTCCCCAAACTCTTGCTCCATTTGGAAGAAGACTATTCTCAAGCAATGAAGATTTAATACTTGTGGTTGGTATCACTATCGTAGTACTAATGTTGGAACCAGCAAGTGCAGCCTGCATGAAGCATGTATATGGTAGAATATATATGATTAAAAGTCCATATATATAGGACACAGCAACAGTTATCTATCAATCTTTCAATCACAAATCTAGGTCTAAAATGTCATTTAAAAGTTTGAAGTATGTCAATATTTGCCCTATATCTCTCACCATACATTAAGTTGGCATACAAGAATTATGAAACATTTAGGGCTGTAACTCTGTCAAATTGAAAGATATAAAGCTAATACTTGGTGTCAGCATTTACAGACAGCCAAAATGTATATCCTTTGAATTTTAGATGACAAGATTGAAATGATGATAACGATAGAGTGATATCAATTTATATCGCGATATACTATTATCCAATAAATATCGGGACATCTCAAAGTTAAAACATTTCTATTCGGGGCCAACCAGAAACAACTAGAGACAGTCCAAACGCGGTAGTCAGAAGGCCTTTATATAGAGACAGGCAGCCATCAACCTATTACAGCATTTGAGATTGAAGGTGGCTGGTTATACTAGTTTACGTTCATATCGGAACACCTCTCGCTAAAATCGTTTCTACATGGGACCCGAAAAGTTGTCCTGCTCGGCCTATTAAGACACTTACAGAATTTTATCCACTTTCACCAGTTCCGAGATGAACCACGAATACTGGATATACCTTTAAAATGTCTTGAAACGATGCAGTGTTTTGGAAAATAATTGAAACATTTCGACTACATTTTTCTTGAAAATACCCTATTCTTAAGTATGGAATTGCGCCAACCACAATCGTTTCCTTTTGAAATTTTCTTGTTTAAATAGAAGCGCAAAACCTTATAAAGTAGGCCTACCTGGACACATCTCTATGGTGGTAGCGGTTCCCATAGGGGTTGGTAGCGCTTAGACTCTGAAGCTGTCTCCTAATCGGTTGGTGCCATAGAGACGTGCTCACCAATAATCCGGATTTCGGGGGGGTTCCACGTAATGTGGGATTGGCATCTGATATCTTAGGATTCATATGAGTCGGCCATATCGAGAAGAACTGGTTCTTCTCACGCAAGTGACACCCAAAGCTCAACTCGGCAGAGCGTTACCACCGATCCCGGCCTCTGAGCGTCGTGGATGGTAGCGTTCGGTATGGTCCAACTTTTTTTCTTTAGAGTTTCGTTGGCCGTCGATCGGCAAAATTTCACTTTAACGACATCCATATAATATATGTGGATAGATACTACTTCAACAACAATCAAGTACTACACAGTGCATATCCATGTGTATAAGAAATCTTTCAAAGAGTTCTATTTTTTCAGAAATATATACAGTACCGCATTTTCACTCTTACACCTACTCAAGGTCGGCCATTTATAGTATTACGCAATTAGGGTTAGTTAATGTATGGTGAGAGATAGGGCAAATTTTTTGTAGAAATCAAAATTTCTAAAACTGTTTGGAAATGTTTCATACATGTCTGTGAATGTAGACACCAAGTTTAAGCTTCATATTTAACGATTTGACAGAGTTACAACACTAGATGTACATTGTATTAAGAAAATGTATGGGGAGAGATAGGGCAAATTTATGTAGAAATTAAAATTTCTAAAACACTTTAGAAATGTTTTATACATGTCTGTGAATGTAGACACCAAGTTTAAGCTTCATATTTAACGATTTGACAGAGTTACAACACTAGATGTACATTGTATTAAGAAAATGTATGGGGAGAGATATATAGGGCAAATTTATGTAGAAATCAAAATTTCTAAAACACTTAAGAAATGTTTTATACATGTCTGTGAATGTAGACACCAAGTTTAAGCTTCATATTTACCGAATTGACAGAGTTACGGCACTAAATGTACATTTGTTAAGTTAATGTATGGGGAGAGATAGGGCAAATTTATGTAGAAATCAAAATTTCTAAAACTGTTTGGAAATGTTTCATACATGTCTGTGAATGTAGATACCAAGTTTAAGCTTCATATTTACCGAATTGACAGAGTTACGGCACTAAATGTACATTTGTTAAGTTAATGTATGGGGAGAGATAGGGTAAATTTATGTAGAAATCAAAATTTCTAAAACTGTTTGGAAATGTTTTATACCTGTCTGTGAATGTAGACACCAAGTTTAAGCTTCATATTTAACGATTTGACAGAGTTACGGCACTAAATGTACATTTGTTAAGTTAATGTATGGGGAGAGATAGGGCAAATTTATGTAGAAATCAAAATTTCTAAAACTGTTTGGAAATGTTTCATACATGTCTGTGAATGTAGACACCAAGTTTAAGCTTCATATTTAACGATTTGACAGAGTTACAACACTAGATGTACATTGTATTAAGAAAATGTATGGGGAGAGATAGGGCAAATTTATGTAGAAATCAAAATTTCTAAAACACTTTAGAAATGTTTTATACATGTCTGTGAATGTAGACACCAAGTTTAAGCTTCATATTTACCGAATTGACAGAGTTACGGCACTAAATGTACATTTGTTAAGTTAATGTATGGGGAGAGATAGGGCAAATTTATGTAGAAATCAAAATTTCTAAAACTGTTTGGAAATGTTTCATACATGTCTGTGAATGTAGACACCAAGTTTAAGCTTCATATTTAACGATTTGACAGAGTTACGGCACTAAATGTACATTTGTTAAGTTAATGTATGGGGAGAGATAGGGCAAATTTATGTAGAAATCAAAATTTCTAAAACTGTTTGGAAATGTTTCATACATGTCTGTGAATGTAGACACCAAGTTTAAGCTTCATATTTAACGATTTGACAGAGTTACGGCACTAAATGTATATTTGTTAAGTTAATGTATGGGGAGAGATAGGGCAAATTTATGTATATAGAAATCAAAATTTCTAAAACTGTTTGGAAATGTTTCATACATGTCTGTGAATGTAGACACCAAGTTTAAGCTTCATATTTAACGATTTGACAGAGTTACGGCACTAAATGTACATTTGTTAAATTAATGTATGGGGAGAGATAGGGCAAATTTATGTAGAAATCAAAATTTCTAAAACTGTTTGGAAATGTTTCATACATGTCTGTGAATGTAGACACCAACTTTAAGCTTCATATTTAACGATTTGACAGAGTTACGGCACTAAATGTACACTTGTTAAGTTAATGTATGGGGAGAGATAGGGCAAATTTATGTAGAAATCAAAATTTCTAAAACTGTTTGGAAATGTGTCATACATGTCTGTCAATACTGATATAGAGTATCAGATTCATATCTCTCCATTTGGCAGAGTTACAACACTAAATATACTTCGAATTACTGCTATACAAAGTTAATGTACGTATGGTGAGAGATAAGGCAAATTTGAGTTGATTTCAAAATTTGTAAAACTCATTGGAAATCTTTCATTCATCTCTGTGAATACTGAGCTAGAGTTTCAGATTCATATCTCTCCATTTGGAAGAGTTACAGCCATAAATGTACTTTGAATTACTGCTATACACAGTTAATGTATGGTGAGAGATACGTAGGGCAAACTTGAGTAGATATGAAATTTGCAAAAGTCATTGGAAGCCTTTCATACATCTCTGTGAATACTTACACAATGTTTCAGCTTCATATCTCTCCATTTGACAAAGCTACAGCACTCTAATGTACATTAAATTTCTACTACCTTAAATGGTGTAGCATATATATCGTGCGATATTATTATGCAAATTATCGGCATACCAAGTTAAAATGTTTTGACATGAATGGGGCAACTAGAAACACGCAGGGACAGTCCAGAACGCAGCTGTCAGAAGGTCTTTACATAGAGGCAGGTAGCCATTCTACTATTACTGCAATTGAGATTGAGTGTGGCTGGTTATACCTGTTTACGTTCATATCGGAACACCTCTCGCTAAAATCGTTTCTACATGGGACCCGAAAAGTTGGTCTCCTCCGCCAATCAAGACACTTACAGGATTCTATCCATTTTTCCCAGTTTCTAGATGAACCACGAATACTGGATATACCTTTAAAATGGCTTGGAACGATGCACTGATCCCGAGTTAACTTGATATAATTTGACTACATTTTTCTTGAAAATACCCTATTCTTAAGTATGGAATTGCGCCAACCACAATCGTTTCCTTTTGAAATTTTCTTGTTTAAATAGAAGCGCAAAACCTTATAAAGTAGGCCTACCTGGACACATCTCTATGGTGGTAGCGGTTCCCATAGGGGTTGGTAGCACTTAGACTCTGAAGCTGTCTCCTAATCGGTTGGTGCCATAGAGACGTGCTCACCAATAATCCGGATTTCGGGGGGGTTCCACGTAATGTGGGATTGGCATCTGATATCTTAGGATTCATATGAGTCGGCCATATCGAGAAGAACTGGTTCTTCTCACGCAAGTGACACCCAAAGCTCAACTCGGCAGAGCGTTACCACCGATCCCGGCCTCTGAGCGTCGTGGATGGTAGCGTTCGGTATGGTCCAACTTTTTTTCTTTAGAGTTTCGTTGGCCGTCGATCGGCAAAATTTCACTTTAACGACATCCATATAATATATGTGGATAGATACTACTTCAACAACAATCAAGTACTACACAGTGCATATCCATGTGTATAAGAAATCTTTCAAAGAGTTCTATTTTTTCAGAAATATATACAGTACCGCATTTTCACTCTTACACCTACTCAAGGTCGGCCATTTATAGTATTACGCAATTAGGGTTAGTTAATGTATGGTGAGAGATAGGGCAAATTTTTTGTAGAAATCAAAATTTCTAAAACTGTTTGGAAATGTTTCATACATGTCTGTGAATGTAGACACCAAGTTTAAGCTTCATATTTAACGATTTGACAGAGTTACAACACTAGATGTACATTGTATTAAGAAAATGTATGGGGAGAGATAGGGCAAATTTATGTAGAAATCAAAATTTCTAAAACACTTTAGAAATGTTTTATACATGTCTGTGAATGTAGACACCAAGTTTAAGCTTCATATTTAACGATTTGACAGAGTTACGGCACTAAATGTACATTTGTTAAGTTAATGTATGGGGAGAGATAGGGCAAATTTATGTAGAAATCAAAATTTCTAAAACTGTTTGGAAATGTTTCATACATGTCTGTGAATGTAGACACCAAGTTTAAGCTTCATATTTAACGATTTGACAGAGTTACGGCACTAAATGTATATTTGTTAAGTTAATGTATGGGGAGAGATAGGGCAAATTTATGTAGAAATCAAAATTTCTAAAACTGTTTGGAAAGGTTTCATACATGTCTGTGAATGTAGATACCAAGTTTAAGCTTCATATTTACCGAATTGACAGAGTTACGGCACTAAATGTACATTTGTTAAATTAATGTATGGGGAGAGATAGGGCAAATTTATGTACGTAGAAATCAAAATTTCTAAAACTGTTTGGAAATGTTTCATACATGTCTGTGAATATAGATACCAAGTTTAAGCTTCATATTTACCGAATTGACAGTGTTACAGCACTAATTGTACATTTGTTAAGTTAATGTATGGGGAGAGATAGGGCAAATTTATGTATATATATATCTCTCACCATACGTACGTACATTAAGTTGGTATACCAGAATATTTATATAGCTATAACTCTGTCAAATGGAACGACATCAAGTTAATACTTGGTGTCAGCATTTACAGACAACTATAAAGCATGCCCAATGAGTTTTAGAAATTTAAAGTTTCCTCCTACAACACTTTCAAACGCCCTCTTAGTTCATCTTCTATTGTCCATATTTACATACATCTTAGTTTGACTCAATTGTCATACAAATAGTCAAAGAGATCTAGACCCATGGCCAGCCGCAGTATACTTTAAATTTATCATGAATTTTGGATTTTATAGATTCATGGTTTGTTATTCTTATAATGTATACGTGGGTTATATATTACCTCATATTTCAAACTCTTAAGCAATCCCATCATTGCAAATTTTGAAGCTGCATAGCCAGCTCCATAGGGTTCTCCAGCAGTTCCTGCCAGTCCCACAAGGCCTATCACATGACCGCCTCCATTACTCTGCATACCTAATAAATTGTCGAACAAGCGCATGTGCACATACAAATATAATAACTTTGAAAAGAGATATGTGCATTTTATACAAACGCTATAGCTAATCTACTCTATATATATATGTAAGCCTGTGAAATAGTTACATTTTACAGAGATACAATCCATATCAATCCAATAATTCATCTTTATTATATAAATATATTTATAGTAAAGTAAAACAAAAGCCTATTGTCCATAAAGGAACAAAAAGGTGCTACATGAGCAGGGGTACACTCTGTCTCTATCACAAATTTGCACACTATTAATCCTACCTTAGATAGTATAGTGTCTGGAGTAATTATAGTGTTAACGTTATATATATAATATCTGTACTTATGATGATACCTCTGATCTGACTCTTAATTAAAGTAGAAACTTGCTTACTATAGACATATAAGGCATAAACATGCACTAAGTACTATAAGTTGAGATATAGTAAAATTAGTGATAGCTCACTAGGAATTATAGATCGTATTATTTCTGCTGGTCCAAGGTAATTGACACTCATGACATTGTAATCCACTTTACTTGAAACATCTTCAAGGCGACCCAGCTGGTGAATACCGGAAGCAAAAATAATTATATCCACGTGACCAAATGCCTTTGTAGCTTGCTCAACCTTCTTTGACAAAGAGTCAATGTCTCTCAAATCAACGACTACAATTCTTTAAGACATGCAAAGGTATTTTGGTTTAAAAACAGAAAGTAATGATTTGTTGGATATACAATTAGGTAATTTTGAACTTATTGATCTAAGCATACATATACATATATATGTATAATTATATAAACACTTGCATATAACTTTCACATTATATATATAATATATTATGTACAAATATGTCCAACAAAGATACATCATCACATATATATATGTACTAAATATTAAGTAGGAAAGATTCACTTTCAATATCATGCAATATGTAATAAGATACACATATACTCAAGGAAGTGATATCATCCTAGTCAATTGGTTAGGAAAATGAACTTTTATATTATATAACCTGTGATTGGAGTTAAAATCCTAAAATAAACACCCATTGAACACTTACTAATAAAAAAGGGTGCTCAGCCTAGATATACTGGAAGTGGGTCGTACACTTTACTTTACCGACAGAATTTCCCCATACTAAACTTTCATATCACATAATAATTATGTATTATATGAAGCACTAGTACTGTATACATAATATTTTACTAATGTCGCGTATTTTTCTTACTTTGCGCAGTCTGCATTTGCTAGACCTTCCCTCAAGTTTTGCAATTTAACAAGATCTTCCGGAAGTGACGATATAACCAATCGACACCCAGTCCTGGAAAGGCATTCAAGTAGACCACTTCCGACTACAATGTTGACATGGAAACGAGTACTCATATATATATTACCTTTTGATAGGCACACTGATAAAATGAGTAATGAACAACGTACTAACTTGCTCCACAGGCGCCCACAATCCAGACCACCTTACCGGAAAAGTAGGATACCTTTAGTTTACTATTGTGGAGCTGCAGATCTGAATCTGATCGCAATAGTTTCACGGCCAGGAATATTATAAACCCTAAAGTTATAATTGCCACGAGACCTATTATTTCCAATATAATTAACACCATGACTACTAGATCAGCGATCGTTACGGACAACTAGGTCACCCATGTACATCGAGAACTTCGCGATAGATGAATCCACCTGGAATGTAATTGATAAATGGAGATTCCGTATATCAACATCCGTTACATTTGTAAGGATATAACTAATATATGTGTAATTATATACCTATATGCAATATATATATATACGTGCGCACTGTATGCATGTACACACGGATAAAATATAGTCTAATACATGCATGCGGAGTTCCCAGAAAGAGCTGTCTGGAGCAAAAGAAGAAAGAGAAGACTCCTGTATCTTCATCCAAAAGCTCTAAGCAGGTTTGTATAGCTAGTTCCCTATAGGCTTTTTATTTATTACAGAATATGCATAGCATGTAGGAAAAAATGGTGTATTATTTATAATGATATATACATATACATGTTTATAAAACATAAATGACTATAATAATGTACATTGAGTTCAGCAGGACAAAGTTCTATTAAAAACACATTCCCTGCAGACTCTCATCTGTATATAAATTTCACTGTGGAGAGTGATGACCCAATTTGTAAATCCAGCAAGATTTCTTTCAATACCTATTGCTTCAGCAGGCACTGTTTCATTGACAAAGGGACACAGATAACGCTGGTCCTTCAAAGTCAATTGAGCTCCACATCCGCAGCCTCTTGTCACAAGCTGAACAACATTAAAACATGCAGACATTCAATGGACATGCCAGACAACATTATGTATTATATAAGGGATAAGAGATACGTTGGTATAATTGTGAACATTTTTATATATACATATATGTGTGTGCATGTATATTTTTCTATACCTGTCTTTTTTGTGGTATTTACGTATATTAGACTATGTACACGTACAAGTTTCTGTATGTTTATATTTCCCATATATACAATGCATGTGTCTTTCCTATGTCTATAGACAGCTATAGAGTGCTTACATATTTCTCCATTGCATCTTTCACTTTATGCATTCTCTGAAGTTGTTTACATACAGAAGAAAATTCTGGATTGGAATTATTGCATAGTTGGTGGCCAAGTGCGATAGCTCCTTTGAGTTGTGGCAGGTGCTTCAATGTGAAATTTATCAGAATGAACTTCTCAGCTAGTATACTATTAACAGTATTACTGCTGGAGCTACAAATGACATCTTGCATCTATATAGAAAATTTAAATCTCGTGATCATTCACTTAAACTAATATATTTGTATATATATCTGCAATTGATTAAATTAAGCCGCACGTGTATATATATATGATAAGGATTACCGTAAATGTGGATTTGCAATGAAGTGTTGCTGTGACAAAGACTTTAAATGCTTGACAGTGCAGTTCACTTGGAGAGATGACATCTGTTGTATTATATAAAGTAGTACAGTTAAGGTTAGTACTATCTTCATTAAAACATGGAGCACCTTGAGCTCTGAGAATACTAAGAAAAAACACTATGTGGTTTAACACTAATATAAGTGTGACTGGCTGCATAACTACAATTGGTTTTGCCGAAAATTTAACACAGTATAACTGCTGCCTTTTCATAAACTATAGCTGACACATTTACTTCCATCTATTTATAGTCTTTGAAGTGATGTTTACCTTCATGAGTTACACCCAAATTTATCATGTAATAAAGAAAGACAAATTAATATACCCAAGAGTTCCCCATGCATTTAACTGATCATGATTATGACCTTTGAATGCATATTAATATACAGTTCCATATAGAACTATAGATGAATATATTGTCTAATTATCTTAATTGTTAGACGGCAATTGGACTACAAATGTTCACATCACATGAGTGTCTGTGTTGCGTGAGGATTAAAGGTAAAATAAACAAGTACGTATTGGACACTGCACATTTATTTATATACCTATACATACATATTATTACAATTATCACAACACTGTGATATGCAAAGGTATATATACAGAAGATTACACAATTACAAATCAACTATATAATATATATAATAGTCCTCATAAATATGAGCAGATATATAAGCTATACTGCATGCATGTATATAATTATAAACTTACAACCATATACAGGATATATAGTCTACTTCCTATATATATGAAAAATCTAAGATACCATTTTCCTACATGCTATATGCCTATTCTGTAAAAGAGCCTATAGGGGAACTAAACCTGAAGAGAGCTTTTGGATGAGGATACATGAGTCTTTTCTTCCTTCTTTTCCCTTCTTTCATCTTCTTCTCCACTGGGTCAGACAGCCGTTTCTGAGAATTCCACCCTTCATCAGTGATCCTGGGAGTCTTTGTCTTTTCTTTATCTTGATCTTCTGTGAATCCTATATATACTAATAAAATAATACTCATGATGGAATTCAGCACCAATCAGTATTTATATACTGTATATGCATACATATTATTTATTTATATTTTTACTTTCAATAAAACAGCACCCCATATGTACATGAGGGCTTAATGCACCCAGGCTACCGGGCTATGTACGTACCTGGGCAGATATTGCCTGATAGCCTTAAGTAGTGATTGATG
Organism: Chondrosia reniformis; assembly: GCA_947172415.1. NCBI lineage: Eukaryota > Metazoa > Porifera > Demospongiae > Chondrillida > Chondrillidae > Chondrosia > Chondrosia reniformis. The sequence goes on from OX359200.1 coordinate 6,584,846, forward strand.
GTTAATATATACGTGTCTAAGTATAGCCCTGTGCCCCTTAATCAGCACTGATTGGTATTTACCTAGGTTATAATTAGTTGATGCAGCATGCACAGATCTTAAGCTTAGCTATAGATTAATCGTTAAAAGTGTAATTTTAATTATTAGGTTTTATGGAGATGAAATTTTGCATCAAAATTGTGTCTTGTGTTGTAGTTGTTGTGCAATGTTTTAAGTTGTTATGCAATGCATGTCCTGTTGGTCAGGTCCACTGGTCACGGGGCAGTCAATGGGTATGGTTAAATATATTCACTGAGAGATTATGAATGACCAACCAAGTGTATACTGTGATTGAGTTTAAATATCTTTCATTTTCACTTTAAGATTGTTATAAATTGTACCACCAATTACAAAAATGACAAAAGACACAAAGACATATATGTTACTCTATATCACAAGAAAATATCCTAATTAATCAGTTAATATCTGTGTAACATGCTAATGGCTTCAGCAGAACAACAACGCACATGCTGCTCTGGATCTTTTAAGAGTAAAATCAGAGCTACAAGAGATAAAGATGCAGAGTATTGAATAAGTCCTACAATGCCAGTTGGAAATACATATTAGTAGATAAACAAGCTCTTATATTTCAGTGTACGTAGGTACATCAGAACTTCATAAAACTACAATTGGGCCCTCCTCAATCAACAAGTGCACAGTGGCTTGGATATAATTTATGACCAACACTAATATGAGGTTAACTAAATTACATAATACAACTATTTTCCTTGACTTGCAGTTTAGGATGAGGATACAGTATGACTACGCTTCCTTTTACACTAGGCAAGACAGTTTCTGACCAAAATCAGTGACCTTGAAAGTCTTTGCCTTCTTGGCCCCTCATAAGCCTATGCCTAACTGACCTTCACTGATGTGTTCTTTGGAAATGACTCCTACAACTTTCTCAGGAAGATGACCGAGAGCAAACCCTACAGAGAGGAAACAGTCTCATTATCTCAAAGGTACACAGTAATGATTAAATACATTAAATACTCTCTTAGCGAGATAATCAATTACTCCCAGTGTTTGTGTAAGGGATTCTTTTAGGGGAAAACCGAGTGTTAGTGTATACAATAAATAAGGACGGACCATTTAGTTATTGAAAGTTATTACATCAAATGAAAACGTGACTATACACTGCTGATTAAAAAAACTACCTACGTTGAGGTGTAGTTGTATGATTGTAGCATACTATATACAGCCCTTATAGTATTAAGTATACACAGTAGTCCCATACCAACAAAAAGGGCAGCATTCCCTCTGATATGAGGTGTCTGGTGCTTGAAGAAGGACACTGCATCCATCACATAAAAGTTCATCTTATCAGGAAAGTCTACACCCTAGGTAAGTTAAACATCACCATCAAGACACATACATGTAGTGTTATACATACTGTAGACAATGTCTGTGTAGTAAACTCACCATTTGCTTACAGAAACTGTTCAGAAATTCACCATAAAGCAGAACTGAATTTTCCTCAAGATTATTTTGAAATAATTCATTAATCTTTGCAGATTTTAACAAAGGTCCAACTCGTTTAAGAGCAAATTTGCAAGCCTAACATTAAAAACAAAATTTCAAACTATCTTCTTGAATAAGCTTAGCTATGGTACCACCCACCATTACAACAGTAGGGTCTTCCTCATTCAGGTGCAGGAGAAGCATAATAAAATTAGTTTGAATTTGTTCCAAGAAGGGTCCTCGTGAAGGTCCGTCACTGAATCTAGCTAGACTGCCAAAGAGGTTAAAGGCGGCCGCTCTAACAGAGGGTAACTCCTTGAAAAGGGAAAGACAGACATTTTGACACAATTCTATTTTGCAGTTACTGTAAAAGTACAAATGACAATGATCTAAATAATAAATTGTCATATAATATTGCTAAATCTCATAATAATTATCACATAACATCCTCTCAAGGAATGGGTCCAACATAATATTGTTTTATGAAAGTAACTGTCAAGGAAACTAGGAATTGGATTTTTGAAGAGATTATTAATAGTCCAAACAGATGGACACCTACATGCTTAGTTATAAATCACATACAAATGAGTTTAAGTTGTTCGGACCCAGATAAGGCCAAAAACAACAGATTCATCAGATCATTAATTTCGACACTATAGGTGACAAACTATCTCAACAATAACTTTTTCAAATTTTAAATTCCCCATCAATTTTTTGCATAACCACTTGAAATTCCACATGTGTGTGCAGGTGTATACGTATGCATACCTTCTCAAAACAGGGTCTTATTCGAAGGGAGATGTTGATTAAGATTGGTCTAACATGGCCTTCTTCAATACGCTCAAAGACTTTTGCCAAGCCAGACATGGCTTCCATGGTGATGAGCGCATAGGGATCCTCTCTGTCGTCCATGCCTGCCATCAGGGCTGAGAGTACAGTTGTCGAGAACTTGGATATCTTTTAGAAGGAATATTGCACAATAACTTACAACAGTGCAAATCACCAGACACATGCATAATTTTGCTTGATGGAGGATAAAGCAAAAATTCAAACATTGTCTATAAAACCTACTGTAATAAATAAACTACATGTTTTGGATTGATCTACACAATGCTTTCTATACCGTTACATCAATAGAAAGGAAAATCTATCATTAAGGCTTTATATATAAAGTGCCTATGTATGTAAGTGGATATTCACCTTATAAATATGACAATTACTAAGCTATACAATAATATATGTATACCTATTGTTACAGGACACGTAGGTATGGTAGATCATGTTGGAGTGGACTATTACTAATGAAGGGGTTTTACCTGCTCCCCTCTGATGTCAGCAATATTGCCCAATCCCTGAATACAAATCTTTCTCACAGCAAATGAACTGTCCACCTGTCTCCCCAAGAGGAAATTCATCAACTGTTCTGCTATATCCACATCTCCCGCCTTCAGATTTAATATCAGCTGGAGATGAAAGCAAAGAAACAAATGCTAAGATACTAGTAGTCTGGCGAGCCAGACCTTACGTCTGATACGCTCGCCTGACTAAGATATAATCCAACTCAACCACAAACAACAAATAGCAAGTCATATCTGCATGAATAATCTAACACACCATTTTTCAACACGCTACATCTACTAATAAAAGGCCTATAGGGAAGTAAACCTAGTGAGAACTTCGGATGAGAATACAATAGTTTTCTCCTTTTACTTCTCTGCTCATGTTGCTTTTTAGTATGTTATTAGGTATTAGGTAAGAGTAGCTCAAATGAAACAATGTCACAGAGACTGACAAATTCGTAATTCTACCCCCTTTAAATACACATCTCATTTCCCGCTCTCCAATACCTGAGCAAAGAATGACACAACCATTATCCTTTGGTTTTCATACACACTGCTTAGGGACAGCGCCATCACCTCCACGACCTTGGGAATCCTTTGTCTCTCCTTGTTGCCAAATGTACTGCAGTAAGACATCAAAGACATTGAAAAATAACTGTTAGATATACAATATTATTATATATATCCATTACAGTCAAAATCTGGGAAAAGGAAAATGTCACATGACTGTATGAAAGAGGTCACATGACTGTATGAAAGAGGTCACATGACTGTATGAAAGAGGTCACATGACTGTATGAAAGACGTCACATGACCATATTGGAGATGGTACTGTACTTGACTTACCCTGCAACCACCATAACTGCATTGGGAAAAGTGTCAAACCTGTCAAAATGGCCCCAGGCGGTGTGGTAGTCCAAAGCCTCTGCAATGTACTCGCTGTCAGCATTCAACAGGAACTCCCTGAAGGCATCCTTGGCCAAACTGAAATAAATATAAGGATACTAATACAAATGTTTGGTTTCAGTTTAATAAGTTTGAAATTGAACCTGAAAATGGTCGGTTGACAAAAAGGTTTCCACCGCATTTAAAACATCTAGATATTCATGAATACATGAGCATACACTATATTTCCCACAAGTCTTTTTTAAGGTACCAACCATGGCAAAAGATTTTTAGAGATTGCCCAAATCAGTTATCGTTGCATAAAAGTCTGTAAAATGACACTACTGCAGTCTCACCTGATACTGGACGCCTCTTTCCCCTTGGAGCTAGTGGGGACAAGGTCAATACAGTTACCGATGCGAGCCAACAGTGCCGGAAGGAATTTGTGGTAAACCTCGAACAAGGGTTCCTTCACCTCCTCTACTTTGAAGATGATAGTCAGTGCTGCTGTGATCTGGAGGAGAGGACGGGGGATGGAGGAGAGGACGGGGGATGGGGGACGTGTTAGAGGCCGGGCAGACGACAAACCTGTTTCAGTTTTGTGTTGGTGGATTGCTATGTAAACTAGTGTTATATTATAAAAATTGGTGGATTGCTATGGAAACAGGCATTATGACATAATTAGCAGATTGCTATGGAAACTAGTGCTATATACATGATAAAAATTGGTGGATTGCTATGGAAACAGGCATTATGACATAATTAGCGGATTGCTATGGAAACTAGTGCTATATGATGAAGCTAATAAATTGCTATGGAAACAGGTACTATGATCTAATTAATGGATTGTTATCGAAACTAGTGGTATATGTTGTAATGTGGTGAATTGTTATGGAAAGGGGCACTGTGCATAATAATTTAAAGGAAGTAGCAGTCAGTGATCCGTTCCCTTTCTGAAAACAGTTAACAGACAAAAGTATACATACATCTACATAATGTTATTCACCATATGTTCAAGTTACCTGTGGAATTTAAAAAATGCATATTTATAATTTAAGCTTGTTTCCAGAATATGTCCAAGAACATCTGAACAATAGTAAATTGATTACATAGCTATATAAATCCATATGCTCCTATATAGTGTCATTGTTATATATCCTGCTGGTGTGAAATACCACCTCTGATTATGTTATGCAGATTTATACTAGTTCATCTGTGAAATATTTGTAGTACTGGATCTATTCATCATATTAGTCATGCTGTAATTCAGAGGTAGTGAGATGAATAGCCAGAGGTATTCAAACTTACAGCCCGAGGTAAAGGCGTATCCATTCGAATAATTTCTTGATTACTGCTCCCCTTTGTCTTCTCTTGGTAGGGCAGCCCCAGCATCAGTGTCTCCAACATGTTGTCGAATATCTTCCTAACAAGCTGAGGATCTGCTGCCAGTGATTGCCATATCAGCACATACACACTGAAAAATACAAATTATTCACATGTAATGTATGTATGTATGCATACACGTATGTGTGCACACTAAATGTACAAAAGATTGGTAAAGTAACAATTAATACAATGCATAGAAGCAGTTCACCATATACTACATGTTTACCATATTTGGTATGATTGTCACATGTTGGTCACATGACCATTGTTGTCCCTACCTGTCAAAGGGCAGTGCCTTTCCCAGCAGATGGGTTACCACGGGAACAGTAAAGAGGACTCCCAGAGTACGTACACATCGGAGGGTTCCCGTCCTGGTCTGAGCATTTGAAATCTTTTCCAGCTGATCGTGCAAGGCATCCAATAATTCTGACAACTGAAAACAAGAAAATCAGTGAAATATGAGAAGAGTTATAGACAATTGTGAGAAAGAGTTTCATTAAAAATACTAATTATGAGAAAATGGCACATTTATAACTTTGATACAGCTTTTATCACATACAATGTCTGTGGATAGAATGGACGGAATGAAGTGGGTTTTAGGGGTCACATGATCCAGTCAAGATGGCTGCCTTACCTTGTTCTGTAGAGAGGTTCCTCTTTGCTTCAGGAGACTGTTCAGTACAACACAGGCTCCGTTAGACGAGTGCGCTTGCAAGTCAAGAAGACCCTCCATCAGTGTACAGGTTAGATTCCACAGGTGCACTTCTGCCATCTTTTTATACAGAACCTATAGACATACATGCATATAAATACATCAAAACACAACCTCACTTCCAAGACTACCCTTGGCTGACTTTAGAGGTCAAAGTTCAGAGGTGGTCCGACTTGTAAAAGCTTCCCAATAGAAAGTATATACTATAATTGGGGAAATTTTCGTGTTGAATTATTTTTGTGGTTTGGGCCAATAACGAAATTATTTTAACAACAAAAATTTCCCGAATTGTGGTATCAGATTATAGTCTAGCTAGTTTGAAGCACTGAATTACTTACTGAATTCATTTTAGGCCAATATAAATAGAGAAGTATGTGTACTTATGTGGTTGCTATGGTTACCGTACCTTTCCAAGATCACTGACAAGGGTAAACAAGGAGGTTGCATCATCAGATTTAGATCTCTCCATCAGGACAGTCACTGCATCAACAATCTTGTCAGACTGACCTAATTAGTATTGAAACATGCTCACACTAAACCTACTTTTGTATTTTATATCTTTCAAATTCTTTACAAGGCTGCGTCGTATACACACATGTAATAACATCCTTCCGTTGTGACATTACTGCAAAGTCTTTTTCACTTGATCAATGACACAAAAATAAACCCACATTAAGTGGTCAATGTGAGCATTAATGAACCATTTGAAATGGCATTCACGTGCTTTGTGTAGAGATTCGGGGATTCGGTTGGCTATTGTTTAAGCCTCCTCTTGTAATACACACCTTTTCTCAAATTTCAATTAATTAATATATGTGTATCTATTTATAGAACTTGAGTGGAATTGAGTACGTGCAGTATTTCGGATGTAGGTATATCAGACTACATATACTGTATATACTGTGTACACCTTCAACAACAAAATAAGTAGAGCAACTTCCTCTAACAGAACTTGTAGTATTCATTGGGAAGATCCTACATCAATTCCATTTTCAATATCAACCATTTTCCCCAGATATTCCCACAGGAGAACATTTAGCAGTTATGTAGTTATGTGTACCCTTTAAGCTATCACCTTGCCTCAGGAAATTCCTTTGGGGACAAACATCCTCTCAATCTTGTAGAGATGTAAACAAAGCATGGCCAATCCACCTAATTAGAGAGCCAGCCCACTTATTCATTAAAAGTATACTATACGTAGTTATGTGTACCCTTTAAGCTATCACCTTGCCTCAGGAAATTCCTTTGGGGACAAAAATCCTCTCAATCTTGTAGAGATGTAAACAAAGCATGGCCAATCCACCTAATTAGAGAGCCAGCCCACTTATTCATTAAAAGTAACTATAGCCGGATCAACTGTCATTGATACAGTGTGAAAAATGCATCCTTTATTACTTTAGAATACCAAGACAAACGCAGTCAATGACCACATCTTCCCCCAACGCACAACATACAGCATAACAGAAAATAGGGGAATTTAGGACGTAAAGACTATCTTAAAACTTTGATATCATCATCATCTGACTCTGGGTTTTACCCCACCCACTCATGTCTATTGAGGACATAATGAGCTCATTGGTGGAACCAAAGTTCACTAAATAGGAGCTAGAGTCTCCCCCTTAGCTGCTCAAAAAAATGGTCGAGCCATAGACAGCTGTTTTGTCCTTATTAGGTTGGGGTAAATTGACAGTCAAATGATAATGATACAGTATAGTCATTAGGTTAGTCTCCTGGTCATACCTGGATCAGAAATTAAGAAATGACATAATTTACACTTTTACACCATTGTATACACACATATGTAATTACTGTATTATGTACATACACCAATTACAGATATACAGAGTGAAAGATATAATATGAATGGAGAATCAAAACAAAATCTGATTGGCCGACTTCTATAATTGGATTTCTTCTAAATAGCTGAAGAAGAACCCTTGGGGTTGAAATGTCCAATAAAGGAATTACTGAACTGTGGCCATTTTAATTACATAATTATAATCAGAAAATGATTCATGACCACCTGATATTGAATATACATACAATATACTTGTTTATTACCTATTTAGGATATGTACGTATATGTAGACAATGAGGTGCTAACTCATGCTTCACTGAATGCAGTGCTCGGACCTACCTTTCTCACAAGTTCCTATCCTGAGGACTATCTGTATACAGTGCAGAGATGTCTCTCGTACATAACCCTCTGGATCCGTTGTCCTGGGAACCAACCTCCCAAGAAGATGACCGATAATGATAAAGTCCACCGGCTCCAGTTCCTATTAATGCATCAAAGGAACTCCATCCAACAGTGTGTTAGCACAGTGGAATCTAAAAGCAACTTACATCCATTTTGTCATACTTCTCCTTGTAGATATGAAGAAGTCTTAATGTCATCTCAATAGCTCTTTTTCTTTCCAACCCTTCACTGGATTGCAGCCACACCTCAAGGTGCTACAGATACAACTAACACCCATAAGTTATGTACGTACATGTACATACATCTATCACAAAAAGGAAGTAGGTATATACGTATATATACGTATATCTAAAGAGACAATACACTCAAGTGTTCATAATCAAATGGATAAGTGGAAGAAATTAACTGTATCAGCATCCAAAGCTCTATTGGCTTACCCTAAACCTCATAAGTATGTTTTAGTCTATTATACGTAAATATTCTTTATGTTTCTTCTGCTTCATAACCGGGAAGGAATACAGTTACTAGGACAACGACTTGATGGTCGCTTTTAGTTAAATATGAAACTAAAACAGGTGTGCAAAGTGCTTTCTGGCAAATTTCAAACTTTAATTTAGGGAAAAACTACTGAAAATTGAAGGTAACTGACGTTCAGATAATCAATGTTCTACTGTATAGACTATTCATGGACAAGAACAAATTCATTATGAATGCTTTTGCATGAGCCTCTTCAAGTCTCTTCCAGTTAACAGAATCATTAGCTTTGTAAGTACTTGTATCTACTGTAATTCTGTTACTTACTTTGAATATGTTTTCAAAATTATGTGAAGAAATATCTTTCAATAAAATTTCTGTTAATAACATAGTACATGATTCGTGTGTAAGAATAGTAAGTCGAGCTGACTCCATCATTGCCTACAGTGAGTAACAGAAGATCCATTAGCATAACACTGTTACACATACTAGTATTAACTATAACACAAATTGATAGCTACTGCATGTGTAATATGTATATTAATTCGGTAAAGTGGTATATATACAAGACTACAGGAGCAAGTTGACATGTTAAATCAAGATGACAACAGTAATCCTCCAGATCAGCTCAGCACTATAAGACAGAGTTTCCCTTAGGGGGAAGGAAGGGAGAATTTCCCCCCTTCTTACTTAACTTGGAGTAGGTCAAATTTCCAAATTTTAATAGAAAACATCTATACATACTATATCATCATTACACTCTGGATATTACCCCTGCCCACTCATGTTAGCTCATTGTGCTCCTCAGGGACATGATGATGACATAAGTATCAATGCTTAAAGATCAGCTTTAGATCTTAAAGTTCCCTTATTTTTCCGTCTATACATATCTATGAGAGGTTCATCTTTTAGACTTTTGAGTGTCTTAGAGATACAGTTGGTTCTTTAGGACTCAGACGTTTTGACCCTCTGAGTCTTCTTCAGCAACTGACCAACTGACCGAAGCTCAAAAGACTAGAAGATGAACCACCTCAAAGATAAGTTTGGCACAGTTAGAAGAAATCCTTATCATCTAATATACACAGATATACTGAACTAGGTTATCCCCTCGAAATATTAGTATATTGTATTCCCCTTGCGATGTTTCTAAACGAACTCCTGGGTAAACCATTTTAACTGTTCCACCGACCTCTTGAAATGATGCGTCTCTGGCTTTCTTTTCAGAGCTTGCTATCAAGGGGGGGACGGCTAGACAGTGCTTCAGGGATGTACCGACTATCTCAAACTGCTCTGCCTCTGTAAGCTGGGGCTCCAGTTTGCTACAAGAAACACAGAAAGAGAAGCTAAGGCACCTCAACCTCTCAGTCCTAGTGAAGTATAGTACACAGTACTGCATATGATACACAATGATACATATGCAGTATGTACGTACTGTATACAGGGCTACATGCAGAACTTGGGGCCAGGCGGAAGGGGCAAAATGAAATTTTCAAGATTTAGGGGTGTAATGGTATATACGTAATATTAAGCTGTATATTAACTTCCCAAAAGTCTAGGGGGGCAAATCAATCCTAGGGGGAATGCCCCTCTGCCCCCTGCCCTCCCTCTATGTAGCCCTGGTATACAATTGTACAGAACTAGATTGGTTTACAAACATTATATTATCAAATCCTATACCTGAGGTACTGAATGACATTATATTATCAAATCCTATACCTGAGGTACTGAATGACATTATATTATCAAATCCTATACCTGAGGTACTGAATGACATTATATTATCAAATCCTATACCTGAGGTACTGAATGACATTATATTATCAAATCCTATACCTGAGGTACTGAATGATATTATACAATTCTTAGGCATACCTTTAATACAAATATACTCAAGACTACACTCACACTAGTGTTCTCAAGGTATCCATGCAGAGTGACCTCGTTTCCGTGGTAATGGCAGAATTAGGGGATTCCTCCTTGATGTAATTCTACAGAGAACAAGAGGTAGTGAGAAAGAGACTCAAACCTTCTGGCCCCACCCCCGTATACCTTCCGACCCCACCCCTTATACCTTCCGGCCCCACCCCTTATACCTTCCGGCCCCACCCCCTTATACCTTCCAGCCCCACCCCCTTATACCTTCCGGCCCCACCCCCTTATACCTTCCGGCCCCACCCCCTTATACCTTCCGGCCCCACCCCTTATACCTTCCAGCCCCACCCCTTATACCTTCCGGCCCCACCCCTTATACCTTCCGGCCCCACCCCTTATACCTTCCAGCCCCACCCCCTTATACCTTACGGCCCCACCCCCTTATACCTTCCGGCCCCACCCCTTATACCTTCCGGCCCCACCCCTTATACCTTCCAGCCCCACCCCTTATACCTTCCGGCCCCACCCCCTTATACCTTCCAGCCCCACCCCTTTATACCTTCCAGCCCCACCCCTTTATACCTCCAAGCCCCACCCCCTTATACCTTCCGGCTCCACCCCTTCATGTCTTCCAACTCCATCTACTACATACGTATCTTACAGCCCCACCCCTTACACCTTCCAGCCCCACCCCCTTTATACATATTGGCCACACCTACTACACACACACAAGCCCCACCCACCTACAACTATAAAGCATGGTCAACTGCAGTGTTTGGTCTCAGTACACCTACATACGTACTAGGAGATGGTTCATCAGATCTGGTCTCTTTTGAAATATAAACTTTGTCTGCTTCAAGTGATCAGGGTGCATGGATCGGCCAATCAGATCCATTGTCCTAATTAAATTCTCTTTGACCTGAGTATCCTGCAGAATACAGAGTACAAAGTTCAAATTGAAGACTGTATCTCCTCTAAAGACAAATATTTACCTTGACTTTAGTGAAGTGAGGATTAATGTTCCTCCAAATGTTCACCTCCACACGAGAGGTTATCAAACTGCAGGATGGATGGATGGATGGGTGGATGGATGGATGGATGGCTGGATGGGTGGGTGGGTGGGTGGGTGGATGGATGGATGGATGGATGGATGGATGGATGGGTGGATGGGTGGATGGATGGATGGGTGGATGGGTGGATGGGTGAATGGGATGGGTTGATGGATGGATGGGTGGGTGGATGGATGGATGGATGGATGGATGGATGGATGGATGGATGGATGGATGGGTGGATGGGTGGATGGATGGATGGGTGGATGGGTGGATGGGTGAATGGGATGGGTTGATGGATGGGTGGATGGGTGGATGGGTGGATGGGTGGATGGGATGGATGGATATGCACTGCAGCCTACTGTGCTGGTGAGTGGAAGGTCACATATCCATAACAGAGCATTACTGTACTCTTAATTCGTTCAATCTCAGCATCTGATTTGTCCTATAGATTTGCATACGTAACAATTCCTATACCATTAAATTACTGTATATACAAAAAAGCTCTCACAAAAGAGACGGTAATATATACGTATATGTACCATACGTAGAGCAATTGACCTTGCCGAATCCAAAGAATCCTTTTGATTTCTTCCCTAGCTCGTCCTTGGTAATCTGTTCCAGTTTCAACATGACTGGATCCAGGTGTTCGGAGGCACAGTACCCGTAGCCAAAGGCACAGCCCTGCATGCACACAGTAGGGCAGCACTAGGCATTACAACATCAACCACAACAAGGGGTTAACATCCAGCATTTTTTGTTTTTTTTCTCTTAATTATATTAGCCTAGATCTGTCATTGGTACAACTGGTGAGCATTACTATCCCTTAAGTATTTACATACGTAGATACAGTATCTGTCAGAAGAGGCTTCTACTGACGAATAACCCAGGTGACCTCTGACCTCTAAATGAGGCCCGGCTTCTATACAGACAATAACAGTATATGCCTTGAATCTTCAATAGGAGAGCCTCTTTGAAGGGATTAAGTACACAGAGGCTTCAAAGAGAAAAGGGTGACACAGCTATTTGTTTTTTTTTTAATAGGAGGATCCTCTAATGAAATTTATCAACACGTTACATCTACTTTAGAATAAAGGCATAGGGAACTAAAGCTAGTGAGAGCTTTGGATGAGGATACAAGAGTTTTCTCCTTCTACCTCTCTTCTCTACTGGGCCAGACAGCTGTTTCTGGGAATTCCACCCTTCCTTAGTGACCCTGGGAATTTTAGTCTTCTTCTTAATCTTTTGTGAGTCCTTGGCTCTCTGTGCTAAATCTAGTGTACGAACAAAGTGTACATGTTCAAAACAGTTGATCGCCAACTGTACCTCTCTCTGAACTTGGCTTGTGTGCTTGACTGCGGAGAAGATGAGGTCGAGGTGTTCCTTCACAAAGTCCTTGTGAGCTGACTTCTTCATTACCACACCTAAACACTTGTATGCAAAACCCTACACCAGCAAACAATATAAAATAGCATATGAACAACAATATAAAATAGCATATGAACTATATACGTACATAGAAATACATACAATTACGTATGTTACTTACACAGTTCTTACATATAATAGTAGAATAATATATTAGAAATTTATAAATTGTCAACTATAAGTATATACAAAATATTAATGCATACGTACGTAGGTAATGGTGTACTTATTATAATCCATACATTGTTTCCATAAATATGTATACAAATGTAATATATTATAGCATATTTACTGACTATATCCAGTATTGATAGCTTACTTTCTCCTCAGGATAGTTGTTGTAGCTCGGTATCTGCATGCCGAAACTGGTTCCCAACTGTACTGTCCACTCCTCATCACTGACAGTATCCAGCGTGTGGATCAGTAGCTGCAGAGAGAAGACAGCTACGTACATGGATACCTGTTCTTTGCAGCAGGGCACTTAAATACCTTTAGAAGGAGGTCCTCCCAGGACTTCTGGTTCCAATCTCCTTTCTCTTTTTGTTCTGCAGCAATACAAGGACAGGCATATTGAGGGAGAAGGAGAGGGAGAGGGAGAAGGAGAAGGAGAGGGAGAGGGAGAGGGAGAGGGAGAGGGAGAGGGAGAGGGAGAGGAGGGAGCTGGAGAGGGAGAGGAGGGAGCTGGAGAGGGAGAGGGAGAGGGAGAGGGAGAAGGAGAAGGAGAGGGAGAGGGAGAGGGAAAGGGAGAGGGAGAGGGAGAGGAGGGAGCTGGAGAGGGAGAGGAGGGAGCTAGAGAGGGAGAGGAGGGAGAAGGAGAGGGAGAGGGAGCTGTATGGAGAGGTGCATCACAATGTACAAACCTTCTAAATATGAGAGCAGTCTAGGAATAGTAGTGTCCCAAAGTTTAACTACAGGGTTTTCCTCTGACTCCTCCTCCATTTCAATGGGAGGGGCCAAATTGGGACCCAATGAAAGGAAACACTGTAAAACATGTTCACCACGCCCCCTGCCGTTGTCAGGGTGACCAGCCAAGACCTAACACAAACAAACCATAGAATTTAAAGGTACTGTTAAAACACATTATGTATTGCACATTAGAGAGTGGATACTTACAAAAAGCCTTGCTATCATTTCTTCTGGTTTGGGTAGATTGACTGAAGACAGATATAATTAATAAAGCATGGTTGCTAGGGAATGAGATCCATATTTATAATACATATTATATATAAGTAAATATAACTACATGTATATAGTGTGATACGTATAGAGGCTCATTGTTGCAAAAGTGAAGACTGTAAGCAAATATTCCATTCGTGAGCAATTATGTAGCAGCGGAACAGTTGGGATTCACAATAAATTGTAAGACGTTTGGACCACGTATGTAGGTCACAATGAGTTACAATGAATAAGGATTTCTTCTAACTCAGTCACTGAAGAAGACCCCCAGGGTCGAAACGTTTGGCAGAAAGAAGAACCAAAAAACTGCGTCTCTAGACACTCCCAAAGTCGAAAGATGACCTTTTCCAAAGATGAGTTACAATGAAACAGATAAAATATTAATTGGTCTATATATAGCAGCATGATGACATCATATCTAGATGGTTATAACTTATAATGTACTGTATGTACTTATACACACACAATGGTATTACTTTGTGCCTCATAGTTCAGGAGGTAGTCCTCGTCCTGTCCCTCTCTCTTCTTTGTACCGATGTGAGCTATACATCTAGTCAGCACGCTAGCGGCCTCATGGTACTCCATTGGTGTCAGGAACTCTAGGAGGTAAGGCCACAATACCTGAGGAGAGAGAGTGACGTTAGCCTTATAATCACCAACAATTAAGAACTAACTATGTATGGCAAATAGGCAGTTGACTATATCTCATTGAATATTCTCCACTTATCATGTCCACCACTAATTACAAAATGGCGGTAATATCAGGCTTTAAGCAGACTGGCATGAAATACGTATGTACATATATAGCAAAGCTACATCCCAACAAAGAGTAATCTTAAATAGTTGTACATATAGAGTGTGGTATTAAATAATCATAGCTTTCTTACAAAATAAACAAAAGAATATTTAGTAACATTCCTGTGAGCTCTGCAATGCGTCCAATGCGTGTACATTATCAGTGTGAGGGACGGTTGTGCCAACTGTACATTATCAGTGTGAGGGACGGTTGGGCCAACGGTACATTATCAGTGTGAGGGACGGTTGTGCCAACTGTACCTTATCAGTGTGAGGGACGGTTGGGCCAACGGTACATTATCAGTGTGAGGGACGGTTGTGCCAACTGTACCTTATCAGTGTGAGGGACGGTTGGGCCAACGGTACATTATCAGTGTGAGGGACGGTTGTGCCAACTGTACATTATCAGTGTGAGGGACGGTTGTGCCAACTGTACATTATCAGTGTGAGGGACGGTTGTGCCAACTGTACATTATCAGTGTGAGGGACGGTTGGGCCAACGGTACATTATCAGTGTGAGGGACGGTTGTGCCAACGGTACATTATCAGTGTGAGGGACGGTTGGGCCAACTGTACATTATCAGTGTGAGGGACGGTTGGGCCAACGGTACATTATCAGTGTGAGGGACGGTTGGGCCAACTGTACATTATCAGTGTGAGGGACGGTTGGGCCAACGGTACATTATCAGTGTGAGGGACGGTTGGGCCAACGGTACCTTATCAGTGTGAGGGACGGTTGGGCCAACGGTACATTATCAGTGTGAGGGACGGTTGTGCCAACGGTACCTTATCAGTGTGAGGGACGGTTGTGCCAACGGTACCTTATCAGTGTGAGGGACGGTTGTGCCAACGGTACCTTATCAGTGTGAGGGACGGTTGTGGTCATCATTCTTATCACATGATCATTCATTTCTCTCAACTGTTTTGGAGTCACCTCTTCAGACTTTGAGCTCTACAGAAAACAATATAAAGTGACTGAAATACACTGCTTGACACAGTACTACACACCAAGTATACAGTAGTTGATACAACCCAACAATAGGTAGAGGTAAAGGTAGAGGGAGAGGGAGTGGGAGGGGGAGGGGGAGGGGGAGAGGGGGAGAGGGAGAGGGAGAGGGTGAGGGAGAGGGATACATAACCTTGGAAGAGTGATGCTTACTTTGCCTGTTTCTGGTGGAACGGTAATGGCACACTCCTTCAAAACAAACTCCACCATTAAGTGTCCTCCTTCCACCTCAAGGTATCTGTGACTTGCCATTGAGATGATGGTCTGGGCAAACACTGAACGTATCTAAATACAGAGCAGAGAAAAGAGAACAAACTTCAAAATGAACCATCAGACTGCCCTGCAGTGATCTACCAGGTCTACCTGACCTTTAGATTTGGTTCGGCAAGGAGGATCTTCAGTCCATTAACAATAAGAGCCCTCTTGTCCTGCAGGGCCTTTTCTATGTACAGGGGAGAAAATAGGGAATTTTCCTTATTTCTAATCCATTCAACCATTCAAATCACATGTGTGTCACATGATCTGAAATTGGCTTACCACAAGAATTAATAATGTGTTTCAAGATGTTGAGTGTTGGCAATCGTATCTTCTCCTTTTCTCCCAACTTTGCCATCAAAAATGAAATTACCTTATCAGAATATCCATTAGCTAAAGTGAAAGATAATGGAGGTGCATGAGTGTGGTGTGATGGTGAGGGGAGTGATGATGAGTGTGGTGTGATGGTTAGTGTGGTGTGATGGTGAGGGGAGTGATGATGAGGGGAGTGTGATGGTTAGTGTGGTGTGATGGTGAGGGGAGTGATGATGAGGGGAGTGGTGGTTAGTGTGGTGTGATGTTATGGTGGGATGGTAACTATTGTCAGGAGATGTAGAGAAGGTATTGTACGAACAGAAAAGTAAACTCACTCAAAACAGTAAAACATCTTAATAATTCACTTTGGTTTCTGATGGACACTTGTGAAGTCATGTCCACCGGAATACAAGCCTTATATTTGGAGGGGGCAAGAAATATATGCTACACATAAGACTAATGTAGTTACATACATGCAAGTAGTGTGAGAAGTAGACATCAACAATGTTTTGCAAAGTTTGGCATTATGAGCAAGAAAGTCTGTCCTGTAAACTGATATTGAGAGATTAGTACTTACATAGCCATGCATTGTCAGCAGGGTTGAATCCAGTAACATTTCTAAATTTAACGCATTCTTAGTAAAAGCAGCTTCTAGGATGTTACACATGCACTGTACACAGAAATATAAATCATCAGTCCTTGATAATCAAACCACAACCATTTGCATACAAATACAAATACAGAGGGAGACATTCACCTGGGAGAGTGGGTAGTGCTCAGAGTGCTTCTTGTACAAGTTCAGAACAGTTGGAATCAGTTTCGGGATCTGTTCATTCAGGTGGGCAGGACTGAGGAGCTTGGAGGCAAACCCTACAGCTCCTATCACAGCCACTCTCAGCTGGAGGAGGAGGAGGAGGAGATGGAGGAGATGGAGATGATGGAGGAGATGGAGATGATGTAGGAGGAGGAGATGGAGATGATGTAGGAGGAGGAGGAGGAGGAGGAGGAGAAGGAGGAGGAGGAGAAGGAGGAGGAGGAGAAGGAGGAGGAGGAGAAGGATGGAGATGTAGGAGGAGGAGGAGGAGGAGGATGAGGAGGAGAGGAGATGTAGGAGGAAATATTGTGAACTATGAGACATGTAGAGGGTGATTAATAATGTCGTATTCTCATGCAGAGCTCCGTAATTGGTGTTATATATTCGAACTGTAGGCATCAAAAAGTGTCGCTTTTAAAAATTTAAATACGTGTATACACAGAGGAGC